>OZ001258.1:14321914-14417727 GCA_963924015.1 Macrophya annulata
ACTATAATTGGTTTCTGAATCTAGGTTAGTGCGAGAAATGCTATTCAATGAAGTGCTTCAGCCGATTACGATGCACTCTTAGAGTTTTCCTGTTCACCCTTATGTTACAGTTTACGTCTGAATTTACCTCGAAGATTGCGTAAGGGCCGATCCAATAAGATAGTAGCTTCTTTGATCGCGATCTGCGCACAATTTCGTCGTATAGGAGTACCTTATCCCCAACTTTGAACCCTTTTTGCTTGGTTCGTCGGTCATACTCAATCTTTGACTCTTCCTTGACCTGTTGCATTCGTTACAGTTACTCTGTTCCTTGTTCACGTAATGCCTCAGGTATTCTGCTAACGTCCTGGGCGAACGTTCTAGCATCGTCTGGATCTTGTCACCAGTTTACAAGTATTTTTGAAAACGTTACTCAAAAAGTTCATACCTTAGTCGGTGAGTATTCTCTGCGGTATTCCGTTTTTTCAAACGATTCTGGCTGCGAATTCCTTAGCTATGGTGTTAGCTTCTCAGTTCAGAATATGTATTGCCTTGCTGTATTTGGTCAGACAATCTTGAAATGTTAGGATGTATTTGTTGCCTTGTTTCGTTTCCGTTAATGGCCCCACGATGTCCAATGCACACTTCTCGAATGGTTGATTTGGAGTGTCGTTTATGACCATTGGTGCCTTCGTCCTCCTGCTAAGCTTGTTCTTCTGGGAATTTTTGCATTTCAAGATGTGTTCCTTGACGTCCTTTCGTAACCCTAGCCGGTCGTGTTCCAATCGAATTCGTTTAATTGTTCGGTTGACTCCTTGATGAGTTCCTAATAGCGTGTCGTGATACTCATAGATGATCCGATGTCGTTCTTCTTCCGAATATTTCCGTCGTTCGGTACAGCCTTTTCTTTCTGCTGACTTTTGGTCACTGCGTACATGCGACTTAAGGCATCAGCGTTAGTATTTGCCTTGCCTGCCTTGTACTCGATCTCGTAGTCGTACTCATCCAGTTTCAGTCAACATCGCATAAATCGCGATCCTGGATCTTTGACTCCGAACAACCATGTAAGTAGCTTGTGATCTGTAACTATTTTGAATTTAGTACCATATACATATGGTCTGAAATGATTCACTGCCCAAACTATTGCCAGTAGTTCCTTTTCCGTAGTGCTATAGTTGCTTTTTGCCGAAGTTAGACTTCGCCTTGCGTATGCTATTGGCAAGTCACTTCCTACTTTACTTTGTGAGAGAACTGCTCCGATAGCCTTGTCGGATGCGTCTGTTGTCACTATAAAAGGTTGCTCGAAATCCGGGTATTGGAGTCTGGTGCGGTGGTTAAGGTTTTCTTCAGAATTTCGTATGCTTCTTGTTCCCGCGAGGTCTATTTAAATCTCACTTCTTTCTTCAGTAAGCGTGTTAGCGGATTCGCTATGCCTAAAAAATTCTGTATGAATTGCCTGTAGTATCTGGCCAAACCTAGAAATCCTTGAATCTCTTTTACACCTTTTGGGATTGGGAATTCTTCTACCGCTCGTATCATCTCTGGATCTGATTTTATCCCGTCTCTGGTAATGACATGTCCAAAGTAGTTGAGCTCTCTTCTTAGAAATTCACACTTGTCTGGCTGTAGCTTCAATGAGTTCTGTCTTAGGCATTCTAATACTTCTTCCAATCGTTTGTTATGTCCCTGCAAACTAGAAAAGCATGTATGACAATGTTGTCGAGATAGACGTAACATCTAAGTCCTTGTATTCCTGAAAGTACAGTATTCATTAACCGTTGAAACGTAGCGGATACGTTTTTCAATCCAAAACGCATGCGATTGTATTCGTAGTGACCATGTGGGGTGGAAAATGCTGTCTTACACTTATCCGCCTGTACCAATGGAATTTGGTGAAATCCTAATGCTAAATCTAATGTAGAGAAATTCTTTTCTATACCCAACTGATCCAATATTTCGGTAACATCAGGTAGTGGAAAAGAGTCTCCTACAGCAGGAATCGGCACCCTCGGGCTCTCAGAGCCAACCTCGCTCTAAGTGGAAATTAGTAGGACCGTTAAGCCCCTCGGCCTACTTGAAAACGGTCACTTTTGCATGCCGTAATGTTCGATACTAGGGACAGCGGTGTATCTGTTCCGTATCTTTTCATACCTGCACATCCCCGCACATGCCTGCCAAAACCCAAGATATGACGTCGAAAGAATTAACGTCGGTGAAAGGGTTAAGTGAATTTGCAGTGTTGGCTCCTTGACCTAATGAGTGTGCCGATCTGTCCGACATTCACATCGTTCACCTTACGGAAGTCAACTACGACTCTCATCTTCGTTTTTCCTGATGCGTTCGCTTTCTTTGGTAACTAGTGATGGTGCATTCCATTGACTTTTGCTTAGCCTGATTATACCGTCAGCAAGCATTTTGTTCACCTGCTCGTTTATCCCTTGCTTGTGCTTCTCTGGAAGTCTATAAGGTCTTACAATTATCGGTGCAATATCTGGATTCGTAGTAATCTTGTGAGTAGCTGTGTTCGTATGACCTAAATGGTCTCCCTCTAAATGGAATACGTCGTAAAATATATCGCAAACGTCCAGTAGGCTTTCTTTTTCTTCTTAATTTAGGCGGCTGATATTTGAGTTGTCTCTAAGTTGCTGCATTCTGCTTAAGCTGCTCAGTGTCATTGTCCAACATGCATAAACTTGCGTAGTATCAGCATTTTCCTGACTCAGTGCCGTGATTCGCACACTCGGCCGCTCCAATTCTACTTCATAATCGTGGTGTTCAAAATGGTGCACATAACATAACATTAACATAACAAGGGTGCGATATGTGCGTATCTTCAACCCTTATATTCAACCTGACCTTACACAAGGTCGTAACCGGTGTCCCACAGATTCCTCTGAGCGTGATTACACCATCTTCAGCTATCACCTCGCGTTAATTTTTCCGACTTCTACTGAGCTCACCTCAGCTCTTGAATCTGATAATATGTCTCGTCTTGAATTCATCTGCCTTGATCATTGCGTGATTCTTCTGCCCGGCTCTATTTACTAGGCGATTTACTGGTACGACGCGATATGGTTGTTTGTCCGCCGCACCTGCTCCTCGTTTCCCGAAGTCTCGTCCTTTCGCCTGTTAGCATCTATGAACGGACCTGTTTGAGCAGATCTTGTTTCCCTAGGATGTGTCTGATTGCCTTCTGTTCTCGCTAGGTAAGCGTTTTGTGTAATCTCGAATTATATGTCCTCGTATTTTACAATAATAAAATATTAGTTCAACTCTTCTTACGAATTTACTCTGTGCCGGTAATTGTAGTCGATCATGCGCCCCGGTGTTCCCTGAACGACAGTCACGTGCTATGTGTTTCGGCTTCCCGCACTTGCAACAAGTTCCAGTATTACCTCCCTTGTTTCCTGATCACTGTTGTCCTCGGTCTGGACAACGAATAGTACCTAAATTGCGTTCTTCTTCTATCGCAGTGAATATTATTTCCCTGAGCTTCTCACATCGTTCACTCTTGACTAATACGTTTATCCTGTCGTCCAACCCTTGTACGAAATTATTAACAGATTGCCTACGAATTCGGCGCTCCAACGGTGTCCTTGAATCTTCGACTGCAGCTTCTCTCATCGTTAATTTGATACCGGTGTGGTGAGTTGTTCAACTCATAATCCGTATAAATTCGCTTTTTCTTTCGGTCGTTGCCTACAGCTGTTGAATTCTACTTATAATAAAGCTAATGTTTGGGTGTCACAGCACATGGATTCTAACTCTTCTTCTAATCTGTCCGAGGCCGTGATTGATTTATATTCTAAGGCTTGTGCCACAGCACCTTTGATTCGAGTGCTCAGAACAGCTTTCGATAGGTTTTCCGTAGCTGCAGGTCGTACTATTGCACGTACATATTTGCAAGAGCGAATTAAGTCACAAGCTTTTCCTCGGTCTTCGTTATTGAGAATTTTGATTGCTTCAATACTTGTTTCACGGTGAGAGTGTCTTTGGCCATGTCAGCTAGAGGTTGATTCACTCCTGTTTTCTGATTTAGTCGTGGTGTTATTTGGGGCGTAGTTTTACTTTTAATAAATTCGCGGAATGCCGCACGAAGTTCGTCAACCGTATATTCTTCGGTTACGTTTATGTGGAGATACTCACAGGTTTCAAGAAGATGATCTCTGCGTAATTCCTGAATTCAAGTGGACTTACTTTTCTTAATATGTTCCTTTACCACGTCAAAATTTATTCGCATTTGCTCAGCCTAGGAGTTCCTTGACTCTACTTCTCGTGCTTCTGCACCTAGTGATGAATGCAGGCTGTGCCTCTGGTTAGGAGCGGGTATGCCAGTTAGTGGTAAATTATCCCCAAAGCTCAACTTTCTTCGTGCGGTCGATGTAGTTGGTGAGTCTACAGATGCTGATCGCACTATTCTTCTCTCCGACATGTATGAGTCACGGACGCACTCACTCTTTCTCTTCTTCTTTCACTTTTCTAGTACGACTTAACGATCTTCGCCGGTGCTACCAATTTTTGTAATCGGGATCCTAAAATCCATTTCACAACTGACGATTCATCCAGAAATTCGGTGTCGAATTCAGAATCAAATTCAGTCGTACAAAATAGTGAAGTTTAAAGTATTTTGATTCAAAGAGTTTCACAGAGGTCTACTTTTTCTAACTGAATTTCGATATAATGCGACTTGCTACTGGTCTCGATATTCTGTCGTCGGGCGCGTCGTCTGCCTGCCTTTTAATGACTATTTGGGAGGTTAGTGCTGCGTCCCTGCATTCTTATGTATTTCGCCATACGGAGGAGGTGTTGTTCCGCTATTCCGCGTCAGCGCATACGTAAACATTATGTGTCACAACATCTCGGTATTTGAATTGCAACACAAATGAAATTTTATCAAAACTTCAGGCAAATGGTCTGAAAATCGCTGTATGGCGTGGTCAAGCGTATGATAACGGCAGTAACATGGCTGGAAAATACAGCGGCGTACAAGCAAGACTGACACAGGTTAATGATTTAGCGAGATTCGTACCCTGTACTGCCCATAGTTTGAATCTTGTTGGGTTTCATGTTGCAAGTGTTTCGTTAATGATTGTAACACTTTTTGGAACTGTTCAACAGCTTTTTATTTTTTTTAGTGGTTCTACTGGATGATGGCAAGTTTTGATAGATAAACTGAGAGTTACTTTAAAAGGCCACTGTAGTACGAGGTTGTTATCCACACAGAGAGTAATCAGCGCCTCAAAAATATCGGTAAATCCAGTTTTTTTGATTCTGAATGATATGACCGATCGCAGACACAACAATTATGAAACAGTTTCCCGAGCACAAGCGTTGATCAGACAAATAGACTTCAAATTTCTCTGCCTCCTTTTCTGCGACAAAGTCAACTAGTCGCTTCAAAGCAAGAGTATTTCTGTGGATCTCGCAAACAAGATGATAAATGGTCTTGCAGGATCAGTGTAGGAAATGCGAGATGAAGGGACAGGACCATGCATAAAATTTGCCAGAGTCAAATCCTCAGAAATAGGATTGGACAGCGATTTTCCTAATATTAGGCTGAAGAAAATTAAAAGGTTTCACAATAGTGCGCCCAACGGAGGGCCGCGTCTTTCTCTTGAACAGAGCTTCAGAAGAGAATTACGTGTAATCTATGATCGAATCTTAGCAGAAATAAAGTCACGATATGAAGACATGTCAGCTATATCATCCGAATTCTGTTTTTTATTGGAAAACAACTTGAAGAATCTCAGTTTGAGTGAGTTGAAAGAAAAGCCGCTGACTGCGGACTTCACTACTCACTGACTATAGCTGTTACGGAGCTTCTGTCTGAATCAGAAGTCTTCAAAGCTCAAGTACAAGAGCTGATCGTGGAATTAAAATCAGCAACTCTGTTAGATTTATTCAAATGCATACAACAATACTCTCTAGATGATGTTCATCCAAACATCAAGACGGCGCTACGAATGTATTCAACTTCACCAGTAACTGTGTAGCGTCTTGCGAACGTAGTTTTAGCAAGCTGAAGTTGATAAAGAATTATCTTCGTTCTGCGATGGACCAGGAAAGATTGACTAGCCTTGCTTTATTATCAATCGAACATGATGATGTTTTAAGGATAAATTTGAACCCAATAAGAGATAAATTCGTTTCAATTGAAGCACGAAAGGCAAAATTTTAACGTAATATTATGCGTTTCTTTATAATGTTATATTATATTTCTTTATAATGTTATTTTACGGTAGATATATACTGTGATTTGTTCTTTGAGTAAAGATATTTTCGAAAAATGTAATAAATAGGTAATTCTGGTCTAGTAATATCAGGGGTTACTTCTAGTAGCGTACAACTGACTTGAGAGAGAAGAGGGCGCCCTCGCAGCTTCTTGCCAAGGGCGCAAGATACCCTAGGTACGGCGTTGTTTATAAAGGTTCCAGGACTATAAGATTTGAGAATTTGTGTTCGAGAAAAGCTCTCAGCACAAGTGCTCAAGGGCTGATGTTCTTTGGTGGCGTCTGAAGAGGTGGCATTTTTGTATTGTGCCACACTAGCGTATACTCGAACTTGCCCAGAAACTAGCTGGAAAATCTTGAACTGTAGAAAGAATTCAAAGAATCCTTGCCCTATCTCAGGGCCTCCTCCTAGAAACTATCACTTCCTCCTATTTGTTACCAAATTTAATCTCCTATTTGTTACCAATCCCTAAAAATGATTAAATTCTTAGCGCGAGCGTAATTAAAAATCTCACTCATTTACATGTTATCTTCGAACGTCTTATTACTCGACTGACATGTGCAAGAAATTGCAGTGCTAAATCATTCAATCATTAATGCCATGCCATACTCCTCTTTGACCGACATATTAAAATAAATTTCGCGATCCTTAAATTGCAGAACAGATTAAATTTTCTCTTTGAGGATTGCTTGGTTTTTAGTAAATGAAGCGCGCTTGACTCGAAAACTGGTGAAACAAGAAGAAAGACGGATTTTATTTAGTTTAAATATGAACAAAAATGAATTGCGTTTCTTCATTTTTCTCTCGTTTTCAAGATAAGGACTCTTCACTTACTAAAAACTGACTGATTCCTAAAGAGACACTTTAATTCGTTTTATAATTCAGAAATGATAGTGATTTATTCAGAAACAAATATCTCCGTCGAAGAGGAGTACGGCGATGCCCTTAATATATCTAAAGTAGTGTTAATGCATGCCCATAAATCTTATATAGATGTAACCCACTCATTTATATTGAGTTCAACAAATTTACTAATAATGAAGGATATCCTGTCTCTAATATTCTAACACATCAAGGCATGCTGTAACAAGAAATTCGACGATTATTAATAATTATACTTTTTTTAAATTTCAGGCCAACTATTTACCACAAAGTAAATATCATTAGGCGTTCGAACGTCCTTTTTTTGGCACCCTTCGCCAATGATGTTTGGCTTGTATTGGCACTAGTTCTCATCGCAGCTACCGTTGCCCTGACTTACGTTTTAGCAAGAGAAGTTCGAGTGAGTGACTCCGAAACAGGTATTTCCTAGTCACTATATGGAATATTAAATATATAATTACACGAAAAAAATTTTGCGAGCACCGCCGTCGCACATGCGAGTGCCCTAGTCGGAAAAGTCAGACGACTGCGATCTTAGCTTTGTTCGCGCACCCAGCTCGCAGCACGAGAGCTCGGGCTTCGCAGAATGCGAACAGGGCCATCTCACGGGTATGGTGAGGCAGGGTACTCTTCGAGAGCGTCAGCGTCTTAGCTTCTGCGCAGCGCGTCATGCGGCGTCCATCCTATAAGCCGATGCGAGTTAGAACACATGCAGCAATATACAGCCTATAAGTTGTAGTGTACATGGATTTGTATATTGCTAATATTTATCCAAGTTTTATATATATATATATATATATATATATATATATATATATATATATATATATATATATATATATATATATATATATATATATATATATATATATATATATATATATATATATATATATAATGATTGTGCGATGGATGGGTTTTATGTAGATCACGGGTTATCACATATAATATCCGAGAAACTGAAAAGTAAGTTTTTAGTCATCATTCAGATATGTTTTGAAAAACATAACCTATATACGCATGAGCATGTGCCCCAAGTATGACTACATTCAATTCTTTTTTCTTCATAATACTATGAATCTGTTCTTTGCAATACAATTCATGTGATGTTAATTTGCACCACTATATAAATTTTTCATTAAAAATGTCTAAAATCAATATTTTATTAAAAAAACATTACTTTCACGGCATGTATTATACATCAGAGGTTTTCATCTTTATTACAAATAGAATTTCTGAATTTCTCATTTCGATTGTGCTACTCATGAGTTGTTTAATACCTACAATCAATCAGGTTTGACCTTTTGCTTTTCCTCTACGTCAATTATACTGTATCTTGGAACCCCGCGCTCTCACTCTCTGCGATCACCCAGCGCGCAGAAGTTGCAATCGCCGCACGCTGAATGTTTTGAGATGCTTGAGCTCTAAAACATCGATGGTGACGCGCGCGGGCGTCTGAGCGTGATCCGTGGCGCTTGAAAAAGAGAGGGCGACGGCGGTGCTCGCAAAATTTTTTCCGTATATGGTATACCGCGTCTGGTGAAGTGGGTCAGTGTAACGACCATAGCGCTAGCTTTCTTGAATTTTATCAGGGGAGCTAACTCTCATCGCGGGAATATATCACTAGTTCCCGAAGTTCTGCTATGATTATTTCGGAAGCCCTAGTGATATTTCCACGATGGAAGTAAGCCCTCCTGACAAAGTTCAAGAAAGCTTGCCTCACCGAGATTTTACTGACCCGCTTCACCAGACGCCCCCGGTATATGGGGCATTCTACGTCAACTCTATCTGGGCTTGACCCTTGACTTCTCTGATTTGGCTCGTGATGTATTATATGAATGTTTCGACTCTTGAAAGCACTCAATTCTTCTTGCGCATTTTTTTGAATCGATTTGAATTATCTATAATTTTTACAATCGACCATATCAATCGAGACAATTTAAGAATCTGAAATAATTCTGAAAAATCCAGTGTCATAAGTACATCAAAATTTTTAAGCCTAAACGGTTTTTTTCTTGACTTCAGTATTTGAACCTAATTCTGGGATATAAAGGTCATTGAAACAACATCAATTTGTCGACATTTCGGCCCTCAAATGAAGTATAGTGGTCTTTAGAAGGGTAATTTTAAAAATTTTTTATGTTCACCTCTCACTCAGTTTCAAATCCAGAGAAAAATCTCAGCTCCTACTTTCAACGGGAATACGTGCCGCAGATTTTTTTTTTTTTAATAGATTTCTATCACCTTGTATATTCACCCAGAAGAATTTTCAAGTGCTTTTAATTAATAGTCTATCTATGCAATTGACATTGCATAGTGTGATTTTTTATTTAATTTATTAATCTGAATTAAATGAATTACAATTGAGAATCACACGATCCAATATAAGTTGAATAGATATACTATTAACTTGGAGCACTTAAGATTCTTTCAAGCGGACACAAAGTCAGAAAAATAAATGAAAACAATTTTATACAACAAATAATAAAAAATAAAATTTTGCGGCATGTGTTCCCGTTGAAAATAATATCTGATTTTGAAGGAAATTTTTTTCTGGACTTGGAACCGATTGAGAGTTAAACCTCGAAAATTTCAAAAATCAGCCTCTCGAGGTATAATGTGGGCCCCTTCAGGGAGGAATTTTATTACTGTCAAATTATATCAGCAAGAATTACAAAATGTTTACACCTAAGTTAACAGTGCCATAAATCTACTAATGAGGGACGGTGAACACCTTACACCAGTTACATTCAAATTATCACAATTTTTTTACTAACGAGAAAGTTAACTGACTTTACAATAGATACATATTGAACTCATCAAATAGTAGAACAGGAACAATAGCTGGGGAATTCTCTGTGAACCCAAACAACCATTTTCGACCAAAATTTTTATTCTCACGAAATTTTTCCACAAAGTCATAGTTCTTGAAAGGAACTCTTAGAAATTTTTTTGGAATTTGCGTGCCAACCATAATCGCGTAGGAATTCAAATTCTGACAAAAATAAATTTAATATTTCTAATCTCGTGGACTCTGACAACAGAAAATTAAAAATGATAGAAAAATCAGATTTTTTCCGAACTTTCAGTAAAAATGGTTCCAAATTTCTCAAAGCACTTTATAGTCCATTTAAGCGTGATCCAAAGAGAAATTTTTTTTTTTTTTTTCTAAACATGGCCATTTTCGTTTTTCTTCATATCTCTTGAAATCGTTGTTTATACTATAATACAGCCACAAAAAATCGTTGATCTGAGAAACCCAAATTTGTCCACAGTAAAAATTATTTGGATATATCAGCAGATTTTGTACAATAAATGTCCCATTTTATTTCTCAATGAATATTTATATGAATATGAATACTGGGGAATATGAAATATTCATTTGAAAGAGATAAATTGAAGATGACACTGACGGGAATAGGAAGGGGCTTACTTTTCAAAATGACAAAGCACTTTTTTCGATGATTCCTTTTATATGTATATAAAATTTCATATATGAAAGGATGATTTCATAAAATAAAATTTCATGCATGACTGAATCCAAATGAAATCATGCATGCCAGCGGACGTGATATTCCAGGATCGATTGGCCTTGAAATATGTTGTTACCCATACAAAATAAGTGGACACGTATTTTTTTGGTTGCCCCAAAAAAATTATCCAAGACCGATATCGATTTTTTAGGATTTGAAGGCAAAAAACTTTCTGTGCCAATTTGAGGAACCAAATATTCGAAAAATAGCTGCCAAATCCGTGGTTCTCAAGCTTTTTCGACGATTCTTGTTTCATGTGATCCAGAATTTCGTACTCTATCGAGGAAAATAAAAAAATCCCCAAAAGTTTGAAAATTGCCGAAAATATCGACGTTTTTTAGGGAATATAAGAAATCACTTTTCTCAAAAACCGCATTTTTTTTTCTCAAAATTTGATATGTTTGCCGGGGTGATATGGACTACTTACCCTATCAATAGCAACTGGTATTTTTTCTTGCTTTCGGAGTAATTGACTATTTTATTCTTTGAATTTCTGCACGGCCGTATTTTCACTGTTTCCATGCTATATACTTGCAAGCTTATATTTTCTGTAGAATCCCATTTGTATATTGTTCGAGCAAAAGTATATGAAGTACAGCGTACGATGAGTAGTTATCAATTCTAATAACCCGGTGTTTCTGGCATTAGTTTGACGGATAAAATACCACATATTACTTCTGATATCGCGAGTTCTCTTGTTGTAAATTATTTGATTTGAACTATGAGGTAATTTTTGTCGGATTCGGTCTTAATTTTGAGTTCTTGAATTAACACGAGTGCCAGTTGAATCGAACTGAGGATGTAAGAGAATAATATCATTTCATCGTTTGCTACGTTCCGAGTTTTCACTGTGGTGGTCCGTAAAGCGGATGTAATAATGCCTTTTGGTAGTTTGCATTCGAGTGAGAGAGTCAAGTGCCTAGATCTTGATTAAGTGCATGAGAACAAAATCTACAAGATGAAAAGTTTCCGATTTAGGCCATTAGAAGAGTTAGCAAGGTTGTTACAACCGTTGTATCCAAATAAGTCGATCAAATGCACAGATAGCATATGCTATAATTGCTATCAACGCTTATGCTCGAAGTTTCAAGTTCGTTCCGATGAATCTTTGCCCAGCTCTCAGGATTCTGCAAGTGGAACTTGTTCGCAATTAACCACGACATCTAATGAACTTGATGATTATGAACCAGGAGCAATAGTACAGATCAGCGAAGTCAATGAGACTATCGCACAACAACATAAAAAGGATGCATTATCACCATTTAAAATGCCAGGCCAAGTGAAAGAAAAAGCGCGTCTACAATACATGCTAAGCAAACGAAATGAGCTAGTGTCTTCATTTTCGTCTGCGACAACTTCTAAATCAAGGAAGCTGTATGACGTACCTTTAACGGGACAATTAGATATTGAATCATTTGAATGCCAGTCTGAAGAATGAATTGCTAAATTCAATGCAGCATTCCAAAACTACCAATCAACAACAGAAAAAATTTGCCAACAATTTTTCCCGAAACAATGTCAAAAAGTACCATCTTAACGACTTTTCCCGATATTACAACTTATATGATCGATCAAGCTAGGAAACTGGTACGTATAAAAGGAGTGTACTATCAACCTCATCCATACATGGGCTATCCTTTGAATGAAGAATCTATTAAATCCGTACTGGAATATTTCTTGAATGACGATTTTGATTGCTCAGGGCAAAGTCCGAAAAAATGATGTTATAACTATTACTGAAAACGGTACGAAAGTGGAAAAAATGAAACGTTATCTGACGCAAAGTTTTAAAGAAATTTTTGACTTGTTCGAAGAACAAAATCCCGATATAAAAATGAGTAGATCCAAATTTCACACATTGCGACCGAAGTGGGTCATGATAAATTCTGTCAAAGACGTATGCCTCTGTGTTTACTGTGCAAATTTTGAATTCTGTCTGATAACTTTGAAAAATGTCAGAAAAGAAAGCCATTTGGAATTGAGAAAAATACGATCTGACATCCTTTCTGAAGTCATGTGCTCTCCACCGACAGAATCGTGTACTTACCAAGAGTGTGTTGATTGCCCTGGTGCCGAAGGTATAGTTCTTCAGTCGCTTGGATTGCATGATACTGATGATATTGAAGAAATCACTTTTGCCACGTGGGAATACGGGGATTTACAAAAAAGAAGCACTTCTATCAGCACTTTTATAAATGAGCTTGTGAAATGGACCTTAAAAGCGAGTGTCCGCCTACGTATTAAAGATATCCAACGAACTCGAATTGAAGAAGAGAAGGAGAAAGCAAAATGCGATGCACATCTTGTACTGTGTGGGGATTTCGCGGAAAACTGGACAGTAATTATGAAAGATGCAATTCAGTGTTATCATTGGAAAAATGAGCAGGTCTCGATATTCACAGCAGTTTGGCATCAAGGTGACATGACAACAAGCCTCGCTGTTGTTAGTAATGATACGAATCATCATCATCATGAATCGTATTGTTGAACATTCGGAAAGCAAGCCCAATTCTCACCAGGTGGAACAAATGAAGGTGATATCTGATGGAGCCGCAAGCCATTTCAAGAACCGTTATTAGCTTCACGAAATGAAAGAGTCTATATGCGATAAAATATGGATATTCTCCGTAACAGGTCATGGTAAAGGTGCATGCGATGGTATATGTGGTCTTCTAAAACATTACGCAACGACCCATGATCTTCAAAGCGCTCACACGAATGCATACAAAATTCAGAAGATTTTGTAAGATACGTCAAGAAGTACACTTCAGCCATAAATTTGATACTACTATCAACTGAAGATTTAGCAGAGTTCCAAAAAATAAAAACTGACGAATGGAGTCAAGTGGAAGGCTACGCGGGTATACAAAAGTGTCACATGTGGAAGACTGTCGTAGAAGAAAATAGAACGAGATCTCACGTCGCTCGGACAGCTGATCATGAGTGGGTAGAAGTACGAGGGAAGTTGGATAGGAGAAAATTCGGCCACAAATTGCCCGCAACAAGCACGAAGTAGTGGCTCAACTGAAATAAATATGTGAGTGATATAGCGATTAAAAATTGATTGGCTGATTTCAAATGGTTACACGCCATACGTATGCCATGATGAAATCAAGATTTTTGTCTACGTAACGCACACGTTAAGAATAAAAAAATTTTATTTTGATCATAGACCGAATAATTTCAGATTGAACCGAACAGAAGTAAAGACTGACTAAAATACAAGATGGTCGATTCACGAAGAAAGATTTCAGATGTAATTCATAATATCATTCAATTTCAAACAAGCATCTGTGTGAAAATAAATTATTTTTTCGAAAAAATCACATCTTTTGCTTATCGTCTTTTTGCAAGGTTTCTTTTTCTCGAAAAACGAAAGCTCGCGAGTGTATAGTATGTAAACAGTGAAGATACGGCCGTGTAAGAATTTACAGAATAAAATAGTCAGTTACTCAGAAAGCAAAGAAAAATACCAGTTGCCATTGATAGGGTAAGTAGTCTATATCACCCCGGAAAACATATCAAATTTTGAGAAAAACAAAAATGGGGTTCTTGAAAAAAGTGATTTCTTATATTCTCCGAAAAGCGTTGATATATTCAGCAATTTTCAAAATTTTAACTTCCTAGTTATTCTACGTGGTTCTGTGAACACATAAAAGTTTATTATTTTGTCTACGGATAGATCCCTGGTGCCACCATGCTTCAGGCGTTTTACCTCCTCCGTTCCTCATGCCTTATCTCATGCTTTGTGCAATATAGCTTGTAATTCTAAAAATCCTGCTTGTTAAATCACGTCCTCATGCTTGCCTACTTATAGCAGTCCCTTCACCGTTGTCGTCGAGTCAACCTACAAGTTTTTGCTACCCTGATCCCCTGGCTTTGGTCATTCGTGAGTCTTGAACCGCCGCCAAATTCAATTAGCGTTGATTGAATTCCAATCTTTACAGTTCTATCTATGACTCGTTTACAACTCATGTGAGCCACCGCCAAATTTAATCAGCGTTGATTGAACTTTCAATCTTCGCAGCTCTCTTCCATGAGTGTTTCACCAAACCGTGGGTTATGGAGATCTTGGGTTTCATTCTACCCGTGGCACATAGGTTAACCCATGACATTACGGTTTCACTTACTCTTTTGCATGCTATCTGGGCTTAATTTTTGGCCCGCTTCGTGCTCATCTCCTTCAGTGTCGGACTCACTGACTGCAGTATGCCAGTGTTTTAGCTTTTCGCCGGGGACCACGCCCTGGTAGGGTTTTTGTATCCTCTCGGCTCCCTTGACATCCTCGATCACATAACGATCGTGGCCTAATACTTTGGTAACTTGATATGGCCCAGCGTACTTTGGTGTAAGCTTTCTGCTATTTCCATCGATGTAACCAACAACACGCCTAACTACTACTAGGTCGCCCATTTTAAACTACCTTGGAGGAGCTCTTTTCTGATTGTACCTCTTTTCTTGATCCGCCTGATTCCGGCGTATACTTTCCGACGCATCTCTACGTACTTTTTCCCGATCGATTTCCTCTACAGATTCCCCTAGACTATCCAGAATCTTTGATTCTGTGCCATTTCTTGGTTTATACCCAAACATCAGTTGCGATGGAATTTTCCCTGTCGATTTATTGACCGTATTGTTTAACCCCCATATT
This sequence comes from Macrophya annulata, assembly GCA_963924015.1. Taxonomy (NCBI): domain Eukaryota; kingdom Metazoa; phylum Arthropoda; class Insecta; order Hymenoptera; family Tenthredinidae; genus Macrophya; species Macrophya annulata. Next base: position 14,337,191 of record OZ001258.1, read on the forward strand.
ACTTTCGATAATTGGGGTTCCATTTTGCCTCATCCTCCAGCGTTGCCGTCAACGTGTCGAGAATCGTCCTATCGTACCGCTCCACTTGACCATTGGCTCTTGGGGTCACAACAGCGGTCATTACGTGTTTAATGCCATTTCTTTCGCAAAATTCCCTGAATTTATGACTGGTAAACGCACTTCCTCGGTCGCTAATAATGCGTCTGGGAAATCCAAAGGTGTCGCTAATCGAGGTGAGAAACCTCTCGACATACAATGCCTTTGTACTTTTGACGGCTTTGGCGAAAACAAATTTAGTAAATGCGTCAACTAACACAAATAACTGCGTATTCCCTACTGTGCTTTTAATAAAGCGACCAACGTGGTCTGTGTGCACTGTGTGGAGCGGCTCTGCGACCTTCTCTATGGGGTGCAGATGACCTGGCCTCTTGCCGCTAGCTTCTTTACTATAGAGACACTCGAGGCACGCGGCGACATACCGTTTGACGTAATGTCTCATCGATGCCAACCAGTAATCAGCCTGCACCTTAATTAATGTTTTCTCGGTCCCTACATGACCTATCTCATCATGGCACAACTTTACGATGTGACGGCGCGCTGGTCGTGGGACAGCCCATCTGAGACCGTCTTTGGTATTACGAAATACCAGATTGTCCTTTAGTGTGAAGTCACGCTTAATATCCTGTTCCTCTTTGTCCTCAGCGTCCCTGGCTGATACTTCATACACGTATGCAAGACGAGTGTCTTGCAATTGTGCTGTTAATAACCAATCATCTAATTCGATATGTAACAAGCCTATTTCTTCTATGCTCGCTTGGTTTTCGATTTCTTTAATTGGGTTTCGACTCGGCCCATCAACGTGTGGCATCTTAGCTCCCGCCCTATACTCTATCGTGCAGTTGTACTCTTGTAGCTGGATCCACCAGCGCGCTACTCGTGGTAGCAGATCGCGCGTGACAAAATTTGCCCGTAATGCACTGCAATCGCTGACTATTTTAAACTTAATTCCTAATACATAGACTCGAGAACGTTGGAGATTGCTGACGACAGCGAGAGTTTCTAGCTCATACGAATGGTACCTTTGCTCTTTCTTTGACGTTTGGCGGCTGAAGTAAACCACGGGTTTCAGGGAATTGTCCTCTTGCGTTTGTGGCAAGATACCGCCTAAACCAACTTTACTAGCATCCGTGTGAATCTTGGTTTCCGCGTGCGGGTTATATAGCGCAAGCACAGGTCTCAAAACTAACTTTTGTTTTATACTTTCGAAGGCCCCTTGCTGTGCCTCGCCCCAATGCCACGTTTCTGTTTTCTTCGTTAATTGCGTGAGGGGTCTAGCGATAACCGCAAAATTTTTGACAAATTTTCTAAAGTAGCTGGCTAACCCGATAAACTGTCTTATGCCCGTCACGTCCTTAGGTACTTGAAAATTCGATACGCACTCAATCTTGTGATGACCAGGCCGGACTCACTGCTGCGTTAGTTCATACCCCAAATAATCGATTTTTCTCTCGAGAAAAGCACACTTCGGGAGTTTCAATGTCAACTGAGTTTGACTTAATTCTTTTAAAACGAGTTCCAATGATTCTAGCCCGGTCTCTATCTCAATTGACGGAATGAGGATGTCGTCCATGTAAGCCAGCACGCTTACCTGTCCTCTCGGTGGGCTCAAAATTTTATTTATCATACGTCGGAATACTGCCGGGGTGTTTGCGAGGCCAAACGGCATCCTAAGAAACTCATACTGCCCATCTGGGGTGACAAATGCTGTCTTCTCTATGGATTCTTCCTCAACTGGTATCTGATAATATCCCGACGCTAAATCTAGACTCATAAAATATGAACAACCCTAAAGACTAGACAATTGGTCTTCAACTAACGGCAATGGGTGCCTATCTTTCTTTGTAACAGCGTTTAGAGCGCGATAATCGATACACATTCTCGCTTTTCCGCTCCTCTTTTTTACCAATAAAATCGGACTAGCAAATGGCAAGTTTGATTCTCGAATTATATTGTTTGATTTTAAATCTTCGATTATTCCGCGGACTGTTTCGCGTTCGGGATATGACAAACGATATGTTCTATATGTTACGACTGAGTCATTAATTAAATCTATTCGAATCTTCGCGGCGTTCGTCTTTCCTAGTTCTGCCGTATTCAAGGCAAAACATTCCCTATATCTATCTAATAACTGATATAATTTTTCTTTATGTGTCTCGCTAACGCTCGAATCTACCCTAATTTCTACTCGTGGTAATTTTTCTTGAGCTGATTGTTTAATAGCTCTCATCTCTAATATCCTCTGCCTACATTTTCCATCTGCAAGGGTCTCCGCACTAGCTACTTCAGCTCTTGCAATTAATATTCCCCTCTTAATCGTCAAGGGATGATCTGACAAATTAACAATAGGTACGCGGCCATTCCCCGCATTCATTACGCAGCGTGGAATGCAATGTTCTTTCGATTCTTCACCTCGTACGCTAAGCTCAATATACAAGTCACCTTTGTCTCTGTCGTCCATACGGGCACCTTCTGGGGTGGCAATTTCTCGACTTCTGGCAACATTGTCAGAGCATTGTCAAACAGCCGTAGTCGACCATGCCGTCGCACTGTCGTGATGCCAGGCAGATCCAAGAAGGGCTGTCCAACGATGAGTGGAACCCCCTGTCGTTCGTCGGGGAACACGTAGATTTCAACTAGTCCCTCGGCCAGGTCGACGCCAAGGATTGCCTTTGCCCTTCCGACGGGTCGAACCACTCCTCTGCTGTAGTCTCGTAGAACCGTTTGAGTGGGTTGTAAATCAAGCTGCATCCTGACAGCTTCGTCCTTCCTAAGTGTGACGCACTCACTTCCACCGTCGATGTAGGCCCGCAACGATGTGCCGTTCAACATCGCCTCATAAAATTGAGTAGTTTCAGGTTTCGGTGCTACTGTCCCAATGCTTTGGACTTTTTTCTCTTTGTCTTCGATTTTTGCCCTGTCCTTTGCATAGGTCGAGTGGCATTTGTTTGCCACATGTCCTTCACGGCCACACCGATAGCAGCTTAGGTCCAAGATTTGTCTAGAGTTCTCTCCTGCTGAGTCGTTTGCCTTCCTTTTCCCTTTGTCTTCTGAGACAGGCTTGGGCGACGGCTGGAACTTTCCTCGGGGATGGTGACTGTTACCACTTTCCCCGGGCTTCTTATTGTCCACTTTTATCGACACGTGTTTCAAACATCGCCTGCAGCTTATTCAGGTATACCCTTAGCTCCTCCGGGCTCTGGAAATCGTTACCCTTAATGGTTGTTTTCAAGGTAAAGCTTGGGATCCCGTGTGCAATACAGGCGGCAGCGTCTCTCCCGATAATTCTGCATCTGCTAACTAGTGCTGCCATATCAAAATAATATTTCATCATCGTCTCGGCCTTAGATTTTGTACGAGCGAGCATGATGGTTAGGCGTTCAGCTAGCTCCGTATGATCAGTGAACGCGTCTACGAGCATTGCTTTCCACTCCGTCCAGTTGTGGGCAACGGATGGTAGCCCGTTGTACCATGTTTTCGCATCACCCGCAAGGTGCTCGAGTACATGCATCGCAACCGTGGTGTCATCCCATTTATAAATCTTCCTCAGCTCCTCGACTTTGTGGATTCATATATCGATGAATTGATTTTTTGTCGAGGGGTCGAACGTGGGGATTGATTTATTCCCTTCATAAGTCCCTCTTCTGTCATTTTCTGGCAGTGGCTCTAGCGGTGTCGGTGAAGGTTGTACCAATTGAATTGGCCTCTCTACGGCAACCCACATCGTTTCGATCAATCTTGAGATCGTCGATTGAAAATCTGAAGGCGCACTATTGCTGGATGAGCGCCGCGGTTCATGTGATCGTCGCCGTTCGTATGATCGACGTCCGTACCTACGATTAGCTGAGAGCGGTGGCGTATAAAGCGAACGCGAACGCGATCGACCATGATGTGATCGTGAGTGCGATCTCTGACGGTTTCCGCTTGACATATTCACTCAGTTGAACCAAAATGTCCGAATTCACCGACAAACACAATCACTTATTTTGCCAGAACTCACTATCACTACTTAACCACTCGTATGGCGATCAAAATTACTATGATTTAATTCAGATCCCACTTCTGAACTGTAAGAAATACTCAAAGTCCGGGATTACGGTTGAAATAATATATATTTGAAATATGCTGGAATACAAAGGTGCGAGTAAAAAGGAATAACAGTTGCCGCTTTAAGTCCTTCTAGGTGGAGTGTAGAGTGTAGAGTGAGGTAGCTAGGTAGAGTGGCTAGGTTCACCGAAATAAAGAATTGAAGCAGAAAATAATGTTAAACAAATGCTAGACCGTATTTATTTGATGTTAGGCGGAACAAATATTAAATCAGTAACAATGTATAGGTTTACACAAATAACAAACTCTTAAATTTCAAGAGGCGATACAATAGCAAGTAACTAATTACCAAAAAGCAATGAGTAATATTTCGAATGAAAAATTATAGAATATAGCAAAAATCATACATAAAATAAACCAGGCGACAAATATCATTATTATTACAACGACTTGATATAAGGAAAATATTCAAGTTAGAAAATGAAGGAATACATCGGCGGGAACAAAGCCCGAACGAAGAGAAAAATAGAATAGAAAGTTCTTATCAAGTAAAATATTAACTAAAAACTAAATAAAAACGCTAACTTCTACGCTCTAAATACCGGAACGTTTTCGGGCGACAGATGGGGTATTTTTTTATATCAGAACAAGCCAAATAATAATACAAGCCAAATAGAATATAAAATAATCAATCACATGCTTTAGCCTAGAAAATGACTGCTATTTCTACAAAAACAATGAAAATAAATGACTCTAATGGTAGAGAATCCGGTGTAAAAAATCCCCCCTCATTTTTTTTAATGATGAAATAAATTTCTTTCATAATAACATATATAAATAAATACAAATCGGGGCGATTGACAGCCTATGTTTTGGCACTCGGGTTCCCTAAACTCTGTAAAGGAGTGCGGGGAACAAGGTTGAGAGCCAACCGGGCGCGTCTCCAGGTGGCGCATAGGAGGGCGGCCAGGAGAGAAACGGACCAAGGACCCCGAGGACCGGGCTGCCGTAAGGCAACCGGGAAGCGGGGCTGCGGCCGCGGACACCCTGTCTGAGTCGGTGGCTATAGGCGAACCGGCCGGCCTGAAAACTGGCCCAGGAGAGCCAAGGCCCTGACCGCGGACCAACTCCCCAGGCCAAGGTGGAAGCAATCGTGCCGAGAGCTGTATGGCACTGGGGTACAGTGTCTCTAACGATGCCCTTGGGGCACCAGGCGACACCCCATTGTATCTTGCCTTACCCCCACACGGCAGGCTCTGTGGGGGTGGACCTTTAATTCCTGCATACTCGTAGGACCATTTATGGCTTCAATAACAAAAACAAAAGCAGCAATAATAGCATCTGCGGGCGATTCTACGCTAGAAGGGCATAACGGTGAGATTGGCTCCGAGGAGGCACTCTCACCGGCAGGGCAGGGCTCTGAGGACAGAGGGCTATCGGCGGACCTGGAGGCTTTAGTCTCTATGGTTCGCAGAGGCCTGACAGTCTCGGGGACCGAGCCAACAGCCCAGACCGAAGGAGTGGTGGAGGTGGGCTCAGTCCCCGTGGGGATCGGGACCACCGAAACCACCACTAGGACCATTGAGAAGGCCAGGCGCTGCAGGGCGGTGAAGAAGAGGGCTAGGCGTGCCAGGCTTTTGGCTGCCGAGACCTCCTCAGAACCGTCCCAGGACGCAGCTCATGGCAGTGGAGGATTCACCGGGGTGGAGGGCTCAGTCATTGGGCCGTCTGGTAAACGGTAAATCAATTGCACCACTGCAAAGCGGGCTCAGCTGTTCACAGCCGGGACCTGGCGGTGGAGAACATAGACATATCACGTATACAAGAACCCTGGGTTACCGGGGGTGTTATTAGGGGTATAGATTCTAGTCTAGGGACTATTGTCTGTGCAGAGGGAGGGGCCGGACCCAGGGCCTGCCTCTTCATTAACATGAAACACAACGTCCTGAGGCTAAGGCAATTCTGCTGCAGGGACCTCGTAGCCGTTTCCATCAAGGTTAGGTTGGCTAGAGGCGGTATGATCAATTTGGTTGTCTGCTCGGCCTACCTCCCGTAGAACTCCGAGGAGCCGCCGCCTACGGCGGAACTCGGAGCACTGGTGGAGTACTGCCAAAGCAAGAGGGTCAACCTACTGGTGGGTTGTGTCGCAAACGCGCACCACATGGTCTGGGGCAGCTCCACTACCAACGACAGGGGCTCAGCGTTACTGGAGTACCTCTCATCCACAGGGCTCGAGATTCTGAACAGAGGCTCAAGACCCACGTTCGTCACCTCCCAGAGACAGGAGGTGATTGACATCACATTAGGCACCCCCAGGCTAGCCAGTCTCGTCAGAGACTGGAGAGTGCGGGAGGAAGACTCTCTCGGACCACAGGCGCATCTCGTTCAATGTGTACGTAGGTGTGACGGGAGGAACGACTGAGGAATACAGGAACCCCAGGGCTACTGACTGGACCTCCTACAGGGAGAAGCTGGAAAGAAGGCTCCGGGGGCCCTGCAGTCGGCTTAGAATGACAGAGACATTAGAAAGAGAAGCCTCATCCCTGCAGGCTGCTATCACTCAAGCTGACAAGGCTTCGTGCTCCGTCAAGCATAGGAAAGCGTGCAAGAAGGTGCCCTGGTGGAACAAGGAGCTAGGCAAGCTTAAGACTAGCTTACGCAGACTTCTCAACAGGGCTCTCTGGACGTAAACGGAAGCGGACTGGGCAGCCTATAAGGAGGCCCAGAAAAGCTACAAAAAGCCCATCAAGAAGTCAAAAGACAAGGCCTGGAAAGGATTCAGCGAGGAGACTGAGACTCTATCCGTAGTGGCCAAGCTCCGCAGGATCTTTACCGCGGGTCCTCTTATAAAACTCGACAGCCTCATTCTCCTCGATGGTAACTTGGCAGAAAGCCAGGAGGAGATACTGTCGCACATGCTGTGCACCCACTTCCCAGGCTCCAAACCTGCATAAGGGCTTCCTCCAGAGGAGGCTCCGCGCAGGGGGGGACTGGTGGACTGGGGGACGGCTGCGGAGTTGTTCACGCCAGAAAGGACTAGATAGGCCGTTGACACCTTTGATGGGTATAAGAGCCGGGCACGGATGGGATATTCCCTGCCCTTCTCCGGAAGGGCGGAGAAAAGCTCATCGCCACATGAAACGAGATCTTCAGGGCCTGGCTTGCTTTATGCTACGTTCCCAGGAACTGGAGAGAGGTCAGAGTGGTCTTTATACCGAAGACCTATCAGCCTGATGTCCTTTATGCTGAAAGCCATGGAGAGACTGGTGGATAGGTTTATCAGGGACCGAGTACTGGGTGAAAGGCCGCTATCACGGGCCCAGCATGCATACCGAGGTGGCAAGTCTACGGAGACGGCGCTCCACCACCTTGTGAGAGAGGTGGAGGAGCCACTCCTACGGCAGAAGGCAGCGTTATGCGTTTTCATGGACGTTGAGGAAGCGTTTAATAACACGTCCTTCAGCGCAATCTGCGATGCCGCCATCAGGTTTGGCATCAACGCAACGGTGGTCAACTGGATCAGGCCAATGCTCCGGTCCAGGATGGTCACCGCGGGGCTCGGCGGGACTATAGCCAGGGCTCAGGTGGACAGAGGATGCCCGCAAGGAGGGGTCCTTTCCCTTTTGCTGTGGACCCTTGTCGTGGATGGGCTCCTGGCCAGGCCCGAGGAGCTTGGGGTGACCACTGTGGGTTACGCGGATGACGTGGCACTGGTGGTCGCGGAGGACCATGCCCTACACATGACGAGCAGAATGCAGAAGGCTTTGAACCTCGTCCAAAAATGGTGCACATCTCAGGAGCTGAGGATCAACCCCAGCTAAACTGAGATGGTAATGTTCACTAAGAAAAGAGCCTTCGAGGTCGAACCCATCGAGGTCTTCGGCTCGAAGCTGGTACAAGCCCACACAGTGCGCTATCTCGGTGTTCACCTGGACAGCAAGCTATCGTGGAAGACACAAGTCACCTAGCAAGCACAGAAGGCCACGGTCACATTCTGGGCCTGCAAAAGAATGGTAGGACTAACCTGGGGGCTAAAACCAAGGGTGGTTAAGTGGATTTACACGGCCATCCTTCTGCCTCAACTTTCGTATGCATCGGTGGTGTGGTGGCCCGCGATGGGCAAATCCACACTCCGGAAGACACTGGACCGGGTCTACAGGCTGGCAGGCTTGGGGATCACGGGGGCTCTCAGAACCTCGCCAACGCTGGCCATAGGGGCTCTTCTGAATCTTCCGCCACCCCACCTCACGGTGGAGGCGGAGGCCTGAAGGGCCACCCTTTGCCTGTGGCACATCGGTTTATGGAAGAGAACTAGTGTGGGGCACGTGACCATCCTGCAGAGACAGGGGGCACCGCAGGTGAACTCATCCCTGGGGGGGAGGGGGGGGGGGGAGGGGGTGGGGGGGGGTCGTTGTGCGAACCACTACCAGTTCAACCTACCATACAAGGAAGTGATACCTGATAGACAGTCCTGGGTGGATAATCGGGACAACCTTCTATCTCCACAGGGGCTCGTCTGGTACGCGGATGGGTTTAAGACAGGCACCGGCTCAGGTGCTGGGTTTTGGAGCCAGGGACCGAAAACAAGCGTCTCGCTTGCACTCGGGCCCACGGCCTCAGTCCTTCAGGCGGAGGTGTTCGCCATACTGGCCTGCGCCAGGTTGATCCTGGAGCGGAAACCCAGGGGCAAACACATCTACATTTGCAGTAACAGTCGAGCGGCGCTAGGGTCTCTACGAGCGTGTGTAGTGAGATCCGAGCTCGTCAAGCACTGTTCGGGAGTACTCTCCCACATTGCAGGCGACAATCGTGTCAAACTGCTATGTGTGCCGGGACACTCTGGCATCCAGGGAAACGAGGAGGCGCACGGCTTAGCCAGAGCAGGTGCACTCAAGAACAAGGTCGATGTGGGATGCCAGATAAGCCCAACATCGGCGCATGGCAAGGATCTAGCGAAGAGATGGACTGAGTGCCGCTTTGCAGATCTCTGGACACGGGCGCCCGTCATGGCGCACACGAGGGCACTTTTCCAGGGGCCCTCACGCAAGCTGGGTGCCGAGCTCTGCAACCTGGACCTGAACTAACTGACTATATATATATATATATATATATATATATATATATATATATATATATATATATATATATATATATATATATATATATATATATATATATATATATATATATATATATATATATATATATATATATATATATATATATATATATATATATATATATATATATATATATATATATATATATATATATATATATATATATATATATATATATATATATATATATATATATATATATATATATATATATATATATATATATATATATATATATATATATATATATATATATATATATATATATATATATATATATATATATATATATATATATATATATATATATATATATATATATATATATATATATATATATATATATATATATATATATATATATATATATATATATATATATATATATATATATATATATATATATATATATATATATATATATATATATATATATATATATATATATATATATAATATATATTTATTATTATATATATATAATATATAATATATATTATTAATATATATATATATATATATATATATATATATATATATATATATATATATATATATATATATATATATATATATATATATACCGGACTAGCTTAACCTAGGGGTAGAGGGATGTGGTGGGGGCGATGAATAAAGACACCAGAATGCGAAGTTAATATTTTAAAAGGTTTATTACCCAAAAAAGAAAAAAAAGAAAAAGGTTGCGAATTAACCGCCCGCTACCTGGCGTAGGTTACAAATCTTTATCGCGCGGCTCTACTCTCAATAAGAAACTAATAATAAATACTCAATAATAAATTAAGACTAAGAATCATAAATAAGGACTCTACTCTTTTAATTATGGAAACAAATAAATAACTCTACTCTCTTCACGAACTTAGGCTAACAGGTACGCTCTGCTGCGGTCAGCTGTCAGTCTCTGTCTCTCTCACGCTCACGGGGACTCGAGACTAGGCTTCCTCGCTCGCTGCCGACGGTAGTCTGGCGAGCGGTGAAGGCGGGAAGGGCAGAGGGGGACGGTAGGCTCGACTGGGGAAGCGACGAGTGTCTGCCTCGCTGCAGAGTGCTGCCGCGTTACAGCAGACGGCTCGACTACAAACTGGCCGCGACTAGATAGACGTTAGCAGTGCGGCTCGGAAGACACGAACGCACTAACACACACGTCGCGGTCACGTGGGTCGGGAATTTGAATCGGCGGACTTTGAGCTCGCGCTCAACGGTCGGTACTCTATATACGATCGCGGAACTGGAATTTTATGACTTCGAGACTCGTGGGGAAACAAGATATTATTACGACGGGACTGTATGTCTTTTAATAGAGATCTGCCCGATCCTACCTTACTCGGCGGCGATAGTCGTCGAAGAAGTGCGGTGGTAATGGTCCGTAGTCCGCACGTGTCCGTAGGAAGCCTAGTCGTCGTACTAAATCCAAATCAGTCGCCGGTCGTCAGTAAATCCAAAGAATGTCCAAAAAAGGGTAGCACGGGTCACGATAGTCACAGATTTCACAAGGAACACACCGAAAAAAAAAACTCTCTCTCTCTCCCAAACTCACACTTTAATACGCGTCTCACACGAGGTTCGTTAAACGAGGTATCAAAATGGAATGACTTCTCTTTTCCGCTATCTCTGGTTCCTACCTGTGCCACCCGTCCTGCGAGCGCTGCCGATTACCGGTCAGCGGCTATTCGCGCCAGGTAGCCAAGATGGCTGTCCGGGCGGTGGCAGCAAGAATTCGAGTAGCGGAATCGGCACTCGATACTCTCTCGGGGTGCGTACGCTCGTAAGGCTGGAGAGGAGGAGGTCATAACGTTAACGTAATATATATATATATATATATATATATATATATATATATATATATATATATATATATATATATATATATATATATATATATATATATATATATATATATATATATATATATATATATATATATATATATATATATATATATATATATATATATATATATATATATATATATATATATACGTGAACTATCTACGGGGAGGAAAAAGACCCTGGTCCAGCACAATTCGGCGCTTTCCCGTGATAACAAAAATTATTAACAAAGACTAAAGTTGGGCGCCAGACGCTACTGCGTCAATCAATTAACGATTACTATAACATAAACCCAGAAGATATAAAACAGACGAGATCGCGACGATCGACAACGCAACTAGCTCAGATTAACAAAGAACTTGAAGTAGAGGGGCAGGGTACACCATTAAACAATTATAACTTCCTTCAATGTGCCTTGCGGCCGTATATTCTATTAGAACATCGATAGTCAGGCAAATATTTTTGCACAAGTTATACGATAGTGATGTGAAAGCACAATTGATAGAAAATTATTTAATTAACAATGATAGCATCAAAAATTTAGGTAACATCAACCAAAGAAAATTACGATAGCAAATTAATTACAAGAAATTAATTAAAGTAACATAAGCGATAGAGTATCAGAAATATTAAGGTAGAGATTACAGAACAGATTAGCAATAGTAAAACAGATCAAACGCATTCAATATAACAGAAAGATAAGCGATAGTTTGTTACGATAGAATTTAAGCGAGATAGACAGTTTTACGCAGTTTCTAGGAATAATACCAGCAATAAGCCAGTGTCAGAGGTGACTCGATACAATGCAAATTGACTATACTCCAGACTCGGTATCACAGAGCGATACTTCGTACTCCAGGCAAAATTAAATCATAACGCGACTTACTACAGGCATTAAACTGTTTAATGAAAAGAAATCAGCAACAAACGATACCGGTTCTCCAGATTTTTCATCGATACGCTATTTAACTCATAATTACGAAATCTCAGAAACTATACTGAAGATAGGGACCGTAGTCTCCCGAGATACAATAATTATTTATTTTCAGTGGTACAAAATAATGTGAACAATACTGAAGCGAATTGAAGATACTGAATTAACGACAGCCAGATAGTAAATCTAAATCAAAGGTACTAAAGATAGTTCATATGAAAGATACGCTATACGATAGTAATTTGAATGAACAAAATATAATTTACGCGAAATATAATAAACTTAACTTAACTAATCGCGGTAACGCGGTGCGTAACGCAAACCGCGGCTACTCCTTGCCAGGGATATTCCAGGAATTTTTTACGATAGCATGCACAATTTATACAATATTACAAAATGAAATAAGAAATAAAACAGAATAGCGAAATAGAATAAAACAAGCGATAGCAAAGATATTACGATAAAGATAGCAAGAAAAGAATATTAGATAGGTCTACGTAACTCAAGCAGGCACGAGGTTGCTTATTAATAAATTAATTAACGATAGCTGAGCTTCTTAGATCACAAATCAAACAACAGAATAAAAGATGAATTAAGCAACTTCGTGTCTTCACAAAAAGATCAAGACCTTACCTTATAGATGAATTCAAACAATGTACGATGGTTTCACTTAACACAGTTTTAACGATACTCGATACGATAAGCACGTTGCAATGAGTGTAGCTCAGGCGAAGAAGTAGAATGAGTAGCTCGTGTCACTCCCTTATATAGGTTTTGTTTCCTTGCTTCTAGAACATTCCAACTAGCGAGAGGTCACGTGACGATAGAGTAAAATTTGAGTTTTAATGCTCGTCGCTAATTGGTTGACAGGTGTTCGTCATTTTCGTCATACGTAGATCTGGTAGTGGGATGCGTAGGGGTACCTGTCGTGCCTCGCTCGTCGGTTTCTTACCCCTCATCCTGCCGCCTTCCTTCGTAATTCCCCTCTGGCGCTGGATTCAAATTCAAATCTCGCTCGCCAGAGCTTGAAACGATATTTTAATACTTCAAAAATCGAAACGATAGCATCGTGCTGGGAGCACTAGGAACCTCGCTCACGATGGGGAAATCCTTAGGTCGGAACGCTGTACCGGGGGTTTTCTTGACCAACCACGGCCGCGATAACGGTTTCCAAGACAGTAGCTGTTGTCGAGTCTAATTCGGTTCCAGGCCGATAAGTTGCAGAACCGGGAGGCTGTGAAGTGCGCTTCTCGCGCGGCCCTATACGCCGATTCCGCAGCATTTAGATAAAGTGAAGACGATAGTTGCATCGGATGACGGGAGGGTTTTTTTTCGTGCTCCTCGCACACCCCTATACGCCGCCTATCCGGAAGTAGAGCAGACAGATCTCCTGACCGAGAGTTGACGCTATTCTTTGACGCTTCCCTGGCGAATCAAAGAGTTGCACGTCGTAGCGATACCTATTTCTTTTAGCCGATACTTCGTAGACTGGATTGTTCGATAGTTTTTCGGAAGGATCCCTCGACGGTAGTTTCCTCGTTAAATATCGTGATCGTCGTTACAAAAATGACATATAAATGATAAAAATAACAAGAATTAATTAAATCTAGTTTTCCCTAAATCCTCAAATTCAGAACTGGAATATCCCCTTTGGCTACAACTCATCGCCGTACGATAGATCGCGTCTTGGGACTGGTATTTTTCTAATACCACGTCACAATATATATATATATATATATATATATATATATATATATATATATATATATATATATATATATATATATATATATATATATATATATATATATATATATATATATATATATATATATATATATATATGTATACACACACACACACACACACACACACACACACACACACACACACACACACACACACACACACACACACACACACACACACACACACACACACACACACACACACACACACACACACACACACACACACACACACACACACACACACACACACACACACACACACACACACACACACACACACACACACACACACACACACACACACACACACACACACACACACACACACACACACACACACACACACACACACACACACACACACACACACACACACACACACACACACACACACACACACACACACACACACACACACACACACACACACACACACACACACACACACACACACACACACACACACACACACACACACACACACACACACACACACACACACACACACACACACACACACACACACACACACACACACACACACACACACACACACACACACACACACACACACACACACACACACACACACACACACACACACACACACACACACACACACACACACACACACACACACACACACACACACACACACACACACACACACACACACACACACACACACACACACACACACACACACACACACACACACACACACACACACACACACACACACACACACACACACACACACACACACACACACACACACACACACACACACACACACACACACACACACACACACACACACACACACACACACACACACACACACACACACACACACACACACACACACACACACACACACACACACACACACACACACACACACACACACACACACACACACACACACACACACACACACACACACACACACACACACACACACACACACACACACACACACACACACACACACACACACACACACACACACACACACACACACACACACACACACACACACACACACACACACACACACACACACACACACACACACACACACACACACACACACACACACACACACACACACACACACACACACACACACACACACACACACACACACACACACACACACACACACACACACACACACACACACACACACACACACACACACACACACACACACACACACACACACACACACACACACACACACACACACACACACACACACACACACACACACACACACACACACACACACACACACACACACACACACACACACACACACACACACACACACACACACACACACACACACACACACACACACACACACACACACACACACACACACACACACACACACACACACACACACACACACACACACACACACACACACACACACACACACACACACACACACACACACACACACACACACACACACACACACACACACACACACACACACACACACACACACACACACACACACACACACACACACACACACACACACACACACACACACACACACACACACACACACACACACACACACACACACACACACACACACACACACACACACACACACACACACACACACACACACACACACACACACACACACACACACACACACACACACACACACACACACACACACACACACACACACACACACACACACACACACACACACACACACACACACACACACACACACACACACACACACACACACACACACACACACACACACACACACACACACACACACACACACACACACACACACACACACACACACACACACACACACACACACACACACACACACACACACACACACACACACACACACACACACACACACACACACACACACACACACACACACACACACACACACACACACACACACACACACACACACACACACACACACACACACACACACACACACACACACACACACACACACACACACACACACACACACACACACACACACACACACACACACACACACACACACACACACACACACACACACACACACACACACACACACACACACACACACACACACACACACACACACACACACACACACACACACACACACACACACACACACACACACACACACACACACACACACACACACACACACACACACACACACACACACACACACACACACACACACACACACACACACACACACACACACACACACACACACACACACACACACACACACACACACACACACACACACACACACACACACACACACACACACACACACACACACACACACACACACACACACACACACACACACACACACACACACACACACACACACACACACACACACACACACACACACACACACACACACACACACACACACACACACACACACACACACACACACACACACACACACACACACACACACACACACACACACACACACACACACACACACACACACACACACACACACACACACACACACACACACACACACACACACACACACACACACACACACACACACACACACACACACACACACACACACACACACACACACACACACACACACACACACACACACACACACACACACACACACACACACACACACACACACACACACACACACACACACACACACACACACACACACACACACACACACACACACACACACACACACACACACACACACACACACACACACACACACACACACACACACACACACACACACACACACACACACACACACACACACACACACACACACACACACACACACACACACACACACACACACACACACACACACACACACACACACACACACACACACACACACACACACACACACACACACACACACACACACACACACACACACACACACACACACACACACACACACACACACACACACACACACACACACACACACACACACACACACACACACACACACACACACACACACACACACACACACACACACACACACACACACACACACACACACACACACACACACACACACACACACACACACACACACACACACACACACACACACACACACACACACACACACACACACACACACACACACACACACACACACACACACACACACACACACACACACACACACACACACACACACACACACACACACACACACACACACACACACACACACACACACACACACACACACACACACACACACACACACACACACACACACACACACACACACACACACACACACACACACACACACACACACACACACACACACACACACACACACACACACACACACACACACACACACACACACACACACACACACACACACACACACACACACACACACACACACACACACACACACACACACACACACACACACACACACACACACACACACACACACACACACACACACACACACACACACACACACACACACACACACACACACACACACACACACACACACACACACACACACACACACACACACACACACACACACACACACACACACACACACACACACACACACACACACACACACACACACACACACACACACACACACACACACACACACACACACACACACACACACACACACACACACACACACACACACACACACACACACACACACACACACACACACACACACACACACACACACACACACACACACACACACACACACACACACACACACACACACACACACACACACACACACACACACACACACACACACACACACACACACACACACACACACACACACACACACACACACACACACACACACACACACACACACACACACACACACACACACACACACACACACACACACACACACACACACACACACACACACACACACACACACACACACACACACACACACACACACACACACACACACACACACACACACACACACACACACACACACACACACACACACACACACACACACACACACACACACACACACACACACACACACACACACACACACACACACACACACACACACACACACACACACACACACACACACACACAGTCAATAGGTAAATCAAATATTTGAAATGTAGTCAATGACTTTTTTGAAACAAAATCACTCAGGTCTGCTGATAATAATTTATCTAAATTTTCTTGCTCAATTTCAAATCGCTTCTTTCTTGGATCAGTGCTTATTTGATTTTTTTCCAAAGCTTGAATCATTTTCTGTTTTACGATTAGAGGCACATTATCGTCAAAAAGAGAAATAATAGCCAACTGTTCACTCAAATACCACAAGTGATTTATCATTTTTGAACAAGCTGCTTTTGATACGGAACTGTTCACAGCTCTATACTCAATCAAGTCTTGCATGAAGATTAGGTCATTGTGTGGTGCCAAAATCGCAGATGGAGCAGTGAACCAAGCTTTTAAATATATTTTTACCAGAAAAATACACACTTGACGTAAGCCGTTAATTTCTCGTGCTGTTAATTCAAATTCTTCTCTCAAAAGAAATATTTTTAACGAATAAATAGCTTTTGCCATCCAACGAGCATGATGAATTGGACCTGGATATTTAAACGTTAAGTCATCTTTTGGCTTTTCACCCAAAAACATCAGTGATAGCTCTAATAGTTCTTTATAATCATCTCTCGGTTGACGGATCTGTCAAGTATTTATAAAATATTTAATTTAAAGTATCCTATAAAGTGAGGATGATCTGATAACTTCATCAAGAATATATTGCGTGTATAATTTTTGTGAAATCAACTTTATGAATTCGTACCTGTAAATTTTCTTCAATCAAATTAATTAACGCTTGTTTGCTATTTGACAATATTTATTCAACGATACTATCATCCATACCAGCCTTGAAATTGGATTTATTAAGCCCATTCCATTTATTTTTAAATCGAGAGAAGAACTGAACGTTTGGGCCTGATGAAGTTGGCCAATATACCTCAAACACACCTTTTAAAACGAGTTCAAAGATGTGGTGGCGACAAGGTAAATGGATCAACTCTCGATTTAAAGCTTTTTCTATTTCAGCGCAAGTCCCATGATGAATTCCTAGAAAATGAATGGAACAATTAAAAAATATGAATGATTTTAATAAATAGCTTACATATCATTAATAACTAACCTGTATTAACAGCTGCTGTATCAAAACACATCCCTTTAATGTATGAACTAACACCCCACTGCTTTAGAGTTTGAAGAATGACAACTGCTTGATCATTGGCACTTCCTGACTTTAGCTTCGGTACACCCAACAATTGTTCAGCACTACATGATGTCAGAATGATTGGAAGTCTATCTACAGTATCGGTTCCCACGATGTCTGTCAATAGTTTTCCGTCCCAGTGCACAATATAATTATCTTCAAACTTTAATTTATCTTTCAACCCTTTCGCAATTTCTTCACGCAAAGCTATTCGACTACGTTGAATTGTTTTATAACTCAAATTTACACTATTTAAATCAACTCCAAGGCTTTTCAGAATAGCAACAATAATGTACATGGCATTTCTACAAGAAACGTTCGATCGATCTAATGCAGCAACTAATTCTGGTGTCATCACGTTAATTTTAGCAATAATAGGTGGTGTTAATTCGTTTTCAAAGTCGGAGAATGATTTAGAAGTCAAGCTTACTGATGACTGAGATGTTATTATGTCAGATTCTTGTTTAGTTATTGGGATCTGTGTATCTTTTCCTGGCGGCTGATCTACAATAAAAAATTTGAATTTTTTTATATGCAAACAAAAATTATTAGATATAGAAAAAAATTATTTGCCAATTTTAGGAAAAATAAAATTAAATATTAAATGTTGAAAGTAGATGGAATTTATAGTCATCTAATTATAGTTATCAAAAAAAAAATTATAGCTAACAATATTTTTCAATCAAGTAATAAATTAATTATAGAGAAACGTTAAAACAATTAATAATAGTCAATTCATGTATGTATTATACAATTGGAAAATTGGGCATTTATTTATACGTAGTTATGAGCACTGTAAATGTTAATTAGTACATGTTCATAAAATATAGTACTCACTTATTTCATCGACTATCATCACATCTAGTTCAGTGTCTGGTTGTGAACTTAAACTAATAAATCCTCTTCGATTCGAACTTTTTTGGCCCTCTAGAAAAATCTTTTTATCATGATCTATTGATTGAAGGCTTTTCTGATCCGTAATATCAAAGAGCTCAGTCAACTTTTTTTGAAAAAGAGACTGATTTTTCATTTGAGTAAATGAATTTTTTCTGCCTCTGTTTTTCTGTAGACTTTTCCACTTACAATGTAAGCCTATCAATTTTTTTACAGCGTTTTGTCTTTCACAAATAGACAATCCGGCAGAATGCCATTGCTTTTCAACTTTAATTATGGTATTCAGTGCACTTTGATTAATTGTCTCCTTCAATATAACATGATGATAAAAAAACACAGACATAACCTCTTTAACAGTTGCTAATTTACGGCCAAAGACGTTCGGGTTGGGAAAACCAATTAAAAAAATAGACTTGCAGCTCATTTTTAAATAATAGCAAAAACTACCAGTAATGAAAATTGAAAATCAAAAACTGGCTCAGTAAACTTTACAAATACTCGGATATAATAATTAAATACAATTCAAACTACATAAGAGCTCGCACAGTATAAACAAAGTTGTAGAAGATTGACGTAACCTTAAGTATGATTTACATGTAAATAATGCCATGAAAGTAGCGCTATGATCGACAACTACAATGTTTTCAACGGTGAAATACAAAAATAGTTATAACTTGACTTTAAATAACGAATGAACCACTATTTAACATAATAAAATTTATCGTCTTTACAGTACTGCCAACTACGTTATTACAAAATGTCTTTTTGACGCTTTTTATTTGAATCATGCTGAATGACATAAAATTATTCATACAAATTTATCGAATAAATACGACAAAAATCATAAAAACTGTGAAATTTAATGTATTTGAGTCATTACTTTGTGATAGAGGATAAAAAATTGTAAAAGTCAGCCTTTACGATTTGAGTTTAGACTTTAACCTCGAATAACTTTTAAACGACTCGGCTTAAAAGAAAATCATATCAGACCTTTTTTGTAGATCATTAAATTTCCTACAAGAATATGTTTCGATTTCTACGAGACATTTATTCGTTCGAGTGCAGTAAAAATCCAAACAAAAAAAAAAACAATTCCTGTGTTATTTAAATGGGAAATCAAAAATTACAAAGAGTCACCTCTAAATATTAATATTAAGGGCTCAAACTTTACCAGAATTTTTTTTTCATCACCCTGAACGATAATTTCATGGTAACTAATGAAAAAAAAATTAAAAGTTTTTTTTGGCCCACCCTAATACATATATATACGTATATACATATATATACGTATATACATATATATACGTATATACATATATATACGTATATACATATATATTCGGAGAATTTTTTTGGAAAAAACGAGTATACAGCTTTTGTAGGGCATTAAATTTGCTACAAAAAAGTTCCTCTGAGCAAACGCTATCCGACCAACGGTTTTCGAGTTGTAGAGCTGGAAAGTTTAATGTTAATAATACCTCACAACAAATTTCCTTTATATTGAAATTCATTGATGTGACATTAAATATTATCTCACAATAGACGCTATAATGCTAGTACATCAATAATTTTAGGAACTACTTCTTGTATTCAGTCCATAAATATGAATTTTGAACAATAATTACTATGAAATCATAATACCAATGTATTAAAATTAGTAGTTTCTAAGATTAATAATGTACTAGCATTATAGCGTCAGTAGATAAGATAAGAGAGTTCTGGGCCACAGCATCCCTGATCTGCAGATCATCCCTGGACCACAGCATCCCTGGACCACAGCATCCCTGGACCAAAAACTTTAAAATTTTTTTGTTTTTTTTTTTTTTTTTTTTTTTCTCATCTGTAGATCAGATCAGATCATCCCTAGACCACAGCATCCCTGGACCTCCGGACCAAAAACTTTGAATTTTTTTCTCCAACCAAACCTAACCCAGCCTATCTAGAACCTAACTTAGCCATGTAAGAGAGAGAGAGAGAGAGAGAGAGAGAGAGAGAGAGAGAGAGAGAGAGAGAGAGAGAGAGAGAGAGAGAGAGAGAGAGAGAGAGAGGGAGAATGACATAGAGTACAGCAGAGCAGTGCAGAGTAGAGTGAGAAAAGGGGAGGTCAGGTGAATAATAAGATATTGATGATCTATTCATTTATTATTATTTATTTTTCAAATCCCCTCATCCTGAGGAGTTAGTGGTTGTGGTTGTGGTATGCACTTGCCGCACCTGATGTGTGCACCATCATCGTTGGTTGTCGAGTGGCATACCGATTTGCCGGAGCTGCGGTCGATCCAGTCGGGTACCCATTCTCATCGTTAGTGAAATTTTCGAACTGTAAATTTTTCGCGAGGTCTATTGAACTGTGAATTTTCTACCTTTGCAGCGGTGAGTGCATATAATTATATTTAAGTAAAATATTGTCGCCAGTCTGGAAAATGCCTGTCTGGACACGTTCAAAGTGAATGCCTGACCTAATTAACACTAATGACCTTTGACGTCGTTAGTGAAATTTTCGAACGGCAAAATTTTTCGCGAGACTTATTGAACTGTGAATATTTCTGTCTTCGCAACGGTAGATGCACATAATTATATCCAAGTCAAAATATTGTCGTTAGTGTAAGAATTCCTGTCTCGACGTGTTCAAAGTGAATGCTTGGACTAATTAACACTAATGACCATAGGTAGCAAATTTTCAATACTTTTCCACATTAGGATATTGTCGCCAGTTCTAAAATTTTCGCATCGCTGCATCCAGAGTGAATACTTTGTGTAATTAGCACCGGCGACTAAATGTATGCATTAGTGGATTGGTTAAATTCATTGAACCATTGATTTTCGATTTTGCGATGCATATAATTACACCAGGGTTGAAGTATGCAAGTTTTCAAATTTTAACCTAGGGGGTATATGTATTTGAAGTAACGGTGGTGGGAGTAGGGGGGCGTCATCGAGTCTTTGAGCCATGGTTCAACCTTCTGTACATTATTGAGGTGTGTATATATAAGGTTCATGCTCAACATGGTGGTAATCATTCGTACGAGTTCTAACGTGCAAAGTAAACCTCAACAAACAATATTTCGAAATCATGGACGTGCAAGTATACTCCGATCTTCTAAAGTGTATGGAATGGGCCTACAACTTGTTGTCTATGGAGACCTCTAGACAAACAGGCGATGACATCGTCGTCGCACACTGGTGTAATATTGGGCAACAAAAAATTGAATCCCTGACTGATATTTTATCGCAACCCCACCTGCATGTAAGTGAAAAGCAGAAGATTCAAAACACAATTTCGCAAATTCGATCTTGGTGTGTAAAATTTCAACAATATCAAACACGAGCGGTCGTTGTTGGTGCGGGTGATATTGCAGTGAATAATATCGATGATCGTGTTCGATGGAGTGAGTTGAATAGTGTATTTGGTAGTCGAATTCGCACAGGCGTTGTCACAAATCTTAAACATACGGACTTGGGTGGATTTTTACTTGATGTTGGGGTTGTGGTAACTGAACATTTGAAAAATATACTACATACCGAGGGGAACATCAAAGTAAATGTGATATTATCGTGCAAGTTTGAAAATGTGAAAAACGATGACGTCTGTGTGGAAATGAAGTATTTCAATACATACAATATGTCTATTCTCCCATCAACGGATCTGAATAGCTGGTTCGGGGACAATATTGCTGGGATTCTGCTAACCAAGGTCGAGGACTTTGAACAACGAGATTCCGGATGGAGCATGGTTGAGATAATCAATGCCGTGATTAACATCAACCGCTATGAACCTCTTCGTGGTGGACTTTCTACATTCACCATGCTACCGAGGGATATTCAGCTGAAGAAAGCGGTGGTGAACGTGAAGAACGACGATGATCGCTGTTTTCTATGGGCTGTTACGGCCGCTCGCCACCCGGCCACGCATCACGTATATAGGACCTCAAACTACAAGCCGTATATAAATGAGCTGAATTGTACAGGTATAAGTTTTCCTATGACTCTGCATGGCGTGGAGAAATTTGAAAAATTAAACAATCTTAGAATCAATGTATACGGTATTGAATCCGAAACTTTTTCACACCATGCAAAGTCTAAAAATAGTGTAATAGTTCCGCTTTATCTTAGTAAAAATTTAAACAGTTTAAACAATGATACGATTCATTTGCTTATGATCGAATCTAATTCTAATATTATGGAGCATGATGGTGACTTAAATGTTTTCAAACCAAATTTCCACTTTACTTGGATCAGGAATCTTTCGCGTTTGGTTAGCAAACAGCTGTCGAATCATAACGGCGCGCAATTGTTGTGCGATAGATGTTTGTGCCACTTTGCGGTGCAAAGCGCCTATGAAAATCATAGACTAGATTGTGTAAATTTAAATAAAGTTCGAATGATGTTTCCAGAAAAAAAGGATTTAGAATTTTCAAATTTTCATAATAAAGGCAAGGTTTGTCGTGTACGCAGATCTTGAATGTATATTAAAACCGGCGAGAAATGAATCTCAAGTGCATATTCCACACAGTGTGGCGTTTTATGTACATTGCTCATACGATGACAATTTATCCGAGTATAAAGACCACCGCGGGTCTGACTGTATCGAATGGTTCAATGCGCAGCTTCGCGATTTATCGGCGAAAGTAGAATCACGCATAAAAAATGTAATCCCGATGGAAAATTTAAATCAAATGCAACGCGATCGACACATGCGCGCGAAAAATTGTTATATCTGTGAAAAACCATTTGAGGCAGATGAGAAAAAATGTCACGATCACTGCCATTTCACCGGTAAATATCGCGGAGCTGCTCACAATCGGTGTAACATAAATTATAGTGAGAAACACACCATTCCGGTTGTATTCCATAATTTGTCGGGCTATGATTCGCATTTTTTGATTAAATCTCTGGCCACAACTTTTCCGGGCGATATCACACTGCTGCCAATCAATAAGGAGAAGTACATATCATTCACCAAGAGGGTTGGTAACAGTGATATGCATTTGAGGTTCATAGACTCGTTTCGCTTTATGGCTAGCGGGTTGGAAAAATTAGCTTCATATATTGACAATGCGGATAAAAAGATAACCGGCAAATATTACGAAAATTTGGAAGAATTTCAACTGATGACACGTAAAGGTGTTTTTCCATATGAATACATTGATTCGTGGGAAAAACTTGATGAGGTAAATCTGCCCAATAAGAGAGATTTTTATTCTAAACTCAACGATTCGGGAATTAGTGATGCGGATTATGAGCATGCGAAGAAAGTATGGGCTAAATTTAACTTATGTACATTGGGGGAGTATTCAGATTTATATTTAAAAACGGATGTACTCTTATTGGCTGATATATTCCAAAATTTTAGAGATAGTTGCTTTAAAACATATCATTTGGATCCACTTCACTACTACACCGCACCAGGGCTTGCTTTCGATGCAATGTTAAAACACACCAAAGTGAGTCTGCAAATTTTGGATGACCCCGAAATGTTATTGTTTATCGAAAAAAGTATTCGAGGCGGTGTAGCACAGTGCTCCAATCGGTATGCAAAAGCAAATAATCGATTCATGGGCGCTGATTTTGATCCAAGTAAAGCGGAATCCTATTTAATGTATTTCGATGTAAATAATCTTTACGGTGCGGCTATGAGCGAGAATTTACCCAGTGGATCATTCGAGTGGGAACACACCTCTATTGATGTGATGTCCCTGCGCGATGATTCACCAATTGGATATATTCTCGAGGTTGATTTGGAATATCCGACAGAGCTCCACGAGCACCATAAAGATCTGCCACTCTGTCCCGAGCATTTTATTCCACCTGGCAGTAAGATTGCAAAGCTGGCAACGACACTTTTACCGAAGAAAAAATATGTACTGCATTACCGAAATTTGCAGCAATGCTTGAGTTTAGGTATGCGGTTAGTTAAGGTGCACCGAGCCTTAAAATTCGCACAATCTCCATGGTTGAAATCGTATATCGACTTGAACACTGACATGCGAAAGCAGTCAAAGAATGAGTTTGAGAAAAACTTCTACAAGCTCATGAACAATGCGGTATTCGGCAAGACCATGGAGAATGTGCGAAAGCATAAGGAGGTGAAATTAATAACGAAATGGGGTGGTAGGGGTGGCGCGAGAGCTCTGATCGCACAACCAAACTTCCATAGCTGCAGTGTATTTGATGGGGACATGGTAATTATTGAATTGAATCGCGTTCAAGTAAATTTCAATAAACCAATATATATCGGTGCAGCGATTCTTGATCTCTCGAAAATCTATATCTATAAGTTTCATTATAATTACATTAAGGCTAACTTCGCTAATAACCAAGCCAAGCTATTGTACACAGACACCGATAGTCTTATTTATCAATTTAGTGTGCCTAACATCTATGATATCGTCAAACGTGATGTTAACGCGATGTTTGATACTTCGGACTACCCGCTGGACAATGTCTACGGTATCCCACTGATGAATAAAAAACGCCTTGGTCTAATGAAAGATGAAAATAACGGAAAAATCATGACCGAGTTTATCGGGTTACGTGCCAAACTTTATTCATTCAAAACTATGGGTGAGGGTGATAAAAAACGCGCCAAGGGTGTAAAGGGGTCTACATTAAAAACCATCACGTTTGACGATTATAAGCGGTGTCTGATTGAGTATAAGAATTTGGCTAAGCCTCAATGTTTGATTAGGAGTAGGCAACATATCGTTAGCACCATCATGCAAAATAAATTAGCGCTAAGCTGGCGTGATGATAAGCGGAACTTAATACCCGGTCAAACCGATACCCTTCCTTGGGGTTTTATCGATAGTTTGTAAGATTATTTGTCGGAAAAACCGAAGTGTAAAAATATATATATATATATATATATATATATATATATATATATATATATATATATATATATATATATATATATATATATATATATATATATATATATATATATATATATATATATATATATATATATATATATTATTGATTGATTGATTGATTTTGAATGCATGGTTAGCATTTTTATGATTATTATTTGTAAATATATATGTAAATAAAATGTGAATATGATGAATATATATTTTTCCGAAATTATTTGAGGGAAAAATAATGTAAATATGTTATTGGTAGTAATAGTAAAAACATAAGTGTTCTTATTTTTTCCAATGTCTGATTGAAATTCATATGATTATTTGTAAATATATGTGTATAATAAAAGAAAATGCAAATATGATGATGAATAAATTTTATTTTTTAATTTTTTGAAAAGAAATGTGTAAATAAAATAATGTAAATATGTTATTATTTTATGTATTTAAACGTTTATATGATTATTTGTAAATATAAATGAATCAACAACAACAATGACATAAATATAAATTTTATTTTATTGATAATAAATATATTTCAATTTTACATGTCTGTTTCACTTATCCAACTATTGTGCGAACTATCAAATCCTAACCATTTTACATACAGTCTATCTCCACGTTTACGCAACACTTTTTCCACAAGATAGCCATCGGGGTAGCGAACTTTGTTGAGCTCCTCTTCATAGAAGCCACCCTCGATTGGCTGCTTCAGGTAGTCGGTGAGTTTGTATGTTGGTGGATTGGTATTTTTCACTTCGGTAACAGTGAATATCTCAGTTGTCCAATTCGGTGTGTAGCCTTTTTCGAAAACATTTTTATACTTGCTAATTCGAACCTTATCGCCAACTTTGAATTTTCGCTTTCGTTTGCTTCTTTTGATCTGACGCGGTTTGTACACACTTCGATATATCTGTTTTTCATTGCTAGTCGTAACATTTTTCGGTTTCATTCCAATCGTACGATGTTTAGTGTTGTTATATGATTCAACCAATTCCGATAGAATATCGATCCACTTGTGAGAGCCCTGCAGAGTGAATTACTTCCACATTTTATTTTTCAATGTTCGATTAAAACGTTCGCATATCGATGCCTTCAAGTTGCTGAAGGTGGAGTACATGTTTATCCCATAATGTTTCATAAGAGTTTTGAATTCGCTGTTATAGAATTCTTTGCCTTGATCGACGTGTAGATGTTTCGGTACGCGACCGCGGGTTAACACCGATCTCATGGCAACCATTACATCTCTACCACTTTTGCTCTTGATGGGTACACCCCATGAAAACTTTGAAAATATATCGATAACCGTGAGCAGGAATTTATAACCATTATTGACGGATGCGTAGGCTGACATATCGACAAGATCAGCTTGCCAGGTCTCATCCAACCCACGTATGTCAACATAGCGTCGAGTATAATTACGGCGAGCAGATCTATGAAGTTCACTTGCTATCACCTCCTTCATGCCACCATGCTTGTAGCTGCTTTCTGATGTATTTGTTGCAGTCATGGTTCAAACTCTATGTTTTCTGTATGATGCTCTCACTCGGCAAAGATCTCGTCATGAATAAGTTTGTCATCTTCACGCTGGTGTTTTATAAGCGGTTAGTCCTTTCTCCGCACTCTCGAGGTCAATTGGTTGAGGAATCGAGTATGCACGGACAGGAGCAGCGTTCGATCCGCATCTATACCTCTCACGATGTGTGATTCGAGGGATGCGGTTTCAACCTTTGACAATCTACTATCCACATATTTCACAAACTGTGACGTGTGAGCAGCGAAATTATAAATGTCCTCATATATCGCATCTTGCAGCTTTCTATTTTGAATGATTTTTCTCTTCTGAGCAGCGAGGTCGGTTTGAATGGTATTAATGTTTGCATTTAGAGTAAGGAGTTTAGTTTCAAGTGCATTGATATCACTGCGTTGTTTTGTAATCATTCTCTGCTCCAGAGAGGTGAGTTTTAGCTCGAGTGCATTATATTTGATTTCAAACGCTTTCAGGGAAATAGCATCGGTTGGCTGTTGTGGATCCGCAATATTACACAACCGTTTGTTGTCTATATCATAATTATCGTCTGGGGTAAGTTTAAATCCAATACCAGGAGGACCGCGAGCACCTCCTCCTCCTTTCACCAACTGCCTACCAAAGACGTCTATGCTCATCGTTCAACGCTCGATACTCAAATGAAAATTTTCGTTGTTAATTCTGTGTTAATAAATGATTCCGGCTTCACGTAACTCTTCAATAATGGCTGATATTTCATTGGAATGACTGGTATTACCAGCTGCTTGGGATGCCATGAGTAGCCGAAGGCGATCAATAAGTTCATTAGGATCATCCCAGTATACATAATCCAACCTCTGTCCCTCTTTTCGTGCAATCTTATAGTCGGGTAAACGACCGCCTGATTTTTTTTCCTCAGTTTTCTTCTTCTGTGTGGATGCGTGAATGTGTGGACCTATGAAATCCCTGTACTTAGCACTTTTGATATCTTCACGCGGGCTTCTGTTGGCTTGGTAATATTTTCGATCAGCGTTCGTTCTCTTTAGAATTTTAACATAGTTTCTCCTATCATCCACTTTCACGATAGCCGGATTTGGTGACTTTTTGAATAATAGTTCAAGCAATCCCGGCGTGCTTTCATAGGTCTTGTCGCCCACGTATATCAAATCATCGTGAAAATTGATGTGTGAATCACCAATCATCATTCCATGCAACAACTTTCGAACACCATATTTCTCATCCAAGTTCTTCCGCCCAGCCAATGTGGTAAACATCTCCAGATAGTGAGCCAGTTTATCGTCCACTTTTCGTTTAGGTGTACTTGTAGCAGTGGGGAAGTCGCCAGGTACAACTGTATCATCGCTATTGTCCTCATCATCATCATCATCATCCGCAGCATGAACATCATCATCATCATCATCATTCATACGATCGTCAAATTCCATGGAAACATCTGATGGCTCCATCTTTGCCTCCTGCTTCATTTCCTGCTTTATTTCCTGCTTTATCTCCTGTTTTATCTGCTTTTTCTGCATCGTCTTCTGCTGCTGCTGCTGTTGCTTTGAAGTATCCACCAATTCACGCAATGGTGTCACTATGGGCTTGAACATTTCACCCATAACCACCTCGCTAGTATCTCTGTTCAACTTTATCTGTTTATGTTTGCGTCTAATTGCATCGCTAGCCTTTGCTATTTCATTCAACACATCGTTGTGTCTACGAATCTTGTCACCATCCATGTTAACGCTTTGGTGTGTATAGCGTGACTGTGTAAATTTAGCGAATCATTGTTAATTTATTTCGATGAAGCAATCGAAACCTTTCCTGTACCGCCCATCGTCGATTTCACAGTCTTTGTCGATGACGATAAAGCTATATTTGCCATCATTCCAACATGCCGAACACAAATCCTTAAATCGTTGATATGTCATGTCGGTGTTTACATGATCATCGTATATGTGTTTCAAATTCATTTCATCTTGACGAAAAAGTACCAATAAGTTTGCATTGTCTCGCACAAGATGTTTTGGGATACGTGCATATGTTTGACAAAGATAAAAGCTATCCACATCTCTGTGTCTCCCCATGCAGAAATATGCACGAATATTATCCTGCTTCTCGCATGCCACATCATCGAAGATCATAATTGAATTGGGGCGCGCATCCTCCGGCTTCACAACTTCCTCATGCTCACCAAATGGGAAATAACCCACACCCTTCACGGGTTCTAGTAACTTTCGCAAGAACTCATATTTTGGTTGAATGAGTGATTTCGAATAGACATAAACATTTTCAAATCTCAGCCCATTATCGTGGGTAATGAGTGTGAGTAGTGCATTAGTTTTTCCACAATTGGATGGCCCACAGAAAACGGCTCTCACACTATTCGGTAGTAATTTTCCATGACGTTTCCCCTTCTTTTTCTTCTCCTCAACCAAGTTATCAAAATTCCCCACGGGTAGTTTCGTCGTTTGATCGCGAAATTTCATGATGCACGTTTAACGCTCCAAAGCAAACTAATATATTTATCTATAAAATACACGCTTTTATTGAATTCGAGTCAGTTGTTATTCGGCTATGGATGATCGCACAAGTAGGAAATGCGGGAGAGGTTTCATAAACAAAGTCATCAATAATCTCCCGGTTGAGTTGCATGTACCTGGATATCAGTATTGCGGACCTGGAACAAAATTAGCAAAGAGGTTAGCTCGCGGTGATTTGGGAATCAATCCTCTAGACGCTGCCTGCAGAGAACACGACATTGCATACTCGAAGAATCGAGAAAATATCACAGCACGCAACGAGGCAGATAAAGTGCTCGCTGAGAAGGCTTGGCGTCGAGTTCTAGCTAAAGACGCAGGTGTGGCTGAAAAAGCTGTAGCCTGGGGAGTTACCAACATCATGAAGACCAAATCAAAACTCGGTATGGGGTTGGAATCAAAAAGTGGCGTGAAAAAGATGAGTGAGAAGAAGAAGAAGAAGACAACGACCTTCAATTCAATTATTCGCGGGGCAAAGAAATCAATGAAGCGTGGACAAAGATCCATCGAATCGGTGCTGGTCGGCGCTCGTACGGCGGTGACAACTCATGGGAAAGTACGAGTACCGCGTGTTTTACCAATCCCCAAGAAAATCGGCGGTTTCCTACCATTTCTTATCCCAATTTTGTCCGCCCTCAGCGCCACTGGGGCTCTGGCTGGCGGTGCTGCAGGTATAGCAAAAGTGGTTAATGAGGCTCGCGCTAATAAGCATCAATTACAAGAGGCTAAACGTCATAATGCGACAATGGAGTCGATCGCGTTGGGAAAAGGACTATACCTGAAACCGCACAAGAAGGGTATGGGGTTGTATTTGAAGCCCGCAAAAAACTGATTAAGCTACCACACCGAGCTCTCACCAACATCGATTTACAGAAATATGCCAAAGCTATGAAAATCCCATATTTTCGCGGTGTTTTCATGCGAAATGATCTGCCTCATTCAGGCCCGAGAAAGCGCGAGTGTGCAATTATTAATCTTGATGATAAAAATGGGCGAGGTACACATTGGGTAGCGTATAGAAAAAATGACGATGATGTCATTTACTTTGACAGTTTTGGTGATTTACAACCTCCTCAAGATCTGATGGAATATCTTGGTGTAGGTAGCGTGAAATACAATCATAGGAGATATCAGGAATATAACACAGTGATTTGTGGACACTTGTGCCTCAAATTTCTCAGCGAATCAACTATAAAATGAAGAAGATGTAAAAGTGTGGCATCAGTCATGTCTGACTCGTTCACGTTAACGCTATCGGGGACATCCTCCGTGCTGGAGGCTCAATATTTTCCGCCAATCGAGCTATCGCCGACGAAAGACTATGTTCTCGGACTCGTGGAACTCTTAACATTCAATTCAATCCCTAATATTGACGAGGGTTGTAATAAACTTCACATAGTTAGACGGGGAGGCGGTGATATGGATTCGGGCGAACAGGAAATTTTCACAATACCCACGGGTAGCTATGAAATTGAAGATATCGATAGGTATTTGAAGAAGATACTGCCCGACGATATCAAAATTGATCTAAAAGCTAATAACAACGAGTTGCATAGTGAAATTGAGTGCAATCAAATAGTGGACTTTAAGCCTCATGATTCTATTGGCCGATTGCTTGGATTTAAACTGAATCGTCTTGCAAGCGGTATTTTTCATAAGTCTGAATTACCCGTGGCCATACTCAAAGTTAATGCCATACGAGTCGAGTGTGATATAACTATGGGTGCGTATATAAACGATCGTCGGGTGCATACGATTCATGAATTTTTTCCAACTGTTCCACCCGGATATAAGATCGTTGAAACACCCACCAACGTCATTTATCTACCGATCGCCGTTCCATCAATACATCATATACAATTGAGAATAGTCGATCAGAATGGTGAATTGATTAATTTTCGCGGTGAGACGATAACGATACGATTACATGCTAAATCTGTGAAGTAATGGGGATTGTATTTGAAACGAAAAATTCCGGTAGAGGCTATAAAAGTGAGATAGTATGGCCAAACGCAATCAGTCTCCGAGCACCTCTGATTCGAGTGACACGTCTGAACGCTCAGTTTCTTCAGAGCCTAGGTCTTCGACTTCGTGGAAATTTTGGAGAATAAAAATTCGCTGTATTTTGTGCATAATACCATGGCAAAAATAATAAAAATACAAGACCCCATAGCGTTTGATGAGTCAATCGCTCACTGTGAGATACATGCACATCAACCGTTTGCATCATCATCCTTCAAGAATAACGATGAAATTCGAATCACTGTTCAGAATCAAGACTTGTGTGTCTTACCCAGCAAAAGTTCGCTTCATATATACGGACGGCTTACAAAGGATGATAATACCAACGTAGCTGCAACCACGAACTTGGTCAACATGGCCATATGCCATCTGTTTGGTGGCTTGCGTTATGAGTTGAATGGCTATGTGATTGATCAAAATACGAATGTCGGAATCGTGAGTGTTATGAAGGGATACCTATCATTAACCCCCGGACAGCAATATCTTCTGGAGAACACTGGTTGGCTGACTAACGATGCTAAATTGAATAATACCAATGGATACTTTGATGTTGTCATACCGTTGAATTTCTTGCTCGGATTTGCCGAAGATTATAACAGAATCGTCGCTAACGCTAAACATGAGTTGATTCTAACTCGCTCAAACACCGATCTGAACGCCATAATTCAATCATCCGTGGAGAAAGTTAAAATTTCCCTCGAGAAAATTGAATGGCTATTGCCGTATGTTAAACTGGCTGATAATGCAAAGATCAAGCTGCTAAGTTACATCGCCACGGATCCAACCATATCCATGAGTTTTCGCTCTTGGGGAATGTACGAGTATCCATTGCTGCCGCAGACAACGAGACACGTATGGGTTGTCAAGACGTCGACACAGCTGGAGAAGCCAAGACACGTCATACTGGGATTCCAAACCGCTCGCAGGAATGATGCAAAGAAGAACGCTAGTGAATTTGATCATTGCATGATCAGGGATGTGAAACTCTTCCTCAACTCACAATGCTATCCCTATGGAAACCTGAATCTTGATATTGCCAACAATCAATATGCTATTCTCTATGATATGTACACAAACTTTCAATCATCATACTATGATAAGGAGCCCGAACCCTTGCTGTCAAAGAATGGATTCTTGACCAAGGCCCCCCTCGTTGTTATAGATTGCTCGAAACAGAATGAATCGTTGAAAAACGGACCTGTGGATATTCGTTTGGAATTTGAAACTAACGATAGCTTTCCGGTAAACACTTCAGCCTATTGTATGATTATACATGATCGTGTTATTGAGTACAATCCCATTAGCGGTACAGTGAAGAAATTGGTATCATTTTAAGAATAAATGAATAATATGTAAAATAGTATGCATAAGGATAAATAAATGTATTCAATATATTTCTTATTAGTTTTTTATTTGTAGTCAACACCTCCTTCCATCACGTTTTACAACTGAATTCACATGTGTTATATCGACCACCATGGTAAAGTATTTGGAGACGGTTCTCCTGCACGGCGTCAACCATTTGGCTCAACTGCTCTGGATTTTCCTCCAGAAACTTAACGATGCGTCCGGGCAGAAATATGGCGAATTCATTGGCAATCATTACAACGGTTCCCACACCGAATTTCGTTTTCACCATCTTGATCCCCGTGATATCGTACTTCTCGCCGACTTCAAGTTCTGACATCTTTTTCATCGGGGGGTCCTCCATGCGCGCTGCATTATTGAGTTTTGTGAAGTCCATTGTTTTCCCTTTCTGAATGAAAAAAATAATAATAATTTATCGAATCGGCACTTTATTATCAATATATATATATATATATATATATATATATATATATATATATATATATATATATATATATATATATATATATATATATATATATATATATATATATATATATATATATATATATATATATATATATATATATATATATATATATATATATATATATATATATATATATATATATACAATATATATATATATATATATATATATATATATATATATATATATATATATATATATATATATATATATATATATATATAAAATTACCAATAATAATTTAGATGATTGAAAAATATTATTGTTACCTTTTTTCTCTCTCCAAATCGATGTCTTCCAACTCTGCTGCAGAACTTTGCAAAGTCAGCTTGTTAATGGTATTGATGTTGAGGGGTTCGGTGTCGAGTCAAGATGTGTGTGAGGTTGGACGAAACTCGGGGGTTTATATGCATTAGCCGTCCCACTCTCCAAATACCAACTAGTTAACCGTTGAACATTATCGAAAGCGCAACGGTATCCCGGTACACCCCCATGACAATCACCATACCAGTGAATCACTCTCGACTCACATCGTAGCATTCGAAAGTTTGGGCAGCCCAACTCTGCTAAATCAATCACCGATTTTGAACAATTATTGATGATTTTTTCGAGCCACTGTTTCTTCTCGCGTCCCTTTACATAGATGCGACATGCATCCGTCACAATTCCTATTACAATTCCTTCCATATCCCTGTACGGTGTTTCCCCAACATTCCATGGTATTCCGTGATAATTTCTCGTCAACCAGAGATTTTGACTTCTGAATGCCCGCGGTAGGATCATCTGTGAGCAGGGTGGTTTGAAGAGAATGCGTGTTAGGCTGAGTTGGTGTTCCTCCGATGCACGAATACTCATTGCAGCCAGTTCTTTCACTACAAATTTATCACTAAATGTACCGAATCCTTGTACATCAACGATGAGCTCCATAGCGGAAATTTTTGCGTATGGTTTGAATGACAGTTGAACGCACACTGATTGATTCCCCGAAATTTCGAGCGATGCATCAACCTTGGTTCAATTATGTACTTTCACCGCGATAAGATCAGAAAATTCCTAATGTGGAAAAGTATTGAAAATTTGCTACCTATGGTCATTAGTGTTAATTAGTCCAAGCATTCACTTTGAACACGTCGAGACAGGAATTCTTACACTAACGACAATATTTTGACTTGGATATAATTATGTGCATCTACCGTTGCGAAGACAGAAATATTCACAGTTCAATAAGTCTCGCGAAAAATTTTGCCGTTCGAAAATTTCACTAACGACGTCAAAGGTCATTAGTGTTAATTAGGTCAGGCATTCACTTTGAACGTGTCCAGACAGGCATTTTCCAGACTGGCGACAATATTTTACTTAAATATAATTATATGCACTCACCGCTGCAAAGGTAGAAAATTCACAGTTCAATAGACCTCGCGAAAAATTTACAGTTCGAAAATTTCACTAACGATGAGAATGGGTACCCGACTGGATCGACCGCAGCTCCGGCAAATCGGTATGCCACTCGACAACCAACGATGATGGTGCACACATCAGGTGCGGCAAGTGCATACCACAACCACAACCACTAACTCCTCAGGATGAGGGGATTTGAAAAATAAATAATAATAAATGAATAGATCATCAATATCTTATTATTCACCTGACCTCCCCTTTTCTCACTCTACTCTGCACTGCTCTGCTGTACTCTATGTCATTCTCTCTCTCTCTCTCTCTCTCTCTCTCTCTCTCTCTCTCTCTTACATGGCTAAGTTAGGTTCTAGATAGGCTGGGTTAGGTTTGGTTGGAGAAAAAAATTCAAAGTTTTTGGTCCAGAGGTCCAGGGATGATCTGATCTGATCTGATCTGATCTGATCTACAGATGAGAAAAAAAAAAAAAAAAAAAATTTTAAAGTTTTTGGTCCAGGGATGCTGTGGTCCAGGGATGCTGTGGTCCAGGGATGATCTGCAGATCAGGGATGCTGTGGCCCAGAACTCTTTTATCTTATCTACTAGCGTCTATTGTAAGATAATATTTAATGTCAGATCAATGAATTTCAATATAAAGGAAATTTGTTGTTAGCTATTATTAACATTAAACTTTCCAGCTCTACAACTCGAAAACCGTTGGTCGGACAGCGTTTGCTCAGAGGAACTTTTTTGTAGCAAATTTAATGCCCTACAAAAGCTGTTTACTCGTTTTTTCTAAAAAAATTTTTTGAATACCGAAAAATCGAGTTGAAGCCGAAAAAAAAATTTTCCCGTGTTATTTAGATGGGAAATCGAATTTTTGAAAGAGTAAAGCCTCCAATTTACTTAGAATTTTTTTTTCAACGGGAATATTTTTTCTTTCCTTATAAATAATCAGATTTTCAGGTAGGACAGAACAAAAAAAAATATTGCCTAAAAATGAAACACCCTAATACCGTGTGTTTGTGCAGAGGCGCTACAGTATGTCCAGTAGCGGATGTACAGTCGCCCACCGCGTGGGTACCCACGTTACGCAAATTTATCGGTATGGTATAGTAGATACAGTCTAAATTCGATCTACGTGATCATTAGCTGAAGCTACTACTTCAGTGCGCCGTTTGATGGCGCGCTTGGCCGTGCTCTTGGCTATAGCATGACAAAGATTGAATATTTTTATTGCAAACAATTATCACACATACAAAACGTTCTTCGTATGCCGAATATTTGGTACACAGAGGATCGCAGCTGACTGTCGTTTCGACGGATGAGTAAGCGAAACTATTTTTCATAAATACGAGTGCATCTCTAAGAATATAACCTGAAAACCGCATCAAATGTCACACAATAATTCAGATCTGTGTGAAGTAGGTAGATGTACTCTTCACTTCTGCAGATGCACTCGTATTTATGAAGAGAAGTTTCACTTGCTCATCCGTCGGAACGATAGTCAGCTGCGATCCTTCGTGTACCGAATATTCGGCGTACGAGGAACGTTTCGTAAGTATGATAATTGTTTTCAATAACAATATTCAACGTTTGTCATGCAATAGCCAAGAGCACGACCAAGCGCGCCATCAAACGGCGCACTGAAGTATTAGCTTCAGCTAATGATCACGTAGATCGAATTTAGTCTACATCTACTATACCATACCGATAAATTTGCGTAACGTGGGTACCCACGCGGTGGGCGACTGTACATCCGCTACTGGACATACTGTAGCGCCTCTGCACAAACACACGGTTTTTTTTTTTTTTTTTATTCACCTAGAATATGATATTCCAGACAAAAATCCTTTTATACAAATTTTTCGAATCATATTTGACGATTTCATAAATTGTCTTATTGGTTGAGAGTGATCCCTTGAGGATTCCAGTTTCATATTCTCAGGATTCACTCAAAAAAATACACCTTTTCAGATGATCAAACAAAACTTTCGACTTAAGGGGGTGTTTCACGGAAATTCAACGATTTTTCGTCTTAAAATGCATTTTTTTCATATTTCGCCATTCGGGGGATCAAAACTGAGGCGGTTTTTGGAAACTTCAGGAAATTTCCGACGAAATATGATATCTCAAAAATGTTTTTTCAACCCTCTAGTCGATTAATGACTATAAATGAAATTTCGACTAGTTACTCAAGTGAAAGATTCGATTACGTGTATCTCCGCTATTTTCAATGTAAGAAGCTTACGATTTCAAAAAATTGTCACTTTTTATGGGTAGATTCAGGGGAAAAATCGTGACGCAAATCGATTTTTCGAGGCCCAAAACCTCTACGGTAATTGCGAGACTTACCCAAATATAGATTTTTTTTTGCGAATCCAATAGTATATGGTTGACTTTTCAACTCGTGGCAAAACTAGTAATTGTTACTACTAGTAATTGTTATTACTAGTAAAAGTTTCAATAATTTTATTCTGAAGTAGGGCGTGACAGAGAGCACGCCCTACTTCAAAATATCATATATATTATTATGTGCGGTAGGGAAGGATGCACGATAGCAGCCGCGCGTGAGACGCTTCCCGGAAAAGAGAAAGGTACGCGTTCAGTTCTCTGTGTAATAGAGAAAGATAAATATATTCTCCCACCAAAAGTCGTTTTGGAGCATACCACGTAGTAGTATTCACTTAGGAAAAAAATTTTCTAACTTTATTGTTATAAAAAATTGTAATTTATTTTTTTCAGTATACTAACAAAATTCAAGTAATATTGACTTACCTTTTTAAATTGCATAGATTGTACTAATCAAATAAAAAATGAAACAATTGAATATTAAACAATTTGAATGAAATTTAACGTTAAATTAAATATTAAACAGTTGAAAATTGAAAAAAAAAAACATTAAATCAGTTAATTGTTATAAGAATATTTTTTATTTTTAAATTATCAACCATTACTACCATACAAAAAAATTATTGATATATAAAAAAAAATTTTGAAAAGTTATACTTAGAGTTTTTTGTGACGATAAATATCCCGAGAGAAATTTGTTAGCATTTTTATTTTTTACCTGATATTCATGTATAACCTTTCTTTTATATTTTTGATTTTCTTATTTGTATGTCATTTATGTTTGTCGAACGGCAAAATCTGTTTTCATAAATTTTAACTCATAGAATTCATAAGTTATAATATTATTAAAATTATAAATTAAAAATTTATATAATTTTATAAGTTATAAAATTATAAAAATTATAAATTATTAAATTTTTTACTTACTTCAAAATTTTTAACAAATGTTCAGTATTTTTCATTGTATTTTTCCCGTAAGACAGTTACTTTTTGATGGCATGCTCTGTGATAACCTAAATCAGCCAGAGACTCTTTGGTTAAAAGAACATCACCATACTCAAAGCCACTTTCTTTACGGAATTGAAATTTCAAATAACAATTTTTAATAACTTGTTCATCAAAATCACGAATTTTTGATTTTTTACCACATAAACAACACTTTTTCATTGTTTTTCTATTGTAAGCTTTCAACACAATACACTAATGAATGTTCGACGCAGTAGAGTACGTTGAGAAATATAAAACATATATATTGAATACGTGGTCTGCTCTAAAATAATTTTCGGTGGGAGAATATATTTATATTTCTCTATTACACGGAGAACTGAATCCTTCCCTACCGCACATAATAATATATATAGCGTTCTCTGTCACGCCCTACTTCAAAATAAAATTATTGAAACTTTAAATCGTGTCAATCGCTAGTCTTGCCACGATTTGAAAAGTCAACCATATACCATTGGATTCGCAAAAAAAAAAACTATATGTACATATTTAATTTTTTTGGAAAAAGAATGAGGGTAAATTACTATATCAGTTTACCTGTTTACACCTGGTAGACAGGTATTGTTGCATGGAAAAAGGTAACCATGTTGTGGCATTTTCTATATATTTTTTTTCTTCGATTGAGACCAATTTTATCAAGGAAAAGAATGATCGTAACCGGTAAAAAATATTAATTAAATAATTTTTAATCAAAAATAGCCTTGCCAAAACATAGGCTGTCAATCACCCCGATTTGTATTTATTTATATATTTTATTATAAAAAAAATTTATTTCATCATGGAGAAGATTGAGGGGGTATTTTTCTACACCGGATCTCAGACTATAAGGAAAAACTACGTTTCAAGTAAGCAAAAAGAATTCCACAATTGAATCGTAATCACGAGCCGCCTCGAGAATCCGTTTTTAATAATTTATGAAACAAGTAGCCGGACTAAGTCTTGCGACTTGCGTACCCAAAATACAGGTATGGTGACCTACGCCTCAACAAAATACGTAGAATATAACAAAATAGTAACGAAACGGATTAATGAGAGGCTCGAGGTTTGACAAGAAGGAAGGGTCTTACCTTACCGATGAAATCAAGAATTCACACACTAACTGAGGTTAATACTAAAGATAAAACTAACAAAAGAAAAATACAAAATACACAAGTCTGAATGATACTTTAGGCGATACACAATTTAACAAATAGGCGATACTGGCGGAAATCTAGGCGGTATGTGACAATAGGGGAAACAAGGCGACAAGTAGCTGACAAGATCTTCTCTTTGCAGACTAGCGTAAAAGTAGGCCGAGTCTTACGTTGCGCCCCATTATATAGCTTGGGGAATCTCCGACGTTTGCCCTTAGCGAGACCCTAAACGTTGGTTAGACGGCCGGCTGTGATTGGCTGTGGCGCGTAGCTCGTTCTGGCCCTTCGGCTAGACGCTGATTGGTTGTCGAGAACTCCAGCTAATGTGGCGGCATGGCGGCAAGATTCAAACGTCCCAAGTTTATAATATTACTCCCAGCTTACGTACGGCGTAGCTCCGTGTCTTGATTCTCGTCCTTGGACTCTTCGCGCATCACGGGGTGGAACGCACCCCAACTGAGCTTCAAACGAGAAGCGGGCCAGCCGGAGGATCTGGCGGAATTATAGATGCTCCTTTGCTCGGGTCTCCATCTTGCTTATTCCCCATAGGCGATACGGAAGGCTTACAGAGAGGCCTGCATCGTATGATTGCGTTCCTTCCACCAGGATCGGTCTAGGATAACGCTGGTGCACTCAGAAAAATAATTCGTTCCTGGTAACAAAATCGTTTTGTTAACCCAATTTACCAAATTTTTGGTAGAGTTGACTAAAAATTTCAAATGTCAGCCAAATCAAATCTGCTATTTTCCGTTTGTTGCTAGTACAAAATAGTTTCGTTGAATAATTTTTGTTACGCAAACAATATTTTCAGTTTACTCTGCCTGTTGACTAAAAATTTTGTTATCTGGAACCACAATTTGGTTGGGAGAACTGACTCTGTCCAACGCGCATGTGCCGTACAACTTTCGTGTTCGTGCACGCTTTGGCTCGTTTGAGGTCATGCTGCTGTTCGCCGGGCGTGTGCAATCCAGTGATATATGTACTTATAAATGTGCTATTTGTGTTGCAAAAATGGATACAGAAACTGTGAATTTCTTGAAAAATTCAGGAATGGAAGAATACACCAGCCAATTCAAAGGTGAGTGAATATATAATATAAATACATTTCATAAAAATAGGTTATGACTACACCACGCGGAACTTTACAATATCCAAATCTAGGTGTATGCGCGGAATTTTAGTTACATGGAATATTTCAAATGCATTTATTTCAAAATTCATGTTGCCGTTGGTCGTACTTTTTCAACATTTCATTGTTTATAGTTGCTACAGTATTATAAGCGAGATTATAAGAAATAATTCCAGTCAATAGATATTATAGTAACACTTAGCAAATGTTTCTTTGTCGCAA
This sequence comes from Macrophya annulata, assembly GCA_963924015.1. Classification (NCBI taxonomy): domain Eukaryota; kingdom Metazoa; phylum Arthropoda; class Insecta; order Hymenoptera; family Tenthredinidae; genus Macrophya; species Macrophya annulata. Next base: position 14,379,206 of record OZ001258.1, read on the forward strand.
CCAAATATTTATTTCACCGTATCTAATGTGTATATCTATATAATATATATATATATATATATATATATATATATATATATATATATATATATATATATATATATATATATATATATATATATATATATATATATATATATATATATATATATATATATATTATTTGCTAATCTCTTACCTTGTTCTTACCGCTCAATCTCTTATATACAAATTTGTAATGTAGAGTTCAGAAAAAAAATAGTTATAAACGTAGCCATAGATAGAGAGTATTTACCCATATTCGGTATTGTAAAAATGGTTTGTTTAGACTCTAATCAGGAGCTGTTCTTTATAGTACGTAATTTGGAAACTGCTTATTTTTCTGACCATGTCATGGCTTTTCAAGTTGTCAAGCTGGATTCATGGGCTTTAATAGAATATGCGAACCTCGGCAATTGTGCCACGTCAGTGGTAGTAGCCAGCCATGGCCGGTCATAACAAATGAGTCATCAAGGGGGGAACTGGGGTGGCAGCAGCTCGTCTCTAGTCTGTCCTAGTCAAAACATGTGACGTCACGGGTGTCACTCGGGCCCGCGGCTAGTGCCCCCCGACTCGATTCAAGATGGCGGCGGCCGTCTTTCAAAATCCAAGATGGCGCCCCTCTTATTTGCTCGAAATTCAAGATGCCGCCACTGATTTTTCAAAAACCAATATGGCGACGCCCTACTTTGCTACTACAAGATGTCGCCACTGATTTTTTTAAAAACCAATATGGCGGCGGTCGACTTTGCCAAAACCAGCGACTCGCGGAAACTATCTCTTTCTCTCTCCGTGTAAAATAACCCTACGTATACCGAAGAGATGCTATCTCTTTCTAACCTGCAGAAATACCAACTACGTACAGTAATGTTCAATGATGCTGTCCTTATGGCTCACTATTTTTTTTGGACAAAACTAAAACGAGTTTGCGATCTCGCGAGTTTTGTGTGCCTATGCTCAACGAGGCAGCGGCTGTCAGAATTCGTTGCATAATTAGACATTATTTTATTTAGCTAAACAAGATTATTGAGTATTATTCTAGTGAATAGACTAATTAAAACTATTCAAATAACATTCTTTTAGAACATGTATTGAGACTTCACATTAATCGAACTGTAACTTTTTTTCAATTATGTAATCAGTATAATTCTCATCTACAAGGCTTCAATACCGTTGTTGTCATTGTAATTAAACCTCTAGATAAATCGCTAACATTTTTCATTTCAATCACTAAACACAACTTCGGATCCTTGTGATCACAATAAGGTTGACTCGATCGTCGGCGTCCCTTACAAGAAGTTATTCATAGTTCATCAATATCTCTGCAAATTTCAACTTCTTTGTTGGGTTAACCTACACAAGTAATAACATCCATTCTGCCGTGAATTTTAGGGTTAGGCATTTTAGCGGAAAATCTTCTCATAAAAACAATCGTTGCTATGCAAACTTCGAGGTTATCGGATGACAGCTGCACTTTAGACCTGTCGACCGCTGCTTCATTGGGCATAGGCATACGAAATTCGCGGAGAGTGCAAACTCATTTAAGTTTTGTCCGAAAAATATAGTGAGCCGTAAGGACAGCATCATTGAACACTACTGTACTATAAGGTGATTCTCTCTCTCTCTCTCTCCCGCAGTCGTCGACGCTGTTACTCGAGACCGTCCGCTCTCTCTCTCTCTTTCGCTCACTCGACCTGCGGAAATCTTAACTACATGCTAAACCGATGCTCTCTTTTGCAGTCACCGTGGCTGAAACTCGAGACGTCATCTCTCTCTCTCCAACTTATACTAACTTATACTAGCTGAAAAATGTAACAAAGGGGAATGGGGGGGGGGGGGGGGGGGGTGTTACGAAACAGAGGCGAGATACATTATACGCAAAATTTATTTAATCAACAAGTATTGAAATATATACATAACTACCCTAGTTGTGTGTGTGTGTGTGTGTGTGTGTGTGTGTGTGTGTGTGTGTGTGTGTGTGTGTGTGTGTGTGACTTAAAACATAACTATCCTAGTTGCGTGTTTTTTGTTTTTTCACATTTACTACAAAAAAATCATTCGTCCAATCAAATGAGCTGTTGATTTATTCTGAGAACAACTACAAGCAGTCGCGGTGATCGCGAAGATCGGCAGAGAGAGGAAGCACTTCTCGCTTTCGATCATCCAGAATGTGGTTCTTTATGAGCATACTGGTAGGGTCGCTAATCCAGGGAAGGCAGCGAGCCCTCCGATTGCTCCAGAACTTACGAGAATCTCAACACGGGCAAATCGACTCGCGCGGAATGACCTCTATTTCTACTGCCATGAGCGATTCCCTGCCAGCAGATCTCGTCACTCTATCCCCATGGTCGAGATTACTCGGTCTATTCCACCCGGAAACCATGTACGTCAGCAAATATCTCTCTCTCTACAGTGAAACAAGCAACGCCTGATACTGTAAACAACGTGACAGCGTTGTTGTCATGCGTCAAGCTAACCGTAGACTTAAGTCTATGGCGAACCTGGCGAAGGACAACAAATCTGAGAAGCCGTTAACCCTCAGGCGCAACTTGTTTTACGGGCGGGAAAAGATATTTCCAGGTGTACATGCTTCTCGGGTGGAAAAAACCAAGGAATCACGAGCATGGCGAAGGAGTAACGAACTCGGCGGGGACCATTGCCTGTAGCAAGCGAAACAAAGCCATTCCGCTCGAGTGGATTTGCCCGTGTTAAGATTCTCGTAAGTTCTGGAACAATCGGAGGGCTCGCTGCTTTGCCTGGATTAGCGACCCTGCCAGTACGCTCATAAAGAACCACATTCTGGATGTTCGAAAGCGAGAAGAGCTTAATCTCTCTCTGTCGGTGTTCCCGATCACCGCGACCGCCTGTAGCTGCTCTATGACAAAAAAAAAAAAAAAAAAAGAACCAAGCAATCTCGAATAATCACACACACACACACACACACACACACACACACACACACACACACACACACACACACACACACACACACACACACACACACACACACACACACACACTCACACGGCTCGTAAACTAATTACGATGCTATCAGTACGCTCTGACGTACGTCAGCCACGGTATACGCCAAAAACAGACGTAATAATTCACAAAACACAATATCGAAATAATGATCGCGAAAGTTTCCTTCGGCCTGTAAACTGATCACCTTTCGCGCAACGTCCGCTTCTTCGCACACAACCGCACCGATTTGCTGCAGAGACGGAGCCTTCAGTTTTCTGGCCTTGACCACCCCCGCGAAGTATTCCACCAGCGAACCTTTGCACCGGTTCACGTCAGCCTGCAGTATCTCCAACTGCAGCAGATGCTCGCTCACGCAGCAAGAGATGTTCTTGAGGCCGTCAAACGCGACTTTCTGCATCAGAATCACCGGTGAATAGGTCTTCTGCTTCTTACTGCTCGGCTCCGCGTCATCACCTTCGTCGAGAGTGCTAGCGGCATCGTCCGACGTCGTCTCTATAGCTCCGGTACCAGGTGTGTAGAAAGCTATGACCTTTCCGCCATGAGATGATGTGAATCTCATGGCGCAGCAGCCTCCACCGAGCACAACAGTGTCGTCGAGCAGGCAACTCAGAGGACCCGTCCCTCGTTCCTCCTTTTTCTCCAAATAGTTGTCCAGCTCCCCGAATCTTCTCACCAGCTCTTCCCAGGCATCAACGGTCAGCGATACACCGCTCGAGTAGTTGTTGACGAACTTCACGACCGGCTCGAACGTCCCATCCAACTTCAATCGTAGCCCGACGACGACCTTCTTCGACCACGAGCTGTTCAGACCGTAGGTTGTCGACAATACCAGATGCCGCTCGGACTTCTTCAAGGCGATTTCAAACGTCTTGAACAGTTTGCTGCACCCGTCTCGCACCAAGCCCGTCTTCGGAGCTGCCATTACGTCTGATTGCTGTAGCGACTGAATCTAGACTGATCTCTCCGACAGACCCATCGCGCAATTTTGCAAGCATCAGCACACCGGTACAGAGATGCAACCCCGTATACGTTCAAAACACATACATACTCACGTACCGAAGAAGCGCGCGACTTATTATTTATCTTCGAGTTCTGACAATGCCTCAGTGCAGTCTCCTATTGCCGTGAGACCGTCCCGTTGACCGGTAATGCATAGGATCAGGCACGTAGCGCAACGCTCAGTGTTTACTTCAGCGTCACGTCCCACCCTCGCGGGTGGTGATGTTAGCGACAGTCGCTCAGCCCTCGAACAATAGCAAAGCCATCGGAGGAGTTCGCGATAACGACACGGTGATCTCACCTCACGGATATGCGGTTCTCCTTCACACGACTGTTTCACGGAATAGATGAAACGAGAACAATATGCAAGCTACTTCATCATCACCATCTCTCATGGGGATGATGTTCCCTTCGAGGTATATGTACGACAACACGTGTGATGGATGCATATTGCATCTGAAGCCGTCGCACGAACGTCGAAGTCAGACAGGAAAGTCGCAAAGAAAAAAAAAAAAAAAAGGTAATTTCACAAACTTCTGAATTCTGTTCATTTCCAATCAACGAATAACTGTTTACAGAAAAATGGATCAGGAGCGACAGGAGATTCGGGAACGTTTTATTATGGCCATGAGACAAGCTCTCAGGTTCATGAGAAACCATGGTGCCTCGAACGATATGATCGATGTTACCATGGATGCTGGCCACGAGATGCTGCGAACACTCGATCAGCAATGGGGGCTGAACGATACTTTGCTGCAAAGGGCAGAGCAATACCGCGCGACCGCCGTTCAGCTCCCCGAAGTGACATCGACATCACCCGACGACTTGGAAAGTCCTCGAAGCCCGTCCCCGCCACCGCATCGGAAAAATTAATTGATAATTTTTTTTTTTTTTTTTTTGCTTCTTTGTTTTTTTTTGCTTCTTTGTTTTTTTTTGCTTCTTGGTTTTTAAGTCTGAAGGAAAATAAATTATACTTCACCACAGTTTACTTGACCTTCTGTTTTTTAATAATATTCCTACAATTACATTATACAAAAGAATAGAATAGAATAGAATACAGTATGATAGAATAAATACACGTCAGAAGAGCGCCCGTCAGACAGCCTGCAAGCAAATCAAAAAAAAAAAGTAAGTTTCCAAAACACAAAAAACGTACAATGCCGTGACCAGGATTCGAACCTGGGTTACCGCAGCCGCTATGGCGGATACAGTGTCCTGACCACTAGACGATCACGACCACCGTAAGAGCGTATTAGATTATTCACTCACTCGTTCCTCCTCCTCCTCCTCCTCCTCCTCCTCCTCCTCCTCCTCCTCCTCCTCCTCCTCCTCCCCCTCCCCCTCCCCCTCCCCCTCCCCCTCCCCCTCCCCCTCCCCCTCCCCCTCCCCCTCCCCCTCCCCCTCCCCCTCCCCCTCCCCCTCCCCCTCCCCCTCCCCCTCCCTCCCCCTCCCCCTCCCCCTCCCTCCCCCTCCCCCTCCCCCTCCCCCCCTCCCCCTCCCCCTCCCCCTCCCCCTCCCCCTCCCCCTCCCCCTCCCCCTCCCCCTCCCCCTCCCCCTCCCCCTCCCCCTCCCCCTCCCCCTCCCCCTCCCCCTCCCCCTCCCCCTCCCCCTCCCCCTCCCCCTCCCCCTCCCCCTCCCCCTCCCCCTCCCCCTCCCCCTCCCCCTCCTCCTCCTCCTCCTCCTCCTCCTCCTCCTCCTCCTCCTCCTCCATCACCCCGGCGTTCCTCGTCGCTGACGTATCCCAAATCACGATCAACGTACGCTTCGAGGTTGTTCGCCGCTTCTCCACCCCATCGCCGCACCCTCTCCAGGCGGTCGAGCTGGTCCATCAAGTCCCAGGCGAGGACGGGGTCTTCCACGCCTACAAGGATCTCGGCTTCGAGTCGAGCATATTCCTCGTCCACCACCTCCTGCGGTCCACCCTCTCGTACGGTCCCCTCGTGACCGCCGTAGACGATGTGGTCCGATTCCGGGTCAGATTCCGGCTCCTGGTCGCTGACGTCCGAACCGACCTCTGACCCCTCGAAGCCCGGATCCCGGTACTCCGCAAGCCACTCATCCGTCTCCTCTCTCGCACGCTGCCCAGCGGCTATCTCCGGTGGTACAGCGTACAACCATAGATCCCGCGGGTCAGCGTGACGTAGCACGTCGATTATGTACTGGATGGATTCGGTCATTTTTTTCAAGCTGCACGAACGACAAACTGATTACAATTCGCATACACCGTGCATCGCAGTCTTTTCGGTAAAACCGCACTCACCTGTGAGTTCTGAATTTTTTTTTTTTTTTGCTCCTCTAGGTCCGCTCGTTTGCACGCTCGTTGGTCTTGTGAGACGACTCCTTGGTAATTTTCTTTTCGTTCCCCTCCCATCAGGGTGTCGCTTGCACACCATACCACAGAACCGATGCTTACATTTAGCGTATATGCTCCATCTAACGATGCTCTGTGTGTGTGTGTGTGTGTGTGTGTGTGTGTGTGTGTGTGTGTGTGTGTGTGTGTGTGTGTGTGTGTGTGTGTGTGTGTGTGTGTGTATGCACAAACATCGTATCTTTTTTCATGCATACGTAATCTTACAATAGCGAGCAATCGTCCGAGTATAACACGTAGAGCAGGCCAAAAATTTTCTCATTTCTGAGTTATCTTCCGTGCTAATAAGTGCTAGTTACGTCTAACGGTGATATGTATTTAAACTATCAAGTACGCTCAATCGTGCGCGATGTGTTGGATTTCGTGAGGCGATCAACACCCACTACGGTTCGGGAATTTGGCGATTCCTGGTCCTGCGAGCTGGGAAATCTGTCCACACCAGCGTTACTTTTTCGCTTACGCATCCTACTTTCGGCTTGCACCGAATGGGACATAGGTCGCATGTACGACGTGGGTGTGTTCGAAGCTTCGTGGCCCTGCATTCGCGTAGCTGCGGCTGTACTCGAGGAACGCGGATCATTGTCCTTTGCGTTCGTCGAAAACGCAAAGTGCGATGCTACTAGCGAGAGCGAATGGGTAAGTAAATTTTTTCGGTACAGCGATTTGACGCTAAGTGTGTGTGTGTGGGGGGTGTCTCATCGTTTGCGGTAATTCCGGCTACTAGTTGGAAGATCCTACTACTGCTACGACGAGGACGACGACGACGACGACGACGACGACGACGACGACGACGACGAGGAAACTCTTATGTGCGTCGAAGCCGGTCGTTGCGAGGACGAGGACGCGGAAGTGCAGCTAATGGTCACCGCTGCCGAGCTCTGCGAGCAGCAAACCGCGAGACTCGACCGTCTGAAAACTCACGTAACACGACCCTCCCCCGAATTTTCTACACCTGAGGAGGAGGAGGAGAATGCACATTCCCCCGTTTCTTCCGGTGAGTAGCATCAGTGGTAACGCTCGCGCGTCTGTGGAAGACGTCGCCAAAAAAAATTAATAAATAAATACAAAACCGAAACTTGAAGAAGAAAAATTTGCTCTCAGGTCAAGGAGGTACAATCGACGGTGCGTACAGGAGACCGGTGATTCTGGGGATCAACGAAGGCGCCGGTCCGTCGGGTGTGCAGCAGGGACGCGGAGGGAAACGCTTATGGGGGAGTGAGGAGCAGGAGAAACAGACAGATTCAGATGTAAGTTTAGACAGAGGCGTCGCGTTACCACCCGGTCACAGGTTCGTCGTACTCGGCGAGGAGCGTAAATACTACCGCCGCTTAGCCGTCGCCGGTCGCGAAATGACGTTGAAGATTATAACGCCACCCGAGACCGCTGATCCGGTGACCTGGCTGGAGGAGGCTATTCGCGACATACACAGCTACGCTCTGAGCGATACCTCCGACGCCGAGGTCACCGATTACGTGGGCTTCGGACTGTACACTCCCTCGTTCTCGCTAGGCTCCGCAGGATTATCGTTTCGGCCGGCACGCGACTGCCGATACGAAGATCTCTGGAATCTGGTGTTCAGTCTGACGCAGAGCGCATCGGAGTTTGCCATAGACGACGCGTTCAGGATCACCGTTACTCGCGTAAAAGTCCCCGTCGGTCGCGGTAGGAAGAGCAAACCCCTCACCAGCGAGGAAGTGAGCAAGCGCTCGATTCCGGATGTCGCTCGAGACAATCTGTGTCTACCGCGGTCGTTGGTCGCTGCACGTGCCCATTATAGTAAGGATAGAGTTTCATCCGACGTCACAGCTGAACCACGATGGTCCGACGTCAGACGCGCGGGTTCCAGAGGTCAAAGAGAGGCTGCTCTAGCCTTGTGCAGAGATGCCGGTGTACGAGTGACGGCCGACGGCTGCGGTATGCCGGAAATAATCCAATTTCAGGAATATTTCGCGCGCGAGGGTCTCGTTATCGTCGTGTACGACTTTAAAAATTTCGGTCGCGGCGAGAACCCCCTCTATGACGGTACTAACGTGGTAACGGGACGGGGCGTATGTATCGTGGGTAGACTGAATGTTATGTACTACCCTTGCGCTCGCCATTACAATCCGATACTCAGTCTTACGGCCGCGGCGGCAAACAGGCGATTCTGCGAACCGTGCAACGTCGCCTATCGGTATATCTCTCAGCACATATGCACGTACAGGTGTTCAAGTTGCCTCGGTGTACCGGCGTGCGATACGTCCGCGGAGCGGCTGCGATGCGTAGCCTGCGGCCGGTGGTTTTTGGGCGAGGATTGTCTACGGAGACACCGCACGCCGGCGTCGTTCAGTGCTCGCAAAAGCGTGTGCGACACCCTGCAGATCTGTAGCGTATGCGGGAAATTCATCGATCTTTCGAAACTCGCGCATTCCTGCGGTTCCGCGTATTGTCGCACATGCGGCGCCGTACGCCCCTTCAACCACGAGTGCTACGTGCAACCGGTCGAGCCCGCGGACGAGAAAGCCGAATACATATTCGTTTTTTACGACTTTGAAACGCAGCAGTGCGCTACGCTTGAGGACAGTCCGGATATCAACGTGCACGTACCCAACTTGTGCGTGGCCCAGCAAGCGTGCACGCGCTGTATACACGAGCCGGACGTACGTACACCCTGTTCGAGTTGCGGTCTCGTTCGCGAGTTTGTATTCCGCGATAATCCCGTGAAACAGCTCGTGGAGTTCGTCACCAGAGACCTGCATCGATTCAAAAAGATTTTTTGCATAGCGCACAACGCGCGCGGTTTCGACTTTCAGTTTATATTGCGGTACCTGGTGGAGAACACCCGAGATCCGCCGCAGATAATTTTGAACGGTACAAAGATAATCCTGATGGAGACGGGGCACACCCGCTTCTTAGACTCGTTAGCCTACATGCCTATGCCTCTTTCAGCTCTGCCCAAGGCATTCGGTCTACCCGTCGAATTACGCAAAGGCACCTTTCCGCATCTATTCAACACGCCGGAAAATCAGACCTACATCGGTTCCTTGCCTGCCGCGGGATTTTACGACCCCGACAGCATGAGCGCCGCCGACAGAGCTAAGTTCTACAAGTGGCACGAGGAAACGGCGAGTAGCGGCTACGTGTTCAACTTCCAAGAGGAGTTTGTGCAGTATTGCCGAAGCGACGTCGATATCTTACGCCGAGCTTGCGTCGCGTTTAGAGATATTTTCTTGAGTTGCGGCGGTGTTTGCCCGTTCACACGGAGCACTACCATCGCGTCGGCCTGTTCCGTCGTGTTCCGGCAGAATTTTCTGCATCGTAACAGCATCGGTGTGCTACCCCTCGGGGGATACAGGCTGGCCACCAATCAATCGGGTAAGGCTATCGAGTGGCTCGTTTGGAAGGAGCGTGAGCTGGGCGCGGAGATAGTACACGCCGCTCGGAGCCGCGAGTATAGAATTCCTGAACCGGGGCGTCACGTGGACGGGTACTACGTGGACGGGGACGGTGCTAGACACGTTTTGGAATTTCACGGTTGCTACTGGCACGGGTGCACGAGATGTCACACGACGAACCGCGACAAAGAGCTATCCAGCGGGGATACGTTGAACAAGCGGCTCGAGGAGACTACGAGCAAGATCGCGCGATTGCTCGAGCTCGGGTACCGGGTGACGGAAATGTGGGAGTGCGAGTTTAACGAGAAGCTTGAGGCCGATGCGGAAATGCGAGCGTACGTGAAACAGCATCCGCTGGTAGTCTCGGGTAGGCGCGATTCGCTGAATCCTAGAGACGCGTTTTTCGGCGGTCGAACGGGAAACACCAGACGCTACCACGAGGCCGCAGACGGGGAAGAAATCCGGTACGTAGACGTGTGTTCTCTGTACCCGTGGGTGTGCAAGTACCGCGGCTACCCCGTGGGGCATCCGAAAGTCTACGTCGGCAGGGAGTGCGTCTCTCTGACCAGTCCTGCTAACACGGACATCGCGGCTGTAGAGGGTCTCGTGAAGTGTGTGATATTGCCGCCGAGAAATCTTTATCATCCCGTGCTACCGGTACGTATGCACGGTAAATTGATGTTTCCTCTGTGTCGGTCGTGTTGCGAGGAGTCTCTGCAGATCGAGTGTCCGCACGACGACGACGAGACCCTGCGTCAGTTCACCGGTACGTGGGTGTCGGATGAGCTGAAAAAGGCTGTCTCCGTAGGGTACAGGATTGTCGACGTGCTGGAAATTTGGCAGTACGAGGTTACCGCGTACGATCCGTGCACCAGACAGGGCGGTCTTTTCGCGGCGTACATAGACACGTTTCTGAAAATCAAACAGGAGGCCAGCGGATGGCCTAGCGAGTGTGTCGACGAGGTCACGCGACAGCGATATCTCGACGAGTACGAGCGTGCCGAGGGGATCCGGTTACAACCCGAGAAGATAACGAAGAATGCCGGTCTTCGCTCGGTCTCGAAACTGTGCCTGAATTCTTTCTGGGGTAAATTTGGCCAGCGTGAGAATTTACCGCGCACCGAGGTAGTGAAGACTCGTCAACGGTTATTGGAACTTTTGACGTGTCCGGAAAGCGAGGTGTACGATGTATTACCGGTGACGGAGGACGTGCTCTACGCCCGCTGGGCTTCCACAGAGGAGAGCATCGTTCCCTCACCGATAGCCAACGTTGTGTTGGCCGCGTACACCACGGCTCAAGCGCGACTCAAGCTGTACAGCTACCTCGAGAAGCTGCAGCGTCGGGTGTTGTATTACGACACGGACTCTGTAATCTACGTGCGAGATACAACGAACCCGGACGAGTACGAGCCACCGACCGGTAACTTTTTGGGCGATCTGACCGACGAGCTGGCCGAGTACGGAGCGGGTAGTTATATAAAATCTTCCGTTTGCGGAGGGCCTAAATTTTACGCGTACTTGGTTCACCGTCCGAACGCCGAGGACGTGGAAGTGTGCAAGGTGAAGGGGGTGACTCTGAATTATCAGTCTCGTATGAGGATAAATTTCAATTCCGTACGAAGTATGGTGGTCGAATCGTCCGATCCTATCCGCGTGAAACGACGCGCTATACAACGAACCGCGCTGCATCAGGTGGTAACGCGAACGGTGAACAAGATCTGTAGACCCGTACAGTCAAAGAGGCGTCTGTGCGAGGACAGTTACGATACGCTTCCCTTTAGTTTCAAAGCCTCAGTACTACCGCACGTTAGCGGTGGTAGTAGTAGTAGTAGTAGCAGCTGATCTCCTCACTCCTCGTGAGCAGACGACACACACACACACACCCAGACCCTAAGAGGTGATGTCTCATCAGCGCAGTAGGTCAGTAGAAGTAGTATTAGACGTTCTTTGACAGTGTCACGTTACATTACGCTAGCGGCTTCAATGAGTTGTGGGACCGCGGGGACGTGCGGGGTAGAAGCTCGTACTCCGCACGCCGCGGTGCAACCGTACGTAAGCTGATACCGGTTGTTCGAGCGCGCGCCGCCGACCTGTGTACGAGCTGTTCCGGGTCGGCGAGTCCCCGCTGCGTATCAGCTGATGACGCGGGTAGCCGCCGCGCGCGTTTCAGCAGCTTATACCTGTACGCGCGCCCCGCGGGCCCCACCGCCGCGGTAATGATATCGTGACGAAGATACGACCCGAAAACCGTGTACATTGTTTATTTTTTTTTACATATGTGTATATATTGAATCGCAGGTGGATCGGCGGTCTGAGTCGAGGAGATGGACACGCGGTGGAAGCATCCGTTTTCGGCGATCGTCGCCGGACCGTCAGGTTGCGGAAAGTCAAACTTTGTCACCAGTTTTTTGCGACACGCGAAGGAGATGTGCGACACGGAATTCGCGCGCGTCGTCTGGCATTACGCCGAGTGGCAGCCGCTGTACAGCGAGTCGACGTCGGAGGGAATAGAGTATCGGGAAGGCTTACCGCAACCGTCCGACTACGACACCGACACCAGACCCAAGCTACTCGTCATAGACGATCTGATGCGCGAGTCCTCCAACGGCGTTGTCATCGATCTCTTCACCAAAGGATGTCATCACAAAAATATGAGCGTCTTCCTGATCATGCAAAATCTGTTTCACCAGGGGCGCGGTCAGCGTGACATTTCGCTGAACGCGCATTACACAGTATTCTTCAAGAACCCGCGCGATCGCGGTCAGATACAGCACCTGGCTCGTCAGGTCTATCCGGAAGACCCGCGATTCCTGCAGGAGGCGTACCACGACGCCACCGGACGTCCGCACGGTTATCTGCTACTGGATCTCAAACAATCAACGCCGGAGAATTGCCGTTTTCGCACGGACATATTTCCCACGGACCGGTACAGCTACGTGTACGTCCCGCGGAAGGATATAAAGGGTGTCGGCTCGTACGGTGCGGCAGTCTATAATCTGTGATGACGGTGGGAACAGCACGAGTCATGAAGAGACGGAGGCTGGCAGGAGGCAGGTTCAAGTTTTCCGACGCCGCAGCCTTGCACGCTATCTGTAAATTGGACGCACCTCAGAGACTGGCACTCTTACGCACTGCCGACACCTCGCTCGTCAGGAGTATATGCGAGTGCGCTTTGAACACGCTGAGGGGTAACGTGAAGCTGACCCCGGAGCAGAAAAAACGCCTGGTCAGACACCGACGAGTCCTGCGTCGTCTGGCGTGCAACAACGGTAGCTGGCAGAGCAAGAAACGTCTGCTGGTTCAAAGAGGCGGATTTCTTCCTCTTCTACTGGCACCGATCATAGGCGGTCTGTTTGCCAGGCAGGGTTGATGCTATGGAGCGCGCTAAGAAAATGGTCCTTATACCGCAGGAGACGGTCGAACGTCTTCAGCATAGGGGAAAATCGGCTGAAGTTACCGGCAGTGCGGATACCGTGAGTGTTTTGGATCGCTAGATGAACGCCATTCTGAACGATAAGGATAAAAATGATCGTGAAAAATGGAAACTCTACAGACAGGCGTTGCGTCATTTCCTGTACTTTGCCGGAGAGTCGCGAAAACCTCTGCGATTCGATATTCGGGGCGTCGGTACGACGACTGCGGCTAAGATCGCGAATGGCGGTGATAACGACGACGGCGACGATGACGACGACGACGATGACGACGACGTGGCTCTTGAACTGGTTGAGGAGCGTGCGAGGAAACAACCAGAGCGGAGCGCCGGTGGTGTAGCTATACAGGACATAGCTGCCAGCGTGCCGTCCAAATATCGCAGAAAAGCGGAATTGCTGCTGAACTACCTGTCCACCAGGGCCGTGGGCGAGCTCTCGTGGGACGGGCAGGGGACGATATCTATCAGAGGAGCGCGAATGCCCGGAACGAACATAATAGACTTGATAAACGACGTTGTACGGGAGAGAAAATCCGTGCAGGCTACGGGAAGGTAGCAGTTCGCGCGTCTTCTTCACGCGGTAAACACGCCTCAGGAGTTCATCGGTAATCCCGTTTTTCACAAACCTACCCGCAACGACTCGGCGCGAACCGCGGCGGTGGCCGGAACGTCGCGACCGTTACGAGGCGTTTCCAGAACACGTCGGAATAAAAACACCGAGGTGGAGGCCAACAACGCCGACATAGATACCTGCGGTACGAACGAGGCGGACGACGACGGCGACGACGACGACGACGACGACGACGAGGAAGTGGTATTCATAACACCTACGAAGAAGAGACCGCGCACAGGGCAAACGGGCAACGGCCGCTGGTGTCGAATGAAACTGAAATGAAGAAATTCGAACGATTGTACTACGCGCCGTCCCGCCCGGTGAGTTACGCGGGGGCTCGGAGATTGACACAGGCTGTACGGAGCGATAAGGAGACATCGCGCGCCGACGTGCTAGACTGGTTGGCGGCACAAGACGCGTACACGTTGCACAAGTATATACGACGTAAATTTCCACGAGCCAGGTACAACGTGCAGAATATAGACGACTTGTGGGAGGCAGACCTGGTGGATCTGAGATCCGTCAAGGACTACAACGACGGGTACGGTTATCTACTGGTAGTGATAGACGTCTTGAGCAGGTTCGCCTGGTTCGAGCCGATACGCGACAAGGCAGCGGTTACCGTCGCCCGGGCGTTCGAGCGCGTGCTGTCCGCGGGGAAGCGATACCCGATCTGCTTACAGACGGACAAGGGAAAGGAGTTCATGGGAGCTCCGTTCCAGAAGCTACTCAAGATCAGAGGTATACGTTACAGGGTAACGCGTAACCCCGACATCAAGGCCGCTGTGGTTGAGCGTTTCAATCGCACCCTCAAGGAGAGAATGTGGCGGTACTTCACGCATAAAAATACCCATCGTTACGTGGATGTACTGCCTCAGCTGGTACTCGCCTACAACAGTGCCACACACTCGACTATCCGAATGGCGCCGTGCCAAGTGACGTTGCAGAATGCCGCTACAGCGCGATCCAACATGGAGAAGGCTCGCGGTACGCGAGTAGCACCTACGAGGCCCCCGCGGTTCGTCCTCGGTCAACGCGTGCGTATCAGCAAGGCTAAGGGCGCCTTCAAGAAGGGTTACGAGGCCAACTGGACCGAAGAAGTGTTTAAAATTCGACGCGTACTGCTGCGTTCACCCGTCGTCTACGAGCTGGAGGATTTAGACGGTGAGGAGATTGACGGACTTTTCTACGAAGCGGAGCTGCAACGCGTGGTGAACGATGACGTTTTTGTCATAGATAAAATAATACGTACTCGCGGGAAGGGAGACAGTAAGAAGCTGTTCGTCAGTTGGCGCGGGTATCCCGAAAAGTTCAATTCGTGGATAGCGGCGAGCAGCGTACGCAAGCAGTCATGAAGGATCAATTCTACCTCACACTACCCAGCAACAGTTCGATGAAATTTTTTGCCGACAACACCACCGCTAAGTACACCACCCAGTTACCGCGTCAGATAGAACTAAACGGCGAGTGGGAAGTCGCTCTGGTGGAGATACAGTACCCTTTGACGTTTCAAACTATCAGCGAACCCTACAACGTTGTGACGTTCCACGTAGATCGTTCGGCAACGTCACCCGATAATTTTTGCGATATACCGAAGACGAGCGGAAGACCACGGATCGTCGAGGGAGAATATAGCATCAAGCCGGGCGTGTACACGGATATCTGGCAAATCGTAGCGGCCCTGAACGCGATCCCGGTGATAGGAGAACATCTGGAGTTTGATCGAGCCGACAGTGTCGACGATCGCCTGCTGATCACCAGAAAATGCGGATGCAAGGATGGCCACTATCTGTCCTTTCCACCGGGAGTGTACCGACAGCTCGGCTTGCCGAGAATGACGAGCAACATACGTAAGACGTTGATGGGCAGGCAACCGTTGAGGATTGCCGGTGATATACCCTCGCAGATGTTCATCTACAGTGATCTTGTGGAGCCGCGAATCGTGGGGGATGTCTACGCCCCTCTGCTTAGGATAGTACAGACGGTGGTGAAAAATATTCACACCGGTGGTTCGGAGAGCAAATCCCTGTCACCGCCTCATTATCTACCCTTGCTTCTGACAAATTTCCGTACGATAGAAATCGATATAAGGGACTCTCGGGGAAGACCGATGCCATTCACACACGGGACGCTGACGGTGACGCTGCATTTCAAGAGGGTACAATGAGGGAGAGATGGCTCATTACCAGACGCATTACGAGATCCAGGTAGGCGGCGGCGTGAATCGCGTCTACGTCGGCTCCCCGCATCAACGCGGCCACGGAATCGGTAGCTTCTTGGGAGGATTGTTTCGCAGCGTCCTTCCGCTTCTGAAGAGCGGGGCACGTGTGGTCGGTAAAGAGGCTCTACGAGCAGGTGTTAACGTCATGGAGGATATGGAAAACAACACACCGTTCAAGCAAGCTCTGAAGGCGCGAGCCGCGGAATCAGGTCGCAATCTGAAGCGGCGAGCTACCGATAAATTGGGCAGGCTGATGAAAGGGAGCGGATATAAAACGGTACGTCGTAGGTCGGGACGACAGTTGCTGGTGGGACGTGGACCGGAGTCGGTCAAGAAACGTGTGTCGAGAAAAAGAACAGCTGCTGCTGCTGGTAAACGCAAGTCGAGGAAACGTGTATCTGTAAGACGAGGTGTGGCAAAGAAAAAAGGTTGTTGCGCTAAACGAACGGTAGCTGACATATTTGGATCCCGTTAAAACACACACACACACGAACGATGGCCTACCTACACACACACTCTTGCGAGTGCCTGAAATCCGAGCTGGATTTGTTCTCTCTGCCGCCGACACAGACTACGATTGAGAGCGGGCAGTGGGTGCACTACAAACCTGTGTCGTCGCTCACGGACGATTCACCGATAGAGTTCATGGTGCCTGGTCTGAGTGACGAGTATCTGGATCTGTCGCACACAATGCTGAGTCTACGTGTGAGTCTGCGTCCGCTCGCTAATACCGTCACGACCACCACCACCACCACGACAGCAACGACAAAGGCTCCGGTAGCACCTGTAAACAATCTGCTGCACTCGTTGTTCAGTCAGGCGGATGTATTCTTCAATCAGAAACTTGTATCACCGGCTAACAACGCGTACGCGTACAGGGCGTACATCGAGTCGTTGCTAAACTACAATTCGGCAGCGAAGAAATCGCATCTCTCGACCACCCTCTGGTACGGGGACACCGCCGGAAAAATGGATGAACTTGGCTCCGCAAACAAAGGCTTTGCACAGCGTGAAAAATTTCTGGGCTCGGGAAGCAGTGTGGATTTGATCGGACATCTTCACTGCGACGTATTCAATCAGGAGAAGTTCCTCTTGAACGGTGTCGAGTTACGTTTACGTCTCGTAAGATCGCGGGACGCCTTCTACCTCATGGAGAGCGCAAACACACACGGAATACACATACAGGAGGCCTCGTTACTCATACGACGAGTCACAATCAGCCCGGGTGTATTGCTCGCACACGCCCAAGCGCTCGGCAAAGGTACCGCAAAGTATCCGCTTACAAGAGTGGAGGTAAAGACCATGACTATTCACGGCGGTGTGCAAGGTGAGACGTTGGATAACGTGTTTCTCGGCCAGCTGCCGAAACGAATGATCGTAGGATTCGTCGATAACAGAGCCTTCAACGGTGACAAAGCCTACAATCCGTTCAACTTTCAACATTTCAATATAAATTTTCTGTCGCTGTACGTGGACGGTGCTCAGGTACCTTCCAAACCCCTGCAACCCGACTTCACCAAGGGCAAGCTCTACGTGGATGCCTACCACACTCTGTTCTCCGGAACAGGGATTCACTTTCTGAACGAGGGCAACGGTATCAGCCGCGAGGACTATCCTAACGGGTACTGTCTCACGGCCTTCGACCTGACACCGGATTTGTCCGCAAACAGCAACACGCATTGGAATCTGGTCAGACACGGTAGCGTAAGAATCGAAGTGCGGTTCGACGTTGCTCTTCCGAAGACGATAAATTGCATCGTGTACGCGGAGTTTGACAACATCTTGGAAATTGATTCGACTCGTCAGGTAATAGTGGACTTTGGCGGTTGAGATCAAAGTAGAGTACGTGGAATCTGACGGTGCACATCGAGGATAGAGAGAGAGAGAGAGAGAGAGAGAAGGCAGCTGCGGCACGACTCAAAGCGAATCTGAATCCGAGTCTCCGTCAGTCGATCGTCAGATGCATTAACGCTAGCACGCGCCGAGATGGATTACGTCATTGATATACAGGGGTTTCGCGACGCGTCGGACCAGTTCATCATCAAGGAGGCTACGGTACTGGCGTTGCGTCGCGAGCACATAGGACACTGGATTGCTGCACGACCGGGCTCGTTTACAGATCTTCCGGCAAACATTCGCGCTGTTACCAACCATTTGTCGCAAAAGCATCACGGAATCGAGTGGTTCGACGGGGACGTACAGTGCAGACAGATTCACGCAAAGCTACGCGATGTCGCACATACGGCTGGTGTGATCTACACCCGCGGTGCGGAAAAGGCGAAACTACTTCAAAGCATCACGGCACGTGAGGTTACGAATCTCGAGGATGACGAGTGCCCGCCGTTCAGGAAGCTACCACCGTCCGACGTTTGCTGTATGTACCACGGACTGCACAGAGGACACTTTGTGTGCTCGCTAAACCGTGCGACGCTGTTGAAAAACTATTTGCTGACGAGATCGGTGGACGAGGTGGATTGCCGCGTAACGACGGTTCGTCTCAGCGGCATCGACGACGACGACGACGACGAGCCACAGTACAACAACGACAATGAACAGTTTGGAGCTGCAGAGGGTTTTGAGTTTAATTCCTGCGCGGACGTGTGGAGTGTACGCGGCTGATAGAATCCCGTTGCGGTGGTCCCATCCCGCTGCTATAATCGCAAACACCGATGACCACACACAACCGGGAAGCCACTGGGTCGCGTTCTACACCGATGCCTCAGGACACGGGGTTTATTTCGACAGTTACGGAGTTACGCCTTTTGTCCCACACCATTTGCGTCGTCTACGAAGAAACTGTCCCCGCTACCGATGCAACACGCGTCAGCTTCAGAGTGCCTTTTCGGACGTGTGCGGCCAGTTTTGTGTTATGTTTCTGTATTATATGCACTTTGGTTACTCTATCAATCAATTTGCAGCATTATTTTCGGACGATTATGTAAGAAATGACTACATGGCTGCATCGTTCTACAATTGTCTGGAGACAAAGATGACTTTTTGCGACCGAGTCAACGCCGCTTCGTTTCTGCTGTGTGTTCAAAAGTGTGTTAAAAGACGTTATTGATTCGCATTATCCTGTCTCTGTATATACTGTAATAAATAAATTTTGCGTATAATGTATCTCGACTCTGTTTCGTAACACCACCCATTCCCCTTTGTTACATTTTTCAGCTAGTATAAGTTAGTATAAGTTGGAGAGAGAGAGATGACGTCTCGAGTTTCAGCCACGGTGACTGCAAAAGAGAGCATCGGTTTAGCATGTAGTTAAGATTTCCGCAGGTCGAGTGAGCGAAAGAGAGAGAGAGAGCGGACGGTCTCGAGTAACAGCGTCGACGACTGCGGGAGAGAGAGAGAGAGAGAGAATCGCCTTAGAGTACGTAGTTGGTATTTCTGCAGGTTAGAAAGAGATAGCATCTCTTCGGTATACGTAGGGTTATTTTACACGGAGAGAGAAAAAGATAGTTTCCGCGAGTCGCTGGTTTTGGCAAAGTCGACCGCCGCCATATTGGTTTTTAAAAAAATCAGTGACGACATCTTGTAGTAGCAAAGTAGGGCGTCGCCATATTGGTTTTTGAAAAATCAGTGGCGGCATCTTCAATTTCGAGCAAATAAGAGGGGCGCCATCTTGGATTTTGAAAGACGGCCGCCGCCATCTTGAATCGAGTCGGGGGGCACTAGCCGCGGGCCCGAGTGACACCCGTGACATCACATGTTTTGACTAGGACAGACTAGAGACGAGCTGCTGCCACCCCAGTTCCCCCCTTGATGACTCATTTGTAATGACCGGCCATGGCTGGCTACTACTACTCACGTCTTATGTGCACCGTAACGTGCTTGGCGAACCATTTGTTTTCCTTAATTACTTGTGAAAATTCCTATATATATATAGATATATATATATATATATATATATATATATATATATATATATATATATATATATATATATATATATATATATATATATATATATATATATATATATATATATATATATATATATATATATATATATATATATATATATATATATATATATTGTTATTGATTTCACATGTCATTTATTGATAATCGAAAATGTATATTATTATAACACTGGGAAAATAAAAAAAATTATATCAACGAAATGATAAACATATTGCCTATGATTACTTACCTTTCCTCGCCTTTATTTATATTTTTAATAATGTTGAAGGTATACATTAGAATCTCATTTTGTTATGCCGACCAAATCATTTTATGGACGTACTATATATTTTGTGGACAGAACTATATAACTTGTTACTGAGAACAAAATATTTTTGCAACCTGCGCTAAATAGTATGATACTTTTGTTTATTTCTTACAACAAAACTGTTGGTTATTGCAATTCGAACTAGCAATTTTGTTAATTGTACAAAACTTTCTTGTTCTTGTAAACCAATTATTTTAACAAAATTTTTTGGTTTTCTCAACAAAATATTTCTTTGTTCGTATAATAACAAACGATTCTGGTTGTAATAACAAAAATTTGGTTGTGTCAACCAGACCTTTTTCTGAGTGTGGTGAGTTGATGGCGAGAAAGTCGGCGTTACAGTCTAGCTCGGCTCCTAAGCCGTTGAGTCGCCGATGACGGGAAACGTTGGCTACTCAGTTCACCTGGCTTTATTCGACCGTCATCGGGGCGTCTAGAAGTTGTTGACGATAGAGGGTGCAGCTCCTGGCTGTTCAGTTTTCCTGGGGCGGGAGGAATTTAGCCCAGAGGGTTATCCTTATTCGATCACCCCATCAGCATCCTTGATCGAAGACTGGCGGGAGGTGTACTCGTTCGAGGAACGCTGGCTCGATACAAGATAGTAGAGAGACAAGGGGGGTTCTGGACCAACGCGTGTTAGTGCACACAGACACGCACTCCCACATGCACACCTTGGCGTGTCCGTGTGACGTAGGTGGTGGGGGGTACGCACACAGCCTCACGTGTCCGTGTAAGGTAGGTTCAGGGGTGCGCGGGGAGGGTCTGCTCAAATCTAGGTCACCCGTTAGACAGGCCACCCCTGGCGGTACTCTGTTTAATAGAGTCACCCGTTAGACGGGCCAGCCCCCTAGCGGTACTCGGTCTACAGCCTGATTGGTCGAAATCGGGCCACCCTCTAACGGTGAGGCCGCGATTTCCTCTCTGACCGCCGCGGACCTGCGTCTGACCGCCGCGATTCCCCCTCTGACGCGGCTCGACGCGACCCTACCCCTAAATCGGCTCGAACAGCGGTACGCATGCTCTAACTCATCGTAAAAACAAGAAAACAAATGAATAACAAAAACCTGTAGACTTTTACCTGTTAACCAACCCCTCCTCTTTTAGCACTGAGGGTTAATTCAATGTATGAGAAATGCGTAAGATTCTAACGGTCGCTTGATAGAACGGAATGTGTGAGACATATGTAAACCTATTAGGCCTGGAGCCGGCGACAAAAAACGTGTCAAACTCGAAACTCCTTCATAATGCTTTAATAGCTTGTTCTAAGGAATAGAAATTAGGGCAGTCCGGTATGGCTGGCTGTAGGGGTGGCTTTCAGCCAGGGTGACTATTCAAACATGCCAAAAAATTTTATAATCTTGGACGATGAGTTACAGAATGGTTTTTATTGATTTTGAAAGTTTACGAAAAAAAAAGTTGACGGAAGCATAATGCCATACCGATCAAGCGCGTCGGTCCTTCCGCCATACTGCCCTAAAGTTGTCGATTTTTCATACTTTTTCGGGTGATCCGTAACCACCTAATTTTTTGTACACAACTTGATTTTCGGTTATTATTTACGAATATAACATTGCCATACCATTGCGACGCTTCTATCCGGTCGCCATACCTGGAGAAGAGCATCGCTTTTTGGCGTGATTTGGGGTCATTAGTAACGGTATGGCACTTAGTTGGGCCTAAGTTTATGATGTAAAATAACCGATCAAGTAATGCCATACCAATCGAACGCGTGTAAATAGCCGCCATACCGAAAGAAAGACGTCAAATTTTTCGAGGAAATTAGACGACTCGAAACCGTATGGCATTAAACTTATTTGAATATGTAACCATAACTAATATAAATGTACATGTGCAATACCGGTAGGACGCGGCCATTGCAATATAAATCGTTTTAAAGTGGCAAATTCTTTGCAGGGAAATCGGATAATTCTGTTGTAATCGGGATCCTGAGATCTTTCATACAACTACAATCTATTTAAGGGTTCGTTGTCGAATTAAGAGTTGGAACTCAGTCGTACAAAAGTAATTCAAGTTTTATTATTAAGAAGAGTTTTACAAAAGTGGTTCACTATATGTCTAGCAGAGATCTGGCATAACCTGCCCTTATAACTCGGTCTCGATGTTCTGACCACGAGCATTGCAGTGATCGCTTATTTATTACGTTTAAGGAGGTCGCGCTGCGTCTGCATTTGTTGTCAGTTGCGTTAAGGCTTCGTACTTGCACATTCCGTAGTATTGCCAAAGTGTGGCTTAAACATCTGGATTGCGACACCTTGATACTCGAGTTGCAACATCTCTCCCGCCTTGGAGAGAAAAGCCCTTAGGATTTTCTTCTAAATTCAGACAATTTTGCTTGCGTTGTTCTCGAACGCTCGGCTATTACATTATTAGTACGATGTTAGTAGTTATACATTGTTCCGCGTTTACAATTCATCATATAATCGTTTCTTAGGCTAGGTTAGTATAACCTATTTTCTATATCATTTTTCTATCAGTTAAATTATTCTAAGTTTTCTACTCAAGTTATATTATTCAATAAAAGATTTCAATCGATTTACATGTACTCTGAGATTCTTCTTATTAACCTTTATGGTGTAGTTAACGTTTGAGTTGACCTCTAGAATAGTATAAGGACCAATCCATTGAGATAATAGCTTCTTCGATCGTCCTCTGCGTACAGTCTCGTCGTAGAGTAGTACTTTGTCTCCAACCTTGAACCCTTTTTCTTTAGTTCGTCGGTCGTACTCGATTTTTGACCTCTCCTTGGCTTGTTGCAGATTTTCTTTGGCTATGAGATTGCTGGCTCGCAATCTCTCTCGTAATTCTCGTGCGTAGTCGTCATAGGTGTACGTTGGTTCTGGATCCCTTTTCAGCGATGTTGGTAGTTCAGCTCGGTGTCCATACACCAGCTCGAACGGTGTAAATCTCGTTGCAGTATGGGGCGTCGTGTTATATGCAAACATAGCATATGGTAACCATTCGTCCCAGTTGCTCTGTTCTTCGTTTATGTAGTGTCTCAGATATTCAGCTAACGTCCTATGTGATCGTTCTAAGGCTCCATTGGATTCAGGATGATAGGCCGTCGTCTGAATCTTGTCGATCTTCAACAATTTACAAGTATCTTTGAAAACGTTACTCAAAAAGTTCGTATCCTGATCGGTGAGTATTCTCTGTGGTATTCCGTATTCGCACACGATCTTGGTCGCGAATTCTTTAGCTACAGTGTTAGCTTCTTTGTTCGGAATAGGTATTGCCTTGCTGAATTTGGTTAGACAATCTTGAAACGTAAGGATATATTTATTTCCTTGTTCTGTTTCCGTCAGTGGTCCTACGATATCTAATGCACATTTCTCAAACGGTTGATTGGGAGTGTCGGTTATGATCATTGGTGCCTTCGTCTTCTTGCTAAGTTTGTTCTTTTGGCAATTCTCGCATCTCGAAATGTGTTCCTCGACATCCTTCCGTAATCCAGGCCAATCGTGCTTCAATCGGATTCGTTCGATCGTTCGATTAACTCCTTGATGTGCTCCTAATGGTGTATCGTGGTACTCATAGATGATCCTGTTCCGATCTTCCTCGGAATGTTCTTGTCCTCGGTTGTTCAATTCTTCCTCTTCTTTCTGCTGACTTCTGGTCACTGCGTACATGCGACTCAAGGCATCTGCGTTGGT
Organism: Macrophya annulata; assembly: GCA_963924015.1. Classification (NCBI taxonomy): domain Eukaryota; kingdom Metazoa; phylum Arthropoda; class Insecta; order Hymenoptera; family Tenthredinidae; genus Macrophya; species Macrophya annulata. The sequence goes on from OZ001258.1 coordinate 14,403,119, forward strand.
ATTTGCCTTCCCTGCCTTGTACTCGATCTCATAGTCGTATTCTTCCAGCTTCAGTCGCCATATCATGAGTCGTGATCCTGGATCTTTGACTCTGAATAACCATGTGAGTGGTTTGTGATCTGTAACAATCTTAAATCTGGTACCATATACATACGGTCTGAAATGATTAACTGCCCAGACTATGGCCAATAATTCCTTTTCTGTAGTGCTGTAATCGCCTTCTGCCGAATTTAGAGTCCTACTTGCGTATGCTATTGGCAAGTCACTTCCTATTATTCCTTGCGACAGGACTGCTCCGATAGCCTTGTCGGATGCGTCTGTCGTCACGATGAACGGTTGTTCAAAATCTGGATATTGTAGAATTGGTGCGGTCGTCAACGTCTTCTTCAAATTTTCAAAAGCCTCTTGTTCCCTCGAAGTCCATCCAAATTTCACCTCTTTCTTCAGCAAATGTGTAAGCGGTTTTGCTAAACTCGAGAAATTCTGTATAAATCGTCTGTAATATCCGGCCAAACCCAGAAATCCTTGAACATCTTTTACAGTCTTCGGAATTGGAAATTCTTCTACTGCTCGGATCTTCTCTGGATCTGCTTATATTCCATCTCTAGTGATGACGTGTCCCAAGAAGTTGACCTCTTTCCTCAGAAACTCACACTTGTCAGGTTGTAACTTCAATGAATTCTGTCGTAAGCGTTCAAGTAACTCTTCCAGTCGTTTGTTATGTTCCTGCAAACTAGGAGCATGTATGACAATATCATCGAGATAGACATAACACCTAAGGCCTTGTATTCCTGAAAGTACAGTATTCATTAACCGTTGAAACGTAGCGGGTGCGTTCTTCAGTCCAAAAGGCATGCGATTATATTCGTAGTGACCATGTGAAGTGGAAAATGCCGTCTTGCACTTATCCTCCTCTTCCATTGGAATTTGGTGAAATCCTGATGCTAGATCTAGTGTAGAGAAATATTTTGCCTTACCCAACTGGTCCAATATCTCGGTAATATTAGGCAGTGGGAAGGAGTCCCCTACAGTAACCTCGTTCACCTTACGGAAGTCAACTACGACTCTCATCTTCGTCTTTCCTGATGCGTCTGCCTTCTTCGGTACTACTAGCAGTGGTGCATTCCATTGGCTTTTGCTCTGTCTGACTATCCCGTCGGCAAGCATTTTATCTACCTGCTCGTTTATCTCCTGCTTGTGTTTTTCTGGAAGTCTATAAGGTCTTACATTTATTGGCGCGATATCCGGATTTGTAGTAATCCTGTGACTAGCTGCGTTCGTGTAACCCAGATAGTCTCCTTCTAAGTGAAATACATCATGAAATTCTTCACAAATATCTAGCAAGCTCTCTTTTTCTTCTCGATTCAGATGACTCGTACGTAGGTTGTCTCTCAGCTGTTGCATTCGACTCGCGTTACTCGGTGTCATTGTTCGACATGCATAAACTTGCGTCATATCTGTGTGCTCTTGGCCTAGTGCTACTATTTGTACACACAGCTGTTCCAGTTCTACATCACAATCGTTTGTATTCAAAATGCTGACTTTGCACTCACCGTCGACTGTGTTGGTGATGCAACTCCCCATGTATACTCCTGGCTGTAACTCGATTCCTTCGACGATACCTTCCGTGTCGTCGTGTGTCTTTGCACGGACTATCTTCTCGCTTCTTCGTTCAAGCGATATGTGAGCTCCTGTGGCTCCTAAATTCCATGTCGTTCCGTACAATCTTGCGTATTTCCCGGATCTAAGCTCGACGTCATGCTTCTCGAGGAAGTCGCCGCCTAAGAGACCGTCTGCTTCTAGTGGAAAATCGTTACCAACCCTTATATTTAACCTGAGCTTACACAAGGTCGCGACCGGTGTTCCGCCTATTCCTCTAAGCGTGATCACACCGTCTTCAGCCATCACTTCGCCGTCAATTTTCCCGACTTTTACTAGGCTTACCTCAGCTCCTGAATCTAATAGCATAGTTCCGTGTCTAGTCTTCAATTCATCTGCCTCGATCGTTGCGTGATTCTTCTGTCTTGATCCATTTATCAGGCAATTTACTGGTACGACGCGATACGGTTGCCTGTCCGCCGCGCCTGCTCCACGTTTCCCGAAGTCTCTTCGTCTCGCCTGCTGGCGTCTCTAGAAGGACCTGGTTGGACCCGTTCCTCTCTTCTAGGAGGTCCCCGATTCCTCTCGTAACCTCGCCTATTTTCTTCGACTAATCTCGTTCTGCAGTCTCTGATAAAGTGCCCTGGTTTTTTACAAAAATGACAAATTACTTGAATGTTTCTTACGTATCCACTTGGTGTCGGCAATCGTTGAGAGCTGCTTGATCCTGTCCTTGCTGAGCGACAGTCTCGTGCTACGTGTCCTGGCTTCCCACAATTATAACAATTATTTCCTCTGTTTCCATCTCTGTTGCTTTGTGGTTGACTATATTCTCGATCTGATCCACGAATAGGGCCTAAATCTCGTTCTTCTTCTATCGCGATCGATATAGCTTCTCTGAGATTTTCACACCGTCGACTCTTAACCATTATCTTCAGCTGTTCGTTCAAACCTCGTACGAAAATATTCAGAGCTTGTTTTCTAACCTGGCGTTCTAGCGTTGGCTTGGAATCCTCGTCGTCAGTTTCTCTCATCGTCAATTCTATCACCTGTGCGGTAAGTTTCTCTAGTCGTGCTCCATATGATCTTGCATCTTCGTTGTGTCGTTGCCTACAGCGGTTGTACTCCACTTGTAGCGAAGCTAATGTCCGCGTGTCGATGCTCATCGACTTCAGCTCTTCCTCCAGTGCATTCCAGGTGTCAATTGATTTGTATTCTAGAGCTCGTGCTGGAGCACCTTTGATTCGCGTGCTCAAAACAGCTTTTAACAGGTTTTGCGTATCCTCAGGTCGTACTATTTCACGTGCATACTTGCAAGAGCGTATAAAATCACAAACCTTTTCTCGGTCACTGCTATCGAAGATCTCGATGTCCTTCAGCACTTGTCTCACGGTGAGGGTGTCTTCGGCCATGTCGATTGGGGGTTGAATCGCTACTGTGTTCTGAATCTGTTGTGGTGCTACCTGCTCCCGAGCCTTACTCTTCACAAATTCGCGTAATACCGCACGAAGTTCGTCAACTGTATATTCTTCGCTTATGTTTATGCGAAAGTGCTCACAGGCTTGGAGAAGATGATCTCTTCGTAATTCTTGGATCCACGCGGTTCTACCTTCTGCAATGCGTCTTTCCAACGCGTCCCAGTTCAATGGCATTTGCTGTTTCCCCGAAGCTTCTTGTGCTGCTACGGCCAGTGATAGATGCAAGCGTGCCTCTGGCTGGGAGGTAGTACGCCAAATAACGGTGAATTATCCCCAAAGCTTACTTCTCCTTGTAGCTTGGGTTTAGTCGGAGAGTCTACGGATGCTGATCGTTCTATTCGTTTCTTTGACATGTGACGTCACGGTAATTTCTTCAACGATGTCACGATCACTATTCTTCTGATTCACTCGCTCGATACTTGATTCACTTGTACGATTCGACGATCTTCGCCGCTGCCATCAGTTGTTGTAATCGGGATCCTGAGATCTTTCATACAACTACAATCTATTTAAGGGTTCGTTGTCGAATTAAGAGTTGGGACTCAGTCGTACAAAAGTAATTCAAGTTTTATTATTAAGAAGAGTTTTACAAAAGTGGTTCACTATATATCTAGCAGAGATCTGGCATAACCTGCCCTTATAACTCGGTCTCGATGTTCTGACCACGAGCATTGCAGTGATCGCTTATTTATTACGTTCAAGGAGGTCGCGCTGCGTCTGCATTTGTTGTCAGTTGCGTTAAGGCTTCGTACTTGCACATTCCGTATTATTGCCAAAGTGTGGCTTGAACATCTAGATTGCGACACCTTGATACTCGAGTTGCAACAATTCGTAACCGTGTGGCACTGAATTAGTTTTGATGTTTTCTCATAAGCAAAACAAATATACATGTGCCATACCAATAGAATGCGGCAAACGTACGAAATATATGAATATAATAACATATTATTAATGAATTGTTGAATAAGATGGAGTCAAATGTCGGGCGTAACATCATTTTTTTTTCTTTGTGGCTTACGCCTTTCTGGCAGCATGTTTTCCAGCGTTTCGTGATTTTTATAATCTCATTGCGGCAAGCAGGGCGTAAAATCATTTTTTTTTCATTGTTTTTTTTTTTGTTTTTTTTTTGTAGCACGCATCCTTTCGGCAGCATGTTATCATTATTTTTTCAGAGCCCGGAGAGCATCACTGTATTTATGGTATCAATAAAATTTCAAAAATCCTTGAATGGTTATGGATGGAAACCATAATTATTTTTAGTAGCCTCTGAAATAACACGAAAAAGATTAATTATGATATCTGTTACTCACGTACTACGACGTTCTCTTGTAAACTAGAATCGACTTACATTTTATTCCAAATTTGTAATTAAAACAAATAAATGCATTCGTTCGAATTAGTTTAAAATATAACAAAAAATTCAAGATTTTTATAGCCTCAAGAAATAACCTGACATTACGGCAAATCATAAAGCAAAAACTCAATATTTTCATATCCTTGTAAAATAACTTGACAAAAATGATGCTACGCTCTTCTGGCTGCAATAAGATTATGAAAATCACGAAACGCTGGAAAACATACTGCCAGAAAGGCGTAAGTCGCAAAAAAAAAAACGATGTTACGCCTTTCTGGCTGCAATGAGATTATAAAAATCACGAAACGCTGGAAAACCTGCTGCCAGAAGGGCGTAAGCCACAAGAAAAAAAAATGATCTTACGCCCTTCTGGCAGCATCCCGCTTAAAGTGACTGTGGCTTGCGCCCATTTGGCAGCATGCTTTCACATTTTTCCCTTATGGAGCTCGCGTGTTAAATTTGCAGATACGCCCTTAGGGCAGCAGCCCCAGTTTTTTGTGGATTACGCCCTTCTGCCTCTTAGCCCTCGATATATTCGAGCAATTCCGCCAATTATAGACGTCCGATCCGGCCTCAGCCTCTCGGATTTTTTTGTAACTTCACCAGCTGAGTTGACTTTGAAAAAGGAGTCCCAAATTTTCTTGAGATTTCATCCTCCATTATTTTCACTGTTATTATATGGGGTATTCTGTGATTTTCTCATTTTTATTGTTTTTCATTAAGCTTTTGCCCCATTTTACTAGCGAAAATCACAGAATATCCCATATAATAACAGTGAAAATAATGAAGGATGAAATCTCGAAAAATTTGGGACTCCTTTTTCGAAGTCAACTTTCAGCTGGTAAAGTTAAAAAAAAATCCGAGAGGCTGAGGCCGGATCTGACGTCTATATTTGGTGGACTTGCTCATATATATTATATTAGCGACTTTGAAACGATGTCTTTCACATCGGCCGCGTCCTATCGGTATTGCAAACGTATACTTATGTTATTTATTGTTGAACATTCAAACAATTTTAATGCCATACGGTGTCGAATCATCTCATCACCCTGCAAAAAATTGGTGACTTTGAAACGACTTATACTGAAACAGCCGCGTCCTACCGGTATGGCATTTTCGTACTTGGGTTAGTTTCCATAATAATTACTTGTCATATAAATTTGGAGTGGTTTCTAATCACCCCAAATCACACCAAAAAGCGACGATTTCCTCCAGGTATGGCGACCGGATAGACGCGTCGCAATGGTATGGTATAGTTATATTTGTAAATATTAACCGAAAATCAAGTTGTGTACAAAAAATCAGGTAGTTACGTATAACTGAAAAAGTATGAAAATCGACAACTTCAGGGCAGTATGGCGGAAGAACCGGCGCGCTTGATCGGTATGGCATTGTGCTTCCGTAGACTTTTTTTTCGTAGACTTTCGAAATAAATAATAATCATTCGGTAACTCATCGTCCAAAATTGTAAAATTTTTTGGCATGTTTGAATAGTCACCCTGGCTGAAAGCCACCCCTACAGCCAGCCATACCGGACTGCTCCAATTTCTATTCCTCAGAACAAGCTATTAAAGGGTTATGAAGGAGTTTCGAGTTTGACACGTTTTTTGTCGCCGGCTCCAGGCCTAAGAGGGTCAAACAAGGACTCATATTCTCCATAGAGATGTATTCTATTGATAACTGCCCTACTTTTTCATAATTGCTTTGATTTCGTTATCATATGGCCATTTAAAGCTAATCGATTTTTCAAAAATGGCTGTATCAAAATGGCTGTAACTTTTTTCTCGGGACTTCGATTTGCTTCAAATTTCCAGGAAAGTTGCTTCATTATGTTCCTAATAAGTCCTGAAAATTTCAACTTTGGAATCGAGCTTGGATACGAGTTATAAATTCTTCAACATTCCAAGAATTGCATTGTTTAGAATAATTCTAACGAAGACTTTTTCATATGTCTTATAAATTATTTATTTGTTTCTAAGGGAAAATAAAACACGATGTGGTACCATCTATTGTTAGACTGCGGTACTATTTTTTCTTGTCCTTTTCGCCGTGTTTTTACCATGTTTTCACCAAGGGTACGTTCCGTTATTTGCTGTCAGTACTGAACAGTACTGAAGAGCGTTCCGAAATCGGTTTCAGTCCGCTAGCAGTCACTGGAAGTTATTAACATTTTGTACAACATTGACCCTAGGGGAATACTGATTTCCGGTTAGATCTACTGAATTTCAAAAGGTAGTGTCGAGTCAGTGTTGCATATGGCGACGACCAGAGTCCTAGAATAGTCAGATATTAGCAGTCAAACTATTATAACCACTGAACTATATCAGCGATTATAACACAGAAGAAAAGGTAATTAAGAAGATAAAGAAATTAGTGAGATTAAAGATATTAGTGAGAAAATGGATATCAGTGATAAGAATCCGTACACCTTCGTTGATTCGGAGACAAACCAACAATTTGTTGTGTATTTCCGTGTCAATCCCGCACTTTTTCAAATAAGTGTATTTGTAGGCCGACAGATAACAGCACTGTGCGCTGGCCGCTGCTGTAAAAACATTCCGTTTTTACAGTATTGCTAGTACTGATAAGTAATTCGGAATGGGTGATATCAGCTTTGTCTGCATCAGTATTGATCAGTACCGACAGCAAATATCGGAACGCACCCCAAATACCTCGGGATTACGATACCTTACCTACCATCATTTTCAAAACCCCAATTCTCTGTTATTTAGCAGAGAAATGACTTTTATTGATGTTTCTTAATGTAATCCATTATTATTCAGGGCATGACGATCGGGATTTTTCATATTTTTAATTTAAATCGCAAACAACAACAATTATGTATTACCGAGTACTGTTGATACATAATGTTCAATTTTTTTTCGGATTTTTGAAAATTGGACAGTAGCATGCCCTTCGTTCCATTTTTATTCGTCGCTGATATCAATTTCACATAAATTGAACATGCTTTCGTTGAGAAAAGGGGTTTGAAAAATATCGAGTGCAAGTACGGAATAGTGACGGATACGGTGAAATAACAAGAAAAAATAGGACCACAGTCTAACAACAGATGGCACCACTTCGTGTTTCATTTACCCTTGAAAAAAAATGAATAACCCATAAGACATATGAAAAACTCTTCGCAAAATTTATGTTGAACAATGCAATTTCCGGGATGTTCAAAAATTTATAACTCGTATCCAACCTCGATTCCATAGTTGAAATTTGCAGGGCCTATTAGGGACGGAATGAAGCAACTTTCCTAAGAATGTGAAGCAAATCGAAGTTCCGAGAAAATAGTTACAGCCGTTTAAAACTAGCGATTTTTGAAAAATCGATCAGCTTGAAATAGCAATATAATAACAAAATCAGAGCAATTAGAAAAAAGTAGGGCAGTCATTAATAGACTACACCACCATGGAGAACATGAGTCCTTATTTGACCCTCTACTTTGAAAATTGTAGATTTGAGAGCATTTCAAAACCAAGCAAAATTTTCCTCATACAGTGGTTCAGATGAAAGCCCCCAGCTAAGCCCAATATGCGTTTATAGCAAACACCTATTTTTTTATTGAAAGTGAAGGGTTCAGAGAAAAGAATGCCGTTTGGAAAAATTCTATAAGTTATATAGAAGCTGAGATATAAATTTTTGAGAATGACTGAAAAAATGTTATTTTTCAAGTTTCGAAAAATTCTCCTGCGGCCACTTCTAATCGTATCAGGTTCAAATTTTCACTATCACCTTCTTTACTGATGCACTTTCGAGAAAAAAATCAACATCAAAATCGCTAACCCAAGCGCGCACACTTTCATCGAAAAGTAATGGATATATATATATATATATATATATATATATATATATATATATATATATATATATATATATATATATATATATATATATATATATATATATATATATATATATATATATATATATATATATATATATATATATATATATATATATATATATATATATATATATATATATATATATATATATATATATATATATATATATATATATATATATATATATATATATATATATATATATATATATATATATATATACGTATATGTATGTATATGTATACGTATACGTATATGTATACGTATACGTATATGTATACATATACATACATGTACGTATACATATAAATACATATACGTATGCATATACATACATATACATACATATACATACGTATACGTATACGTATATATATATATATATATATATATATATATATATATATATATATATATATATATATATATATATATATATATATATATATATATATATATATATATATATATATATATATATATATATATATATATATATATATATATATATATATATATATATATATATATATATATATATATATATATATATATATATATATATATATATATATATATATGTATGTATATATGTATGTATATATGTATGTATATATGTATGTATATATGTATGTATATATGTATGTATATATGTATGTATATATGTATGTATATATGTATGTATATATGTATGTATATATGTATGTATATATGTATGTATATATGTATGTATATATGTATGTATATATGTATGTATATATGTATGTATATATGTATGTATATATGTGTATATATGTGTATATATGTGTATATATGTGTATATATGTGTATATATGTGTGTATATGTGTGTATAGGTGTGTATACGTGTGTACATATGTACACATATGTACACATATGTACTGTGACCCCGGAAATCTTCACGATTCACACTTCGTCGCAGCCTTTTTAACGATACTCAAACGATACTCAAAACTTTACCTTATTTCGTTGGGCGCCAGGTGCAGTTGCACCACCTTACTTAACAAACAACAAATAGAACTCGACGGATGGCTGGCTAGGCTCAGATACACACACCGTAGATAGAGTGGCTAGGTTCACCATACAAATAACTCAGTCAGACAATAATTCATTTTTCAATAGTTCACAGATTTCTTTATTTAGAAACTTTACGATAGTTCAACAAAAATTCATAACAACCTTACGGTACTCAGAAACCTGATTTTCACAAAACTCTATATAATACAAAGAATTAGCTACGGTAACATCATCACAGCGCGATGGTCGCGTTTATTAATCAAATTAATAAACTACTGATACGAGAGGTTCTGAGCAACGAGAGTACGAGATATGAGATATTTCTTAGCTTACGAAAGCTTTACTTATTAATTAGACGAAACCTTAACTTTAACTTCAACGCGAGACGGCTGTTTTTACTAAATTACTGAAGCTAAATTACACAATATTTTCCAAACAACAAAAGCTCGTCCGCGGCTACTCTACGTTCGAAACTTAGCTTACAGGGGTAACCAACCGATTTCTTCAACTACAAAACCTACAGAATACTTTACGAAATCTTAACTCAAATAACAATACTATATCATGCTAAAACATGCTAAATCATACTAAATTATACTAAATCATACTAAACCATACTAATTTCTATTATTTTTCTACGTAATTCTTAGTCACGAGGTCGCATCACTCAATACTTTATACTTTACTTTACTCTACTTTACTAGAAAACCGTGGTCGGCCACGAATCTACGACGGCATAACAGCACCTTATAGTCGATAGATTCGGGACTTTTACTGATTTTCTTTTACTGAACCGTACTCAATAAACCTTACTGACAAAACCGTACTAATCATTAACAAAAGCGACGTCGTAACTTTACAGTATACAGGCCAAAGCCTTACCTTAGGTTTCTCCTTACTTCCTCGTCTTCTTAAACTGATTTTACCTTACTGAACAATACTTTATTAAAACAATACTTTACTTTACGATAGAAGACGATAGATTGAATAATAGAAGAACGGTAGGTTAAATTTTGAAACAAAAGAAAAAAACGATAGGAACGGTAGAGAATTTGGGCCGACGTGCTGCTGCTTGTAGTGCTGAATGTAGAGAGAGCGAGGTATCGCTCGTCTTGAGGGCCTGAGGTATCGTACGATGATCCTAGATGTCCTGATTGGCCTATTTTTGCCCCACCGCAAAAGTAGGTCGACGCAATTATTTGAATAATTGTTTCACGTCGCGCATCCTGCTTGGCGCGTCTTAAAACGTGCGTTACTCATGCGGTGTGGCTCCAGTGACGTCACCAGGTAGTCTTCTTTCGCCCTCTCATTCTCTCGTTGTTACTGCCAACCCTATTGCCTTCCGACAGGCGCGTTAATACGGAGGACCGATGGCATCACCGCAACTTAAATCGGATCCTACCGTAATTTTGTGTTGGCCATTTCGCCTCTACTCACAATAACGCCTGCTTGCAGGAACATCTTTATAGCTCAACGGAGACTACGGCGACGATAGCGATAGTTTGGACGGTAGATGTTAGCGGGTTGATTCGGCTCCAGGCCGATAAGTCACGCACGGGAGGCTGTGTTGCAATATGCAAGCCCTATACGCCTGCTACGTGGCATTCAACAATTCGGTCGTGAGAACGGGGCGGATGATGATTCTGGTCACTAGCCTGAGTGTCTTCTTTCATACACCACGAGACCTGCATGACCGTACTGACTCTGAGGGGTGGTACTGAATTCTAGGCCGAAACAAGATTTCCAGGGATCATTTGGCTTCCTCCCGGATGTTCTTCCGCTGTTCTTCTGCGGTGTTTTCCCTCGATGGTCGAACCTTATCTCTTTTCGGTCGCTACCTTGCGCCGAAGCGCTCAACAATTACGAAATACAAAACAAAACATTAGTCCTAATACTTTATTCCTACAAAACTTTATCGATTGGTCCCCTGTGCTCTTGTTCGCGGCACGTCGACCAAAATCCGCCCGTTTGTTCCCGCTGGAACGGGCGTCTTCCGAAACGCCACGTTACAGTACATATATGTACATATATGTACATATACGTACATATACGTACATATACGTACATATACGTGTATATACGTGTATATACGTGTATATACGTGTATATATGTGTATATATGTGTATATATGTTTATATATGTGTGTATATGTGTGTATATGTGTGTATATGTGTGTGTATGTGTGTGTATGTGTGTGTATGTGTGTGTATGTGTGTGTATGTGTGTGTATGTGTGTGTATGTGTGTGTATGTGTGTGTATGTGTGTGTATGTGTGTGTATGTGTGTGTATGTGTGTGTATGTGTGTGTATGTGTGTGCATGTGTGTGCATGTGTGTGCATGTGTGTGCATGTGTGTGCATGTGTGTGCATGTGTGTGCATGTGTGTGCATGTGTGTGTATGTGTGTGTATGTGTGTGTATGTGTGTGTATGTGTGTGTATGTGTGTGTATGTGTGTGTATGTGTGTGTATGTGTGTGTATGTGTGTGTATGTGTGTGTATGTGTGTGTATGTGTGTGTATGTGTGTGTATGTGTGTGTATGTGTGTGTATGTGTGTGTACGTGTGTGTACGTGTGTGTACGTGTGTGTACGTGTGTGTATGTGTGTGTATGTGTGTGTATGTGTGTGTATGTGTGTGTATGTGTGTGTATGTGTGTGTATGTGTGTGTATGTGTGTGTATGTGTGTGTATGTGTGTGTATGTGTGTGTATGTGTATATGTGTATATGTGTATATGTGTATATGTGTATATATATATATATGTATATATATATGTATATATATATGTATATATATATGTATATATATATGTATATATATACACATATATATATATACACATATATATATATACACATATATATATATACACATATATGTATACACATATATGTATACACATATATGTATACACATATATGTATACACATATATGTATACACATATATATGTATACACATATATATGTAAACACATATATACATACATATACATATATACATACATATATATATATATATATATATATATATATATATATATATATATATATATATATATATATATATATATATATATATATATATATATATATATATATATATATATATATATATATATATATATATATATATATATATATGTATATATATACATATATATACATATACACTAGACCGTTTCAAAAAAATCGATTATTTTTCATTTTCAAAGAGTTAGTCAAAAATATTGTTCCAAATGATGAAAAAAAATGTTGTCAAAGTTTGAGCTCTTAATAATAATATTAAGAGGTGCCTCATCGCGATTTTCTATTTCCCATTTAAATAACATGGGAAGTGGTCTTGTGGAACGCTTCGATTTTTATATCTTGAAAATTAATCTACTTAGAAAGATTCTGCATGAATGCTGTTGTTCAAAATTGTACGCTCTACAAAAAAGGTTTCTTGGTCTTTTTCGATGAATCCAACTGTTTCCAAGTTAGTCATGATTAATTACCATTAATAACCAATACACCAACTTGGAAATAGCTAGATTTATGGACAAAGAACAAGACACCTTTTTTTTAGAGCGTTCAATTCACTACAAAAATATGTTCTGATCTTATCAGTACACTAATGCGTTGACGAGTTATAGAATTCCAAAGTTTAAAAAAAAAATTTCCCCATGTTATTTAGATTGGAAATAGAAAATCGCGATGAGGCACCTCTTAATATTAATATTAAGAGTTCAAACTTCGACAGCATTTTTTTTTCGTCATTTGGAACAATATTTTTGAGTTACTCTTTGAAAATGAAGAATAGTCGATTTTTTTGAAACAGTCTAATATATACATATATATATACATATCCATATATATACATATACACACACACATACATACATACACACACACACACACACACACACACACACACACACACGTACATACACACACACATACGTACATACACACACACATACGTACATACACACACACACACATACGTACAGTAATGTTCAATGATGGGGGTCTCAGTGGCTCACTATTTATTTGGACAAAAACTAAAACGAGTTTCCACTCTCGCAATAATTTCATGTGCATATGCCCAACGAAGCAATACCCGATATCGATATCTATTGTTTGTGTATTATTTAGTGTGCAAAAATGAAAAATTTCCGTCCCTGTATCCGAACTTCTGTATGAAAAATAGTAAAAATTCATTTATATATTTATATTTAGAAATTATTTTGATCCGCTAAACATGTGTATTAAGTATGCATGGAGAGAATAAACAAAATTGAAACTATTAATGTAATTCTCTGTTGGCAGACTGGGTTTTTCAGGATCAGTTAAGGTTTTCAAGCTGTAAATCAGTATACAAGGTTGAAAAAAAATTCAAGTATACGCTCTAAAGCCTCAAAAACCCATTTCTACCATTAAATTAGTTTGATTTTTGTTTTGGTTATTTATACGAGTAGTAATAAGTATAAGAATGTTAGGAAAAAGTTCGAAACTGAAATTTCGACCAAGCCTTGACAGACACAGATTGCTGACGAAAGGATAACATTCTTCAGAATAGGAATCAAGACTTCACTCTAATCTCACTATAACCTTTTTTTCATCACGTAATTATTATAATTTTCATCCACAACCCTTCGAACTGTAGATTTCACTGTATAACCTTGAAATGTATCGCTAAATTCTTTTATCTAAATCGTTCAGCTCAATTCGCGATCCTCGTCATCACAATAAGGTCGACTCGATCATCGGCGTCTGTTCAAAAACGTAATTCATAATTTATTTATTATTATTTCTGCAGATTTTATCTTCTTCGTTGGGCTAACCTATACAATTAATAACATCCATGCAGTTGTAAATTTTAGGGTTAGACATTTTGACGGTACAACTTTTCATCAAGACATTGGTAGCTTTGTAAAATTCGAGGTTATCGTATGACAGCTGCTGGAGGAAGCAGGCGTGGTTTCTCCACATATCTCGGGTATTGCTTCGTTGGGCATAGGCACATGAAATTATTGCGAGAGTGGAAACTCGTTTTAGTTTTTGTCCAAAAAAATAGTGAGCCACTGAGACCCCCATCATTGAACATTACTGTACATACACACACACATACGTACATACACACACACATACGTACATACGCACACGCATACGTACATACGCACACGCATACGTACATACGCACACGCATACGTACATACGCACACGCATACGTACATACGCACACGCATACGTACATACGCACACGCATACGTACATACGCACACGCATACGTACATACGCACACGCAT
>OZ001258.1:14417927-14427927 GCA_963924015.1 Macrophya annulata
TAAAAAGAGATCAGTAGATTTTAATAAAAGATCTCAACGTGACTTCGTGACTGGCTACGGCCATTTTGTCTTGCTTATTTTTGAGTAGTTTGATTACCGGATTTATTAGTTGAATATTAATATTTGATAGCTTGTTTCTTTAACTTCCCTAATTTTGCTTTTGCTATAATTCTATATGTTTTTCGCTTGATATATTGTATGTTTCTCGCTTGCTGATTTTCGATCTGTATTTTCTATATTTCTTGTATCTTGATATCGCTTGCCTACTCTCTTATATTATCTCATGGTGTGTCGCTAATTAATTTCCAACCTTCCGAGGGTTGGCTGAACGTAGAAAGTCACTAGGTTAAGTTGTTTAGTTTAAGATTTATTTGATATAATTTCCTTCCTATGCTATTTTCGATATTCTTGCTGAAATTTGTTAGAGTCCATAACCTTTGTTAGATTCCGTATAAGTAACTCTTTTTAGTAAACTCAGTCATAGTAAAGTTTAACCGATTTTCTGTAGATTTAATATAGTATTCTTTGAGTTCTTTATGCCGCTAATTAATATCTGATACCGCTAGCGTGCCGCCTGCATTAGTATTTTTGCCTGAGTATCGTATCGCTCCGTGATACGCCGTCTAAATAATAGTATAATAGCTTGTATTATATCGCTTCACTCGGCGCTCGCTAGCGAGGTCATACGTATCTTTCTTTCTACCGCTGTGTAGTAAATAGAGGCTCTTTGAGTATTTTGTTCTTGCTAGAGTATCTATCTTATATTACGCTTCACCTTTGTTATATTTGGAATGTTTATTGCCGCTTGATCTTGACTACTGTTAAAATGTTTTAATAAATGGGATAAAAATCCCGATAAAGGATATATCTGGTGTACGGAAAAGTTATTTTATTTAATGCCTGAATCCACGCACTCTACCTTATCGCCAACTAAGTTTGACCTGAGCTAGTTGTGCTTTACTGCCGCCATTCCGCTTAATTTTGTTGCTAATTATTTGATTGATTAATTTCGTATGTAATAATTTATTCTGGTCTATCTTAAATTTCTTAAGTGACGCGCTTAGCGTCTGGCGCCCGGCAACATTCGTGTAAGTATTTCGGTAAGTTAACGTAAAAATATAGGAAGGGCGTAGGGCGCGGTGTTAGCCTAGAAACACCGTTGCAATATACACACACACACACACACGCGCACACGCGCACACGCGCACACGCGCACACGCGCACACGCACACGCACACGCACACGCACACGCACACGCACACACACACACACACACACACACATGTTATGCTATGTTATGTCGGTAAAAGACCAATACTACCTACTTTGGGATAAGAGCAAATTTTATTATAGATAATTAAGACACACACACACACACACACACACACACACACATATACCGTGAGGTTATAGGGAAGGGAATCACAGGATGCAGGCAACCCAACAGTCAAAATTTCCGAAGATTGCCGGAGTTGCAGAGTATTTGTCATTAAGAGAAAATGAAAGTCGATCTAGCCATCTAGCGGATTTCTCACCGTACTAAACACATGGACACATAATCATGAAAGTGTATGTATGGAATGTATGGATGTGTTGTATCCATGTGTGTAGTACTGTAAGAAATCCGCTAGATGGCTAGATCGACGACTAAACTGTCCGGTTGATAGGTAAAAAAAAAATTGTCAGAGTGAAATTGAAGAATCTGATCGAAATAAAATTAATATGTAAGATTCATCAATATTGATTTGTGAAAGAGTTGCAACAGTTAATTAATGAATTATGGCCGGTTTCAACAACGACGAATAATTTTTATTTGTAGATTAAATTCTATTCACTAGAAACAGAAAACTATTTAACATACAATTTTTGACTTTCATTCGACGATTGAAGATATTTTACGAATGAAATCTATTCGTCGTTGGTGGAACCGGCCATAATTCATTCATTAACTGTTGCAACTTTTTTACAAACTAATATCGATGAATCTTGCTAATTAACTTTATTTCAATCGGATTCTTCAAGTTCGCTATAATACTTATTTTTAACCCAACAATCTGACAGTTGAGTCGTCTGCTCACAGAAATTTTCGCGTCCCTCTTCCATTAATGACAATGCCCTGCATTCGGCAATCTTCGGAAATTTGACTGTTGGGTTGCCTGCATCCTGTGATATACGAAATTTCACCTGCAGTAAGGAGACGTCTGCGTCGTTGTTACATCAGTGATTATATTTATTAGGCACGCTATAAATTTCCAAAAAAAATAACGAAATTATACATTTGCTCACCTCGAATTAATTATATTTCGTGACAAAAGAAAAGTGTCGACACAGACAAGTGAATTTTTTTTATTTTTTATTTTGGCTTGATATGCTTCAACATTTAATTAGCTAAAATAATATACATATACAACTTCATCAAGTGCGACCCGTTCGATTTGTTTGAGAAAAATTATATAAATCAATAGAGCCGATACTCGAATTTTGATGACCCTACTGAAGACGGACCGCCGATACCTTCTATTTTTTTATTTTTCATGGACATACATGTATATTCCTAAGTCGAATTATTGAAAATAATTACTCGGAAGCATAAAAATTACACATTATATGTATATTCAACAAATGTTTCTCAAACAGGGAATGAAAATAATATTGATGAAAAACATTTGTTCCATAGATGTGATTTTTATGATTCCGAGTAATTATTTCCCACGAATCCACATAAAAATAAATTTCAACTTTTTGATCCCCAAAGAGATTGAACGTTGCCAAGAGCAGTAGCTGCGTTCCCGCATCTGTATCTTACAGTCTGTGAAATAACTCAATCTTCTTCTTCTTCTTTTCCTCAGGCTTATCTCCCCGGAATAACTCAATCATATTAGCTTAGACCTCCACTAGCACGAACAACATATATTTGTCCGCGCGTAACGCCAACGCTCGCATGCAATGGTGAGTCTACAATGGGACTCGGAACATCGACGTTCGTCGCGACGCTCTGACGTCACCCGTAGGCTTCTGCTGGGTGACGTCAGAACGTAGCGTCGACGTTCCGAGTTCCATTGGACCACCGTAAACGACGCCCGTGCGACGCCAATTTCCGCGCGTCGCACGACGACTTGCACACATCGTTTTTACCAGCCACAGTGAGCACTGCAGAGCACGTGTTGCGCTTCGAAAGTAGTGTTTCGTGTCTTGTTCCCTGAAAAGTGAGTGATCCTGAAATCAGAGTGACACGAGTGCCAAGTTTGTGTCGGTTCATCGGAATAAAAATATACGTAAAAATGCTCACATTAAAAGCTTTATTTCAAAAGAAAACTAAATCTAATATTATTATAAACGTGCACATTTCCGAACCAAAAAAAAGTAGAATAAAAAAAAATCTAAGGTAAAAAAGCAAAAAATTTAAAAATATCTGTATATACATTGAAATATATGAAATTTTATTTACAACAGAAGCTTAAATGACTATAGATACTATAACTAAAGAATGTTTAGAAGAGAAATATAATTGTGTAAAAAGACGTGGATGTGCGACATATTTTATTTACGCGACCGGCATGTGCACGCGCCTAAAAGTGGTGACGTTAACGTTGCACAATGGGCATCGTAATTGCCCAAACAACGGATTCTCGCCGCCCGCATATTCTCTCGCCGTCCGGAGGATATGATTGGCACACCTACCGCAGAGCACCATGTGGTAGCAGGGGATGCTCAGATAACAGCTCTGAGCATCCCTGCACACTGCGCAATCCGTATCGTGCACCACGTCATCCTCCTGTAAATCGGGCATTGGAATATCCCGCGGAATCGGATCTTCCTGCATATCTGATTGACAACAAAGTAAGGTAAAGTAAAAATATGCTTGTAGCACACGATATAGTGGCCACTAGCGATATTGGCTGATATTATGTATAAGTATTGTATTGAAACAACCATTCGAGTAACACATATTCACAGTAGCAAAACTTGTCGATACGAATACTTTTTAATACACTGCAACAGCTTACGAACGTCGCGGTCTATTTGTCTTTGATGTGTGACGTATTTTATGCTATGTTATGTCGGTAAAAGACCAATACTACCTACTTTGGGATAAGAGCAAATTTTATTATAGATAATTTCCTCCCTTATGGATTTAATCTGTTGTTTGCCAGCAAACTTGAAGTGTGATACCTAATCACCTTTGATGTAGATTTCTGAAGTTGATGATAGTTTTTTAATATAATATGTGTCTAGTCTAGTGCTCCTTATTTGCGGTATTTTTGATTCCTCGCCGTTTCCACCGCTGAATCAGTTTCAAATATGTAAAAAAAAATGTGTGTAAAGTCTTTGTTGTCTATCTCAATGAGAACCCGTGCCGGCGAGCACGTTTTTATATATTTTTTAAACAATTTTCTCCAAAGTAGTGCCTTACAATTTCTTCAGTATTTCTTATTTACTATTCTTCAAAATACTCTGAATATTCAACATTCTTCTAGATCCACTCTGTGATGCAACCAGTGCTAGAATCACAAATTAATGTATCCAATTGAATTTTAATTAATTTCAAATAATTATTTTTTGTAAATCGTAAAAGCTTGTGTGAGGCATCAAAAAATTTTTTTTTTTTTTTTTTTGAAATGACACATCGATACGTAGAGGTCGAGATTTTCATAAAAAATCGGCAGACAAAAATTCTAACAATTAAAAAACACAAGAAATTACTCATAATCAAACTTTAATTGAATATATAAATTCGCGATTTGAGCATTGGTTGCATCTATATAGAATAGATCCAGAGGAATTTTGTATATTCCGAGTGTTTTGAAGAATAGTGGAAAAAAAATTCCGTAACAATCGCAGAAGAAAAATTTGAGGATAGTTGCAAACAAAATAACTAAAAACGTGCTCACTGGCACGGGTTTCCATTGAGATAATGATCTGAAACTTGACCCACGTTTTCTTCCACGGATTCTGAGACAAAAGCACTTGTCCAGAAATACATACTCAATTTTTTGGGCGGATTTTTTGAAACCTTCGTATTTGAGATATGATTTTTCAAAGTTGGAACAAAAATTGCAATTTTCTGAAATCTGAAAAATTTCAGAAAAATCTAATAACATATATAAAAATTTCTCAGCCATGCTATAGGGAATTGAGATTTCATCACAGCAAAAGGTATAGAGTATTTCAAAAATTGGAATGTATCACATATAAAGGGATGAAAAAGTTCCCTGTTGTACATATCGAGGAGTGAATCACGAAGCAAAAACACGTACACCATATCTGTAATTTCTAAACATCTCCCAACATCCCCCCCACATTTTCTCAACATTTCCTAGATTTTTCAACCATTTTACAGAACTTTTCATGATTTTTGAACATTTTACAACATTTCCTAGGTTTTATCTCCCAATATTTCTGAACATTTCCAAAATATTTCCTGCACTTTGTACATCATATCTCCCCCGTCATTCACCCCTCGGTACATATATTTGAAAATTTACAGGGTGATGAATACATTATAATAAGATCAATTGCAGGAATTAGAGAAGCGATTATTATATATATATATATATATATATATATATATATATATATATATATATATATATATATATATATATATATATATATATATATATATATATATATATATATATAATAATCGCTTCTCTAATTCCTGCAATTGATCTTATTATAATGTATTCATCACGTGCGTGTGTAGGGTTCATCGATCCTAGTTTCCGAGATATTCGCAATTTTCCAGTGTTACTCAAGATTATATATTTTTATTTTTTTTCATATTGTCCTGAATGAAATTGAAACTCTTCCCGTGTCGAATGAGACATATAGAGTTTTTCAACTCAGAGGGTTTCATCTGGTTGCAAAAGATGGGAAAATTCACCAGCAAGACGCCCATAGTGCTAATTTCATATCAATAAAGTAGGCCCTTTCCATCCGGATGGCCACATATAATGATTGCTCTTTTAATACATGCAGTTGGTCTTTTTATAATGTATTTGTCACCCTGGAATTTTTCAAATATACCTTTCTCTGTACATATCTCAATTTCCTAATTTTGTTATATTTTATTAGATTACTCTGAATTTTTCCAGATCCCACATTATAGGTATATTAAAAGAACGTTATCAACTTCAGAAATCTACATTGAAGATGAAAAGTGATCACTCAAAATCTACTGCACGATAGTTTGTTCTTATCAATTCTCGTGTATTATTACTGATAAAGTTGGTGGAATTGACCGTAAATAGGAAGAGTTAATAGGTATACCTGCTTCGTCATCTGAAATGACAATCGGAGCGTCACCATCAAAGAAGGCCCCATCTGAAATTATCGAATCATCAGAAATTATGTTTAAAATATATGTTTAATACGTATATATATATATATATATATATATATATATATATATATATATATATATATATATATATATATATATATATATATACATATATATATATACATATATATATATATATATATATATATATATATATATATATATATATATATATATATATATATATATATATATATATATATATATATATATATATATATATATATATATATATATATATAAAAAAATGATTCATACCGTCAAAATTTTCAAATGGTGGAAACTCTTCTTCGTCCACGTCAATATCTGAATATGTGAACGAAAATAAATCGGTATCAAAGCGAACATATTGAGAAAGAATCACAACACCGAGTACAAATTTAACTCCCTTCATCCATTTTTTTTTGTTTTTGTCTTTGAGTTTCATCAAAATGAAAATGTATTTTAACGGGGATAGTTCTAATTGGAAAATGGAAAGATAGTACGAATCCATAATTCATAATCATTTTAACAGGTATCATGGGAGGTAGTGCAGGAGGAGCAACGGGAAAGGCATCGATAGGATCCTCAGGAAGAGGATCTTGTGAAATGATGCCCGGAGCTTCGGGAAGGACGCCTGGAGCTTCGGGAAGGGCAGCTCCTGGAGCTTCGGGAAGGATGCCTGGAGGCTCGGGAAGGACAGCGCCTACAGCTTCGGGAAGGGCAGCGCCTGGAGCTTCGGGATGGACAGCTGCCTCAATAAGATCAGGCGCGTGATCGAAATTGTCATTAGCGGCAGCATTGCCGAAATTCTGCGCTAAGTTAGCGACGAAATATGACGCCTGCTCCACGAACTCCGTTACCGTTAACCGGTGCTCCGTTAAAAGTTGCCACGCCCGCAATATTTGGCGATGATTTATTACGTAGCCAATCTTTGGCGAACGCGACGCAGATCGACCTTGTTGCAGTGCCAAGAAATCCGAGTGCGCTGCAGATTGGATTTCCACGAGTTTTTCTGCTCGATAAAGAAAAATGTTATGTTCGGCGAAAAGACATTCGATTGGGCGTCAACGTATGTTTACTAAATTAGTTGTAACTATTTCTTTAAATATGATGGATTCCGTTTGTTAATTTTTATTATTATATTTGCTTATATTTTTTACTCTTGATTTTTAGATACCTTATAGTTTTCATTTTATTTCATATATTACTCTGCGACACCTTCTATTTTATCCCATATGCTTAGTTTTTAGATTTTTCATTTCTATTGTATTTTTGCATTTATAATTCCTATTTATATAGTTCAATTCACGGAATCCGTCATATATGTATAGTATACCTACTTGTAAAATCCCAAATATTAGGGTGTGGAGTCATCTTGTCGATCAAAACGCGATGATATGATTCTATGTTGTTGTTGGTCCTACGTATGAGCCCGTTGACCGAGAACAATTCAGGCGTCACCCTATTCAACCATTGCCGGTCATAATAATTGAAGAAGTCAGCAAAAATGAGCTTCATTTCATCACTTGCAGTATCGACAAGCTGATGGAATGCTTCGTCGATGTCTCGGGCTGGCAGGAAAGCTAAGGCCATTACTTTGCGCAACAGCTTTTGGCCCTCATCGTCGTCAGCAATAGCTTCGACGATATGAAGGCTTCTGGCTCTTCGATATAAAGCCTATATGAAACGGGAATGGCAGGATAGGGTAGGTTAGGCTAAGTTTGGTTAAGATAGTTTAGGATAGTAGGTATAAGTATAGATTAGTTAGATTAGGTTGCAATAGGATATGTCAAATTAGAATTAGAAAATAAGTAAGTAAGTATAAATAAGTTGTCTCAATATGAGTTATCAGCTAATGACCTGGCAGTGATGGAAAAAACACCCATGTGGCGTCGCCTGATCAAATATCTCAGTCAGCGAGGTTCGTAGTCCTCGCTCAAAGTCAGTCATAAATGACGTAGGTCTGAGATTGGGTGCCAACACCGTCCTAACGTGCATAATCACGCTGTCATATGCTGACTTGGCTTTACGACTCATCAAAGCCCATGCAATAGGCAATACCTATGTGAAATAGAAGAACAGAAATGTTTCATATCTATAGTATTTTAATATTTTGAGTAACAAATACTGCAAAGGTCGTGGCTCACGGTGGTTCAAATGAATTTAATGAAACATATTCTGCGTTTAGGCTACACTATATGCGGTTTATGTTACGATGAAACGTAGTTCATTATTTTCGTTTTCATTGTTTTGTTTGCTTCTATTTTTTAATTATTATAATTTCTACTTATAGATTCAATTATTATTCATTTAGTCTTATTCTCAGATGATTTTCATTTATTTGCTCAGTTTTTTGATTCTTAATTTGTTTATTTCTAGATTTAAGATTTTTATTTCGTATTTTTATCCTTTTGAGTCTTACATTTCTATTTATTTTATTCATCAATTTGCATTCATATTTATAATTTTTTTTAATTTATAATTTATTTATTTCTAGATTTAAGATTTTTATTTCGTATTTTTATCCTTTTGAGTCTTACATTTCTATTTATTTTATTCATTAATTTCCATTCATATTTATAATCTCTATTTTCTTTAGCTGTAGTTAGTTTCTTGTGTTTGCGTAGTTTTTTGATTCCTAATTTGTTTATTTTTAGATTTAAGATTTTTATTCCGAGTTTTTATCTTTCTGAGTTTTACATTTCTATCTATTTTATTCATTAATTTCCATTCATATTTATAATCTCTATTCTCTTTAGCTGTAGTTGGTTTGTTTGATTATTAATTTTTCGCCGTTTGTTTTTTTTTCCACAGGTTCTGAAAATTAAAGTTACCCGTACAACCTGATTCATATTACAAAAATATACGAACGTGGTTGAATTTTGTTGCCATTATTGTCAACAATTGGTACGCTCCATCGATTGCGGGGACTGTTTTGAAGGTGGCGTCCACGAAGATTTCTGTAGCGTCGGAAATGTGATTGATGAAATCGACACTTCCGAACACTACAGAAATAGAATCGTCTGTAGCTACAACGATCGCGGTAGCCATGCGCCCCTGGTTGTACGTCAGGATACGATGCCACTGCGGATCCTGAAGTATCTCGCCATAATTACTCAGGGTACCCGGAGCAGGAGGATGAAATTTTTTCTTCCAGCGGCGCATGGACGATTCCACACTGGCATATGTCGCAATAACAGCCGCTTCGGGATGCCTGTAATATATTACACTCTAGGATAAGGATAGAGCGTAGGACCATTTCTGTCTGTAAAATACTATATGGATATCTTTCTTCCATCCAAAGAATCTGGGTCGTTGGAGAATCAAGGTGGCTCGAAATAGATGACCATGAAGACTCATCTAATATGACGTGATATGGGTATTGCAGGCTCAAAAGCACAAGAAACATTTGGTACAGGTACGCGTAGGTATCTATATACTCACAATATTCGCAGCGCATCGTAAATCTCCTTTTGATTCTGAAATTGCGTCAAACACGCTTGACGCAATTTATTTTTAAAAATGGCAACAATTTCGGCGTTCTCATCTGGCGCATGATTGTGTGCCGCTGTCATTTCAAATCCTTGGTTTACCACCTTGCCACGACCCTTGCAGTGGGCGTATCGTCCAAACTTACATACGAGGTATCTAAAGGAAATTACAAAATTGTAT
>OZ001258.1:14432927-14472927 GCA_963924015.1 Macrophya annulata
TGACGAGCAAGAGATAGTGTCCGAAATGATCAGGCCTCATAATTCCTGTGAGTACTGGTAACGAATAGTAGAAAAACCACATTTTCAGTTCAGAAGCCTTCCAGTGACAAAGATCTTCTACGGAACGTGGCATACGGTGTACGAATTTGGGAGGCTTTAATTGTAGCAATTTTTGATTTATAATAGCTGTAACAGAAACGAGTGAGAATGGACGGCTACTGAATGACGGATCGAACCACAGACTCAATAATCTCTTGGTAACACCACAGAAAATACCATGCATGATATCGATTGCCATTCCCCCAATGAAATCGGGCATAAGCTTTGAAAATGAGCATGGACCTTTGACTCCGTTAACTGCTCGACTAGTCAAAAGTGCTTGATCTGCGTTTTGATTAGTTTCTGCGCTTGTTCTCATTTCGGGTTCAGTATCGTACCTATATACGTGAGAGGTGCCTCCAGTGGGGTGTGTAAAAGACTCGCCTGGGTTAGTACAATTAGAGCAACCAAATTGGCCATTATAAGCTGTCATATTCAGGAATTGTGCTTTAGCTGGTAAATCGCACGTTCCAGCTAAAAGAATGCCTTGAACATTGACAACTCGTCCATCAGCTAAAGTACAGGGTGTACCTCTGAGTAATTTTTGGAATTCGGAACGTAATGTGTAAATGAAACTGTTGGCAGCTGGCTTTTTATTCCCACACCATAATGCAGCAAGCATAGTGTTCTCTCGTTTCATTCGATACTTGTAAGGTAACTCGTTGATAGTTAAATATACTGGCCACATACTAACTTTTGATGATTTGAAAACTGGTATACCATCAGTGTACCATGTCAGAGATATATTATTTGCATTTGACAAAAATCCTGTTTTTTCGTATTGCGAATATAGGCTTCCATCGTAGATATCACAAACTGTACCAGGCGTTACACCTTGGCGGTGAAACCGGTGTTGTAATAACTCATAAAATCCGTCTCGATTGAACATTTCTTTCAACTGCTGCAAAAAAGGCATTTCGATAAAATAAGATACCCCTTTCTTCGCATTACACGTTGCGCACATTGTATTCTCTGATTCAAGGGAGGACAGACAGATCGTACAATGAAAGTGTTTATTGAATTGTTTCTGAGATGCAGAAAAATATTTACGGAACTTGTAAAGGCTATTTGATTTCAAGCCTTGCGCCAAGCAGTGCAAGTTGATAACAGTAATTATATCTGACAGACAAGTCCCGGTGATATTATGTTTGAGGAGAAGCGATAAGATCAGCAACATACTTTCAGCAACCGTTATTCTTGCACCGGCATACAAAGGATGATTATTTTCATTTCTGGGTGGTGGTCTAGGCTGTTCTCTAGCATCATTACCGTCAACCTCTTCTTCATCAGTCTCATCTCCGATTTCATTTCCTTGTTCCTTGTCGTCTGGATCACTGGACTCATTATCTTGCTCATCACTGTCTTCTCCGATAGGCTCCATTTCATCTTCCGGTTCCATAACATCTGAATCATAGTTCTCGCTGCTTTGTTCGTCACTGATTTCTTCAATTTCATAGTCTGAATCATTTTTTTCGTCTGGAACATTTTCTTTCTTACTTTGCTCATTTCTTTCATTCACCAGATTTTTTTCAACATCCACGATGGAACCAGCAGCCTGGTCCATCATATCTTCTTCAACGATATCATTGCTGCAGGCATTCCCTTGACCTGACATTTCATCGACCCTAGATAAAATTAACGTGACTTTATGTAATGAACATAAGAAGTACAATGAAAATATGAAATTATATGTAATATGATTAACTTCTTTATTGATCTGTAAAGCATCTGAATTTGATTACCTCATTTGTGACCTAGAAGAAACTCTCGGGACATGGTCATCTTGTTGCAAAGCTTCCTTGGAGATTCTATACTCAAAATCAGGACCAGTAGCACTAACACCCTCCAAATTTACAATAGCACTTGTTGGAAGGGGATCATTCATAGGTAGTAGAGCATCATCTCTCACATTACTGAAATAATATACATTGCCTAAGTACATGTATGCAGGAAAAAAACTTCGAAATTCGTTGAAAAACGTTGAAATTGAAAATTGGTTAATTAAAAGCAAAGCGTCGTAAGTCGTGGCGTATATGACCTTTTGAACCTAACTATCGTAAAGATAATCAGTCTAAGTAATTCCGTACTCAACGATTTAACTTTACCTTGCTTCAAATAAACAAGGAACCTTAGCAGTTTGAATTTGAGACGGCCCAGCCTCGGATTCAATGGTTTTTCTCTTCTTTTCGAGATCTTGAAGATAAATATATTTTCCCGCTCGAGAAAGATCACTGTAGGGTTTTTTACTCATGTCGTAATTATACATGCACAATTCACAAAACACGTATTAATTTTTATGTCGCACAATATTTCACCTGGTGAAAACAAAAACTATTCGACTGATCTTGCCGAAACAAACGCAAGCTTGCACTTAAAGTGTTTCTCTCTTCAAGGTCTCTTCCTAAGAATGTAAACAAATTCAACTGACTTACTGTTCAAAAATAAGCCCAAGCGATTGGTCGTATAGCTCTTTCATAGCTGTCATTTGCTATCTCGATGGAGGCTACATCCGATTGGCCGGTGTGAGCACCAAGTTGCGTGGTAATAGCGCACCATAACACGAAATAACCACGTGTTTCGTTGAATCCTTCTCGGTAGTCGGTCGAGTCAACGTCTGCGTTACGTGGTTTGAGATCTTTTGCACCCTGTTTCTACCTAAAAATCGTTATAACAATCGTAGTTATTCAGTTAACA
This sequence comes from Macrophya annulata, assembly GCA_963924015.1. Classification (NCBI taxonomy): domain Eukaryota; kingdom Metazoa; phylum Arthropoda; class Insecta; order Hymenoptera; family Tenthredinidae; genus Macrophya; species Macrophya annulata. The sequence continues at coordinate 14,435,721 of OZ001258.1, forward strand.
GTGATACTTTAGTCATGGCGACGAAAGTAAAAGGGCAGTACGCACTAGTCGTATACGAGAAACCGCTAAAGCAACGTGACAAAAAGAGTGCGGCCGGTTCGCAAATTGATAAAAAATTTTACGACGTGTTAGAATTATCCTTAATTCCGAAAATCCATCGCGTCGAGGGTCATATGACGAGAGTGACTTGGGTGGACAGTGCCACAAAACGAAAGTCTTGTCACTATGTGACGGTAAAGAAAATCAGTGGTAAGTAAGCTATTAAAAAGGCGGCACTGTAGCTCTTAACCTCTTTCATAACCACGTGTTTTTTCAAGATAATCGAGACGAACTGATCATCCGGTGGATGCGTCAACAGGTGAAATTGCCAGCAAAGATACGAAAATTTTCACGGAAGATGTCCATCAAAACAAAAAAGAAATACAGGTTGCGAAGAAATCTGATAAAACAGCACGTAATGTGGCTCAAAACAAGATTGAGATGACAATTTCGAAGGATTCTGGCCTTTGGTCAGATTTGGAATCCACACAATCAGTGATCCCTCCTGATAATGACAATCTAGAGCGTCCATTACATAGAACTTCGGGTTCACATGTGCTATCAGACCGACTACCTGTCAAACCTACATTGTTAACTGTATCTGCGTCCAAATCAAAGCTAAAATCTGCATCCAAAAACCACTTCTGTGTTAATCCTACTCCGTCAACCGCATCTGTATCAGAATCTGTGTCAGAATCTGTGCCTTCGCCAGAATCTGTGTCAGAATCTGTGCCTTCGCCAGAATCTGTGTCAGAATCTGTGCCTTCACCAGAATCTGTATCAGAATCTGTGCCTTCAGACGATGGCTCTATATCAACAAAGTCTGTCACGACTGATGTAGACTTAGTCGAAGGCAGGTATGCTAAATTTTGGGCAACGATGAAGGACCTCGCTGCGGTTGGTAAGTTCAATCAAATGACTACTGTGAATATACATAGAAAGTAATCATCACCTAGGCTACCTACGATACTGCTGCAGCGGATAAAATTTTTGCTATGCCAGCTAAAAGTACCATTTTAATGAGACAATTTCTAGTCTGATGAATAATTTGTATCCATATGGTAAGTCTCAAATTCCGCCTTTATTTTATGTATTTTTTCCTTTACTTTCAGCCACGCCAGAAAATATTTCATTTCTGGCTTGTGTAGTAGCTTCACTCAAGGCTTCAACCATCTCTCCAGCAAGCACAGAATCTATTTCCTATGGCCAAAGTCCCGTCTACGAGGTACGCATATACTGAGCCATTCTCTGAAAAGTGGCCAGCCCCTCTCATCAACACAGACATTGGTGAAGGAGGCTGGCCACTTTCCAGAGAATGGCTTGGTCGAAGCTTTGAATACTTGAGCAAAAACTTGGTTTCTATAGCATACAAGATCAGAACTTGAAAAGCATACCTCATTTCTTAGATCGTGGTAATATGGTAGTCTTTGGGTAAGCAGACCCCTGTGACAAGTTGAAAATAGAACAATTTTTGAACTAACTAAGTAGGTGGAATTTTTTTTCCACAAATTGAAATGCTTCGTAATTGAAGTTTTCAAAGTAAATGAACTTTCTCAAAATTCATCTTATTTTTGATATTCTCTAAAAGTTTGGAATATAGTTTTTTCTGTTTATTTAGAAGTGATTTAGAATGATAATATGTCATCGGCAGTCTTATTTAAGTATTTCTATTTCCGATTCCAGATTCCAGATCGTTACAAAACTCCTGGCAAGGATAAGGTAAATTTAATATCATTTACTTATATATTCACATTTGTGTATATGGAGCACTCAACGCTAGTTTGACTAGATAATAATTCATAAATAATGAATTCAATGACTTGGTACATGCAAATTGAGTTTAGCACGTTTTATTTTTTTCTGCAATAATATGCGGGTGTGAAGTATTCTAGTCACTATAATATATCGGACAAGGTACATGTCCATACTATTCTGCATCTTTTATGGTAATGTATTGTCAATACTGTTTAATATTATAATTTGAATATATTTTTTCAGGTGCCTATTTTTGAAGGAATCGATTTTTATATGTTCGAAGGAGTGAAACGTGCAATAGAGCATAAGTCATATGTCATAGACAAAGTCACCCTAAAGCAAGAAAAGAGTTGGCAATTACTCGTGAGATCATGTTTGACCGAGGTATATGGTAGTCAGCTAGGGCAATACTCAGCGAAGGGGGCAAAAGACGGAGGCCGTCCGGCGATCCACCAGGATTTATACCGAGGTCTTATGTGTGAGTTTTCTGTGTATTCTGTGTGGCACTGAAGCCCTTGCTTCTATCTGAGTCAAATTTCAATTCTGTATCGCAGAACTTTTTACTTACCTTTGCTGAAGTCGTGCATCAGCTCTTTCGTTTTGCCCTCTTCTGGGTGCATTTATGTATCTGTATATTCCCATGTCACCCTTGAATGTTTAACATTATTTTAAAAAATTTATGGATATTCAACATGTTTATTTTCCATAATTTCTGTCCTATAATTTCTATCTTCAACTGTATCTTCTTCGCGCTTACGAATTTTTCAACGCTGTATCTATGTTTTTTCCACTTCATGTTGTTTAGACTGGAGTAGAGAATGGTTTGGCGACCATATTGATGAAGTTGACATTATCAGTTTCATCAATAAAACAGCTTACAACAAGCGCAAAGCACAGAAACAAAAAAACTCTCAGAAGTCTTCGGAACAGTCACCTTCTAATCAAAAAGCAAGAATCGTAACAAAGAACAATAAAGAAAAGCAGAAAAAAAACAACAGGTGGACCTTCCGAAAGAGGTAGAACAGCAGCAGCAGTCTCCAGAGCAGGGCTCCGAATCTGCACCAACTCAAAAGCATCTCTCCATGCCATCTACTAATCAGGATCAATCAATTCTCAAACAACCAGTACGAGCAACGCAATCGACGGAAGGTGTCCCAATGTCGATCGCTTTGCAACCATATCCTCTATACTCCGAAAATATGTGGAACTTACCCCCTCAAAACTATCAAGTGCCCCAAAACTATCAGGCTCCTGAAAACTATCAGTCTTCTCAAAACTATCAAGCTTATAATCAGTTGCAGCAGTACGAATTTCCACAAAATCCATTTCATTATCCATCTGGAAATAAGCGGTTTTCGACTGAAATGGAGTACGAGGACTTATCATAGGTTTCTAAAGAGTTGATCATTACAATTACTTCATTTAATCAAAATAATGATAATACATACCTTAGTTTCAAGTTCGTAGTCATTGTTTTTGCAATTAAGCAATAATGACCTGAAAAACAGTGATCTTATTTTAAGTTTGATAATAATTGGAAGAAAAATGTGTTTCCTCCCAGTTTTGAAGGATTATAATTTATAAAGTTTAGTGATTGAAAAAAAAAACAAACAAAATCGTTGATCATTACAATTATTCTATTGTTAAATATGTATGCTCAAAAAAGGGTTAGTGGATGAAATAAAATTATAATACGTATTTTAGTTTTTTGAGTCTGTACTTAAAGTTTAGTGATTGAAAAAAAAACGAAGAAAATCGTTGATCATTACAAATATTCTATTGTTAAATATGTATGCTCAAAAAAGGGTTAGTGGATGAAAAAAAATTATAATACGTATTTTAGTTTTTTGAGTCTGTACTTAAAGTTTAGTGATTGAAAAAAAAACGAAGAAAATCGTTGATCATTACAAATATTCTATTGTTAAATATGTATGCTCAAAAAAGGGTTAGTGGATGAAAAAAAATTATAATACGTATTTTAGTAAATAGTATTTTAGTATTTATTATAATACGTATTTTAGTAATAATGACCTGAAAAACAGTGATCTTATTTTAAGTTTGATAATAATTGAAAGAAAAATGTGTTTCCTTCCAGTTTTGAAGGATTATAATTTATAAAGTTGAGTGATTGAAACAAAAAAAAACGAAAAAAATCGTTGATCATTACAATTATTCTATTGTTAAATATGTATGCTCAAAAAAGGTTTAGTGGAACAAGAAAATTGTTATACGTATTTTAGTTTTTTGAGTCCGTACTTAAAGTTTAGTGATTGAAAAAAAACGAAGAAAATCGTTGATCATTATAATTGTTTTATTTTTGAATATCTATGAAAAAATTATAATACATACCTTAGGTCTTAAGTTCGTACCCATTGTGTTTTGTAAAACAAAGTTTTGTGAAAATAAATTACATTACTAATAACTTAAATTATCGTATATTTTATTAGTCTGCATCAAATATTCTTCCGGATCCCCGGTAGGCCGAAAGGAGGGTCTGTAGACCCTACGCGAGATTCGGTTCAGGCCGAAAGGAGGGTCTGTAGGCCGTACGAGAGATTTGGTTTAGGCCGAAAGGAGGATCTGTAGGGTGTACGCAAGATTCGATGCAGGCCGAAAGGAGGGTTTTTAGGCCCCACGAGAGACTCGATTCAGGCCGAAAGGAGGGTCTGGAGGATTTGTTTCTACCCTCCATAACCTCCTTTGAATCAAAATGTCCAGTTTCTGCCACTTTTTTAGGTTCAAGTGGAGTCTGAAATCAAAAGTACCGAATATGTCGTAACCTCCTTTGACTCCTCTATACTCCTAAGATTTGACAGACTCTCGACGAGACGACGAGGTTTAAAGGAGGTTCAAAAGAGGGTTAAAACTTCGACTCGGGGAGCCCCATGTAACTCGAGTTAATAAAGATGATCTTTGGAATGTTTTATTGAAGATACAATTCAATGGATCCCTTTGGAAGTCTTATGATATTTTAATCGTATGTACACATATAAGAACGTCGAATGAAAAGAAAATCGATCAAGGTAACGCCTATAGGTATAGGTATAATCGTTATTTATATTTCATGATTGTACGTGTATAATAAAATATCTTGAAGCATTTCAAACAGATATCTATTAAATTGCTTCTTCAATAAAAATTCCCAAAAATCATCTTTTGTAGCGAGTTACATGAGGCTCCCCTCTTAAAGAACATTGTAAAATGAATAGGTAGTTTCAGCAACGCTAATCTTTTCGAAAATACAATTCAAAAGTGATTTTCGTTGAACTATGACACAACATTCCAATTAGCTTAGAAAAAAAAAAAAAATGTAGGGGGACACCTAAAGATGATGTGAAAAAATTTGCTTGTTGTGCCGAAAGATTATCCCATTAAAGAAACTAATGAAAGAAAAAAATTTATTTTTTACTCGCGATTCCCTAGTTTTATAAGTTGAGAAAATTAAATAATTCGTAGTCTATTTATATTCCGTGCTCAAATAAAACAATAATATTATGTAAATATTTTTATAAAATAATTCTCCGAGTCAGTCTCTATTGTTAGTAACAGCGACGCATCGGGTGGGGGGAAGTGCCACGCCGACGCGGTAACTGGTATACGGATTGATAAAAGAAAAAAAGACTCTCGGAACAATATTTTTCGTGTTTGACGAAAATACGACCATGATAAAGTGATACTTACAACGAAATATAAACATTTTATGTGGTTGTTTTTATCGACTATAGCTTTCAGACATATTCGATCGTGAGAGGAAGAATTCGCAATTAAATATTACCACAGATATGTGTGTCCGCGTACATCCAAAAAAATTTTGTTTCACGTTATTACAGGAGAATGAATAATTAAAATTTTCGAAATTAAAATGAAATAACAAAAATTCACTTATATTTCTGAGTGAATGCCCTGTGAACAAATCGTTCAACATGGGACATCCTGAATTGGATAATTACGAATGTAGAATTCGAAACAACCATCGAGAAAACTTCTCCATTCGTGTAGACTTCAATGAGGCAAATTGAGGAAGCGATGCAACTGATAATTTCGATTCGTTGTAATTATAATGCTAAATATAACTACGTGATGTAATACTCACAGGGCGTTGTTTTTTCTTTTATCAACGGTATAAACATAGCCGTCATGAATCCGCTCAACTTCCATCTTCTCGAATCTTCATTGTTAATTGTAAGTCGTAAGACGCGACACGCTACTGATTTACAATCAACTGGTCCTTAGCGACGAGAAACAAACAGAAGATAACCGTTGTTACTCATTTACAATCAACTGATCCTTAGCGACGAGAAACAGACAAAAGATAACCGTTGTTACGTTACTCTATTGTTTCTCGGTCACATACCGTCTCTTTTTTTTTTAACTAATGTGCAAGAGTGGTAATTAAATTCATCGTTTCGTTGTTTCTGTTGCGCTGGTCAAGAAAGTGCACTTCTTTCATCCGATGTCACGATTGAAAACGTATTAGAGATGACAACGTTGATGATTATTTTTAATAGAATGATAAAAAATTATCTGACCGGCGAATAAATAGGTTTATTCATAATTTGTTTTGACCTTCTCGGTCTGTACAAATGAGTTCGCTGAGTAGTTACAGATGGTCTTAATTATACATAAAATTACAAATTTGACGCATTAAAGATATTTATATGGATTGATGTACATTCTTGATTATAATCATATAATGCAATAATTTCTAGATAAATTCTTGCATCGCAAGGAAAAAAAATAAATGCGTATATCTAAATCATTGCTGCCGCAACAAAAAAAAACCTGCAGAAAAGTTGTCTCTAGGAGAATATTTTCGACCTCTGAAAAAAAGATCAGTTTCCATCAAAATAATATTTTCAGGGTGGAAGACTTTGAATTGGGAAACTTATGAAATCATATAAATCAAATTTTCGCCTTCCACCTATTGTCACCATTATAATCGTGGGAATGCTATGATTTTTACTGTTTGCTATATTCAAAAAAACACGCAAGGACGTATATTTTTCGGTTTCATAATCAGAGAAATATTTGTCAGTAGTAACTCAAAATCATAAGACTCCCAGCTTTCAAGCAACCAAGTTGCAAACTGTTCAAAAAAATTTTTTGTAGCGATGAATTTTTCACAGTACTTTTGTTTGCCATTTTTCAACGCGATAATCATACCTTTTTTTTTATTCAAATTTTACTGGAGGTAGTCCTCAAAATACTGAACAAGGTTCAAAATTATGGAAGGTCCAACGTGGCCGTTGCATACAATAGTATTCTTCTGATTCGAATAAGTGTCGATATCATTTCAAATCAGAATTCCAAGTATCTCATCACGTTTATTTTATCTCGAGTATGTTACTCAGCCTCAACATTTGATTTATGCACGTGTCCCATGCATATGTGGCCAACCGTTTGTTGTGAGAAACCTGCGTACGTATTCATAAAAAAAAAAATTCAAATTTAGATTCAACGCAGAACAAAAAAATAAGAAAAATTGAAGAAATCAGAAAACATTTGAAGTACGTACTTGAGTAAAAACACGTCAAACCAGTGACCTTTTTTTCATCGATCTTTTCGATTATTGTGAATTTCTTTTAACGGATTCTATGGGTGAAATAAATTCATCAAACAATTTTTGTATTTGTTTTATCTTAATTATTTTAAAAGTTATTCCAGATTGAAAATTGCCCAAAATGCCAAAAACCGCCATACACGCTCTCCTTCAAATCTTCATATCTTAGGTTCTGCTTGTCTTATCAATTTGTCCTTGGGCTCATTCAAAAGAGCTGGAATTGGGCTTTCATTTCATGCTGCCACACATTCTATAATAGCAACAATTGAAGATTGTTATAAACAATTAATTTTCGAACACGATTTTAAAATTGCCAAAAAAAATACAAGCGTATTCTTTGATCAATTTCCTATAAGATAGCTGAGTTTCAAATTGGAGAACTAACGGAGAGTATTTTTCAAATATTAATAATCGGGCGGAGGCGCGCGCGCGCGCCGACAATCCAGCTGTCCGGCGCGCGGCATGGAGTACGCAATAACGTGTAGTTTGAATGAAACGGGCTTAGGTGCAGTTAAAATGGGAAGAATGTTCATTGAAAACCAATATATTTCATTATCTAACAGATTCCGTTGATTCAAGTTGTTTATTATACTCTTTGTATTATATAACTAGACGATATGAATTCTTAATACTATATCAAACTTACATCTAAAATACTATTTATTATAAATTTGTGTAAATGATGTAACTATATTATTATATTTATATTATATAGTATCATTATGATGATGCTTCGTCTCGATGTTATATAATAGGTCATAACTGCATTAAAAAAAAAAAAAAATGGTCGGTTTTATAATACTTATAATATATTATAATATATCTTATATGTATATAATATATATAAGTATTATAAAACCGACCATTTTTTTTTTTTAATCCAGGTATGACCTATTATACATATAACATCGAGACGAAGCATGATCATAATGATACTATACAACTGCATTTATATAAATTTCGAATGGATAGTATTTTAGATGTAAGTTTGATATAGTATGAAGAATTCAATATATCATGTAGTCATATAATACAAATAGTATAATAAACAATTTCGATCAACGGAATCTGTTAGGTAATGAAATATGTTGGTTTTCAATAAACATTCGTTCCATTTTACGTGTGCTTGATATACGATTGATGTATCATTACTAAGCCCGCTTCTTCCAACACGTTACTGCCTACTCCGCTACACGTTATTGCCTACTCCGCGCGCGACAGTTGGATTGTCGGCGCGCGCGCGCGCCTCCGCTCCATTATTAATATTTAAAAAATACTTCCCATTAATTCTACAATTCGAAACTCACTTATCAAATAGGAAATTGATCAAGGAATACGCTTGTATTTTTTTTTTTTTGGAATTTTACAACGGAATCTTTTACGTGTTCGAAAATTAATTGTTTATAACAATCTTCAATTGGTGCTATTATAGAATTTGTGGCAGCATGAAATAGGAGCCCAATTTCAGCTCTTTCGAATGAGCCCGAGGACAAATTGATAAGACAAATAGAACCTAAGATATGTTTTGCAGTAATCGAAAGGGTCGATGATAATTTTTGGTCGATTTCGTCCGGTTTGACGTGGATTTGATTCACTTGACGAGTTCATGTTTAAATTTTTTTAAAGTACACACATATACGAATTGAGCGTCAATGTTTCTATAATAATTTACACATCAGCTCGTCAAGTACCACTTGGATATTTTTCAGAGGATATCGCAGCTAATATTGACAATTTTTTATTTCGGATTTCCTCATATTTTCCATTGTATGTACGTAATAAAAAATTATTTGACAAGGTTTTGAGTTACTCGTAATATTTTTCTCATCTATCTCCGCTTTTATTCAACTGTCTCAGTTATGTGCACGCCCTTGCGCAGTAGGGCTGTTTTGTCCTTACACCATAGAATACATACAGGTAATTATAGTCGAGAGCGACAACTCCATTATATCTTTGTCTATCTAATTGTCATCTCGACCATGGGACTGTCTAAGTTGTTGGTTGCGCGTGAGTAGGTTGGCGAAAATCTTGGTCGGCGACGGTGAAGACTGGCTACCTCTGACGACGGAGTAAACCTAAAGAAAAAAGTCGAAGAAGAAGAAGATAAAGAAGCGATGCAAAAGACGAAAATTCAATAGTCAAACTGACCCATCCGATTTTGAAAATTATCATGTTTCAGTTATCAGTGCATCGAATGTCTTGACTTTGGCCTTAAATGAAAGTTCTTTCGACCCTTATTACGAAAATAGAATTTCAATCCCTGGTATATTACCAATATCGTGTAACATATGGGGCATTCCGTGCCAACTCAACCTACCGTCCAAATGTGACTCATCCGATTTCAGAAAATTATTATTTCTTATAGTACGGGAGCTAGCAACGTCGGGAAAACAAGAATTTCAGGTCAGCTGATTTTTTGATATGCCGTTCCTTTGGCTCTCTCGATGAGCGCCCGGACTATCTGGCTGCCGGTAGCGGTTGCGTTTACCTGTGCGCATCCTACCTGTACAGGTGATAATTTCAACTTTTAAAATTATTTTAGGAAGCCAAATTTTTTTTTTAATAAGTTTTGATAGGTTCAACAAACATACATATCATATTGCCAGACATTTTTATCATTGTTAATAACGCGCCATACGCTACTTTTTTTTTGAAAAAAGAATAAAAATTCAAAGTATTTCAGTATGCCTGTAATTTTGATATGATGTTCTATGACTATCAACAATCTTAAAATTAATTTGCCAGACAATAATTCATTTGTTAAATAATAAGCCAGACTGATAAAACTCTGAAAAGTATTGCTGTATCATACTAGTAGTCAGAGAGAGACAGTTGCGCAATAGATTGCTAAGAAAGAGACGAGAAACTATTAAATTAGTACGAGTTTACGACAGTAACATTTTAGCATTAACAAAAACAGAATAAAATTAGAATTCCAGTACATTACAGAAGAGAGAATAAATAAATTGTATTATTGAAAGTTGAAGCATTTTATTTTTTATTACATTTTTCTGATTTTCACACGCAAATTACAAATAATTGCAGTTTTTCTTAATTAATAATAGTGTCGCAGAAAAAAGGATGCATCCTCATAATCGTCATCATTGTCGTCGCTTTCATCTGTAGTATTTACTTGTGCAGGCAGCTCGGTATTGATGTACTTTAATTTAAATTTCACACATACACTCAAAACTGCCTGACATTTTTTTAGTTTATCGTCAACAAAAATTATTATTTTATCATTCTTTCTTTTACAAAATACACAAGTTTTTATTTTATCACTCAACATTGTCACAAAATTCAAAAGTAAACATTAAAAAAAAACACAAACACTAACATGTGATTTCACACTGACGCCATCTTGAAAACTTACCGTTTTCGCCACCGTTACTGTCTATCTCTCTTACTCACTGACTCTCAGCTGACAGCACTCTTCTAACATACCGACTTCATTTTCAGAGTTTTATCAGTCTGGCTTATTATTTAACAATTGAATTATTGTCTGGCAAATTAATTTTAAGATTTTTGATAGTAATAGAGCATCATATCAAAATTACAGGCATACTGAAATACTTTGAATTTTTATTTTTTTTTTATATAAAAAGTAGCGTATGGCGCGTTATTAACAATGATAAAAATGTCTGGCAATATGATATGTATGTTTGTTGAACCTATCAAAACTTATTAAAAAAAAAATTTGGCTTCCTAAAATAATTTTAAAAGTTGAAATTATCACCTGTACAGGTAGGATGCGCACAGGTAAACGCAACCGCTACCGGCAGCCAGATGGTCCGGGCGCTCATCGAGAGAGCCAAAGGAACGGCATATCAAAAAATCAGCCGACCTGAAATTCTCTCTCGAAAACGTTGCTAGCTCCTAGACTATTAGCTGTTGCATCAACTCCAATAACTCTGAAATCTCAGAAACCTAACACGAACGACCGAATAAATATTCTTCAGCGCGCATGAAGGTTATTATCGACAATTTTTCATTTCGTATTTTCTCCATATTTTCTATAATTTTTTTCAGCTGTCGGTGCATCCATTGCCCCGATTTTGGCCTCAAATAATTAGGCCCTTATTTCAAAAATAAAGTGTAATATACATTATATGTATACATGTCCCCCCACTCTGCTTAGAACCAGCTTCACGGTAAAGAAACTCACAAGGAGACTCCGGGGTAATCGGATTTTTGTAATTTTTGATACTTATGGTACGTGTAGTTGGGACCTTGAATACGAATTTCCCAATGCGGTTCGGCGCAACATTCATAAATTTTCGAGATAATCGATTTTGAAGTTTTGCACTTAAGCTTCATATTCACTATATTTCTTGCACAGGCGCATTTTGTTCTCAATAGTTCGATTGCGAAGCAAACTTCATTGACATTTTGAAAGATTGTTCTTTCATCGCACAGTTTAGATGCAAAGCACGCATAGCTGATCATGTCACCGAAGATTGGAGAAGATAATTTCTGTTTTCCATGTTCTTATGATAAATACCATCCTGGTTCGTGCCACACTACGTGATATGTGTAATACGAAATATGTCAATAAAATAGCATTTTATTTCCTACCCGACATCGTTTATTTTTGTTTTTTTTACAGAAACTTTATTGTTAATTTACAATAAATATTATTCATTGAAAGTTGCCCATATAGGGTTTGCCATTGTTGACAACTGACCCAACGCATGTCCCAAGGCTGGCATACGAGGCTCAGTAACCATTATTGATCCAAGATTGTACCAGTTGTTATGCTGATCTTGGACCAGCGTTGTTATCCGAGGATTGGCACGGCACAGTGTTGACAGTGTGCTGAGCAAACAAGTTGAATAAGGCGCCAGTTTCACACAAAAGGCACTAGTTATAATTAGCCTCACTAAGTGTCGCTATTGTATCATAGCGACACCAAGAATCCGCCTTCTTGCCGATGGATCGTGGAGCAAGGCGGTCGTAAATACGGAGCTCCGCAGAATTTACTAAAAAAAAGAACCACATAAGTATCACCCGCACTATTCATTAGACTCCCGACCATTCGGTCAAGATAGCTTTTTATATTTTCTCGTGTCATTTGTATTATAAATATAGTCTGGATTTTATATCATTATATGTTTCGTGTTTGATGTAAATTTCATACGGTCACATGTGTTGTCTCACTCGCCATTAGTAACCGTATTATTTCTTTTGATAACATAAATGTTCTTACATTTATTATAGAGTGACGTGTCGTCTCGTATTGTCTTTAGTCATTTAAGTGTCAAAGGCCTCAACTTTTGTAAAATAATTAGCCTTATGCTAACATTCATTCGACGACATTTTTAATGCTCACCAAGACCTGTCTCTACATAATAACAACTACTGTTCATGTCGTTCGAATCAAATTCTAAAATTTATAAATCTTGTAAGCAAACTGTTGAAGTTGTTTGCAACTCTACTCAGATCTCACAAAAAAAAAAAAGAATAAATCGTAACTTTTACTTTATATCTGTGTAAATTATTCTTTGCACTATCGTTCCCAACCACCTTGAATCCTTATTTGTATCTGTGAGTAGTGGTTTCACACCTTTTAGGTTTCAAATCATTACAACAGTCTAGCCAACGCTTGCCCCAACTCTGCAGTCCGATCCTCGGGCACCTACACTGATCCGTAGCTGTGCCGGTAGTCACGCCTATCTCGGGCTAGCGTTGTTACGCGGAGATTGGCACAACACAGTACCGACTGTTTCGCCAACGTTCCCTTCAATGCTATAGTCCAATCCTCGGGACCTGACGTTGATCCAAATTTGCGCCAGCGCGCATAGAGTTGCGTGAAAATATCTTGTGGACCTTTAAGTCATACGGGCACCACTCTGGTGGCAGTATAGGTACTATACAGCGTCATTTGCGCCACTTTGCGCATTCTACGAAGTAAACTCCATTGTTGGCGAAAATGTTTGGTTTTTTTAGACGACGCACCGTTATTCTGATAGTGAGTAACTAAATACCGTTATCAAGCGATATTCGGACAGTTTCCACAGTAATTTTCGCAATTAAGTTTGAATTGTGTTTTTTTTTTCATTTGTCCTTCAATATTTCTAATGTGATATAGAACGTTTATATAAAGCTGCTGCTAATAGAAATTGGATCCCAGAACGTTATAACGAGGTTATAACATATCCGTAAGTGTGAGGTGTTTGACGTCAACTCAGTGACCGTTGAGCGATGATATTTTCTTTTTTCCAAGAATTTTTTATCTCATATCATGGACCCCTAAATATCTTTAGGGAAATTCGAAAATTTCATATCCATAATTTTGGCAGTTAACAATTTTTCAAGAAATATAACAACGCCCTATTCCAAAATACTGTGCAAAATCCTGTAAATTTTCTAACAAATTATCATTCTAATACTATACGTATTGGTAGATTCCGCAATGTGAAAAATCTTAATTTTATTTGTCTAAAACGATTTGAATGTTGTTTTTCTATCAGTTGAGTTATTATTATAATCTTCTTCAAAATTCAGAAAATAAGTTTTCAATCGGGTGAAGAAACAGTACCTAGATGAGATTTGTTAACTAATTTTGAAATATTTCAATAATTTTTGGAACAAAGCATTATTATTTTATTCAAAATAAAGCCGAGAACTACCCAATAATATAAAAAAATATCAAATATTGTTCGGAAGATTTGTATCGCTCGTTCTATGACAGGAATAATTCTTGGTGAAAATGAAATTCTTCCGCAGGCTGCACGTAATGCGAATTCTATTTTTGATTAAAAGTGTATGTGACCTTGGTACAATATAAAATATGAACATGTCAAGCCAATATTACAGACGTAAAAAAAGTCGTGATCTAAAAAAAAAGGCGGATCTCTTCAGTGAAAGTGATGATGATTGCATCGTACAACCAAAAGTTCAGAAGCAAAAAGATGCAAATCATAACGGTAACGATTTGAAACGTATCCATTGCGAACAATCAGACGATTTTCAGGCGCGTAATCAATCTGTTGTTATCGGTAGTAATATTGTTCCTACGCTAAACTCCAGTGAAGTTTTCGGCAGTTCATCTCTTCGAGATCACGTTCCGTCTTTATACAGCTTGACTTCCGATGACAGCCTCGAGCTTCAGGATTCGCTCATTTCAAGCGATCGTGAAGAGAATGATGTATCATCCATTGATCAGGGTGAACCTTCGATTTCGGAGAGTGAAATTTTTAAAAGTTCACCTGCGAAACTTGGTATCAAGGAGAAGTTGCGTGCTTGGGCGTTGGGTAATATCGGAACATTGAATCTATCAGTAATTTCCGAATTACTTGTGCTCCTACGGAGTGAAGGATATGTCTCCCTGCCAAAAACAGCGCAGGCTTTATTGAGCACAGTTCATTCCCGATAAATACAGCCAATGCTCAGCAATCGTGACACTATATGCGAGTATCTATATTTAGGAATACGGGATGGGCTTTCAAAGAGAATTTCTTCAGACGTTTATACTAAAGATACTATAAATGTTTTAGTGCACATCGACGGAATGCAAGTTTATAAAAATTCTCGGAAACAATTTTGGCCAATATCAGTCATATTATATGACAAAAAATATGAAAGCAGTCCATTTGTTGCAGCCATTTTTTGCGGCGATTCGAAACCTAAATTAGCATCAGATTTTATGCTAGACTTTATAACAGAGGCAGCGGAGCTTATTCGAAATGGTATTTCACTAGAAGGTAGGCAATATGGATTCGAAATAAAAGCTATAGTGTGTGACGCTCCCGCACGATCTTTCATCAAATGTTGTAAAGGCCACAATGGTTTTTATGCGTGTGAAAGATGTGAGACGAAAGGCGTCACAACTAATAAGAGGCGAGTTTATCCAGAAATCGATAGTAGGAAATGATCTAAAAAATTTTTCAAAAAACAGAGACAACTAGAACATCACTTACCAGATCGTAAGTCACCATTATTAGACTTACCAAAATTTGACCCTATACGATCAGTGATTCTCGACTCCATGCATCTTTTACACTCTGGAGTACAGAAATATTTACTGGAAAAATTGACGAACAGAAGTAGCGCTTCGCGCATTACTATCAACCAGATGAGGCTACTTAAAGATCTACTGAAGAATTTGTCATTGGACATTCCAATCGAATTTCAAAGAAAGGTGTTTGATTTAGATGACTTTGCGCATTGGAAATCAACACAATTTCGATTTATATTACTTTATTGCGGTCCATTGATTATGCGCCATATTCTGCCAAAGGATTATTATGAGCACTACTTATTATTGTTCGTTACGTGCCGTATCCTCTTCAGCTCTAAGCTTGCAGTTGCTAGAGCTGATTATGCTAATAAGTTATTACGAAAATTTTTTATTTGCTACCTTCATTTTATGGCGATGACTCTCAAGTCCTAAATATGCATAATTTAATTCATTTGTCCGGAGATGTGAAAACCATGGGAGCTCCATTGAGTGATTATTCAGCTTTCTGGGGTGAAAATTATATTGGGAAATTGAAGAAACTTGTGAGATCGCAGAAAAACCCTTTAGCACAAGTTGTGAATCGACTGTCAGAATTCGAGTGCTATGATTCTGTGAAAACGCAACGCCGACATGAGCTTACCGAATGTATCTTTGCAGAAGATAGCGAAGTACGACTATACCAGCAGCAGAAAATTGTGTCCGTGCACCGAATGAAAATAAAAGACATGTCGCTCAGTGCACTTCATCCAAACAATGTAGTGCTATTGAAAAATGATTCGATTTTCCGCATATCGCAAATCCTTGTGAAAAAGAATAGAGATTTACTCCCTAAATCCATGAGTGAAATATACTTGGAAGGACATGAAATTAAAAAAGAGGACTGCAGACCCGTCTTTGATGAACCACTATCGTCACAAGAAATTGGTGTCACACGATTTAAAAAATACTCAAGTGACTTGCGCATGCGACGTGCAGACGAAATTAAAACTAAAATAGTCCCACTAAAGATAAAAAATAAAAAATATGCGATATCTCTGCTACACGTTTAGAAACAAGCTCACAAAGATTTCCGGAAAGTGTAGCTGAAGTTTATTGTTGCGCCACGCAGAGTTCCAAATATAAAATAATAAATAATAAATAATGATAATGATGTTAATAATAATAAAAATATCATTAATAATGTTAAGTATAATAATATTATGAATAACAATAAAAATAATAATTATTATAGTATGAACGATAATATATTGACGCATTAATAAATATCTTAACGAATAAATGAATAAACAGATAAAAGAATAAATGCTGGTACAGACCAAACAAATTCTAGAACTTTTCATTTGCGCAAGTTGGCAAGTAGCGTTCAAATTGCCACTCTGAATTTTAAATTCATTTCGCGCTAACGCGGTCTCCAGGATACGAAAATCAACAAAAGCATGCAGGTCGCAGCAAGCGTTTTCGCAGCGCCTCGCCCCCGTGTTATTCGTGTCGCTCGTGTGTAAGACGTTCCACTCGCGGTGCCTGATCATCAAGAGCTGCTAACCAGTAAACGCAGTATTACAGTTTCCAGCATTAATAACTACACAGATATAAGGTAAGTAAATAATTTTACTAGTTAGTCAACCGAATAACAATACGTAATAACTATTTTTGAACCAACTGCTAATGTAGGTGGAATAATTTCATGATTTTGTTTTTTGGACGCTCCACCTTTTGACTTATACACATCGAACTAATCAGAAAGTTACGTATTCCGGTGCTTTGGCAATCACAGAAAAGGTGTTCACACGTGGAAATTCTTATTCTTATGAATATTCTTCTGTATTTCAACGCGATAACATAGTCGTGCTTAATCGTCATTTGTATATTTCATTTAATTTATAAGCTAATGAACAAAAAAGGCACAAATTTTGTCAGTACACCTCGTTGATATCGTAGGATATAGTAGAAAATTAATCGCAACGCGAAATTCTTAACTTTAGGTTTTATTTATTTATTCATTTACTTGTTATTATTACGTTTTTCACTTTCTACTAATATAGGATATAAACAAAGTATAGCGTCAAATTTGAGCCCATTCTGTTCATTCGGTTATAAATGAACGAAATGTACGAATGACGATTAAGTACGATTAGGTACTAATGAATCTAAGACTTTTGATTACTTATTTCATAGTTTCTGGATTAAAATCTTTCTCTTATGTTTTATTTTATGTCGAATATTGTCTGGTTATTGTAGCAGCATATCTACAGCGGTCAACCGCGCTGCGCGGGATATTCATACATTGTAGCTTTTATTAGTATGATTTCAAATACGTTAAAATGCAAGGATAAAAAACAATTGCATTTAATAATTACACAAAACAGGTCCAATTTTTCTATTGTTGAAAAAAAACCACAAATTAATGAAATAATTGGTAATTATACTCACGAACAAAAATTAATATTGAACTTTAAATTTTTATTCGACTATTTTTGTTTTTATTTATTCCAAATTTATGAGATGAATAGTGAGGTTCTATTCATTCACAGTAGGCATTCTTGTGCATTGGTATTTCTCATCAAACGCGTTAATTTTAAGTTCCGTTCCCCAGTTGAATAAACGTATAAAAATCTGAAATTTTTCAGATTATAGATATTAATTATACCTAGTAAATTGAATATGTATAGAGTACCCCTCAAAAAGCACCTCTGGTGCAAAAACCTTTCGCCAGGTACATCAATGTGGTATTTCCCACAAAAATAGTGTTGCAGCCATTCAATCTACAAAAGTATTGAAATCAATGGACATTGCCAAGTACAATTAAATTTTCCCAATTAATTTCCGAATGTGACCTAATCCTACTTTTCAGTGGGTATTTACATTTTAATGTACATAACTTACGTCACACGTAATAACATGCAATATACGCACTTATCAGAGAAGATCAATTGAGAGTGAAATTAAGAAAAAGAAAAAAAAAATTTGGAGGTAGTGGTACCTGGCGGGCATTTTTGTAATAATTTAGACATCAGCCAAAAATGCCCGCCAAGTACCACTACCTCCAAATTTTTTTTTTCTTTTTCTTAATTTCACTCTCAATTGATCTTCTCTGATAAGTGCGTATATTGCATGTTATTACGTGTGACGTAAGTTATGTACATCGAAATGTAAATACCTACTGAAAAGTAGGATTAGGTCACATTCGGAAATTAATTGGGAAAATTTAATTGTACTTGGCAATGTCCATTGATTTCAATACTTTTGTAGATTGAATGGCTGCAACACTATTTTTGTGGGAAATACCACATTGATGTACTTGGCGAAAGGTTTTTGCACCAGAGGTGCTTTTTGGGGGGATTTCATTACTTTTTGTACCATCTCGATTCAGACTAATTAGTCTTGTTCATAATAAATTGTATAAATTATGTCCTCTGAAAATTGGTTCAAGCTTTAAGAAATGTTTGTGGCAGTTGATAAGAGTGTGTATGAATTTCTGTAGAATTGTATTAAAACAACGTTCAGATGTTAGCAGCTGATACGATATATGCGAAAGTTGACAATATCCGTGTTTTAATTGAGTATAATTCGAAAACTACACATCGTACGAAAAATGTTAAGTGAAAAAAAATTTCAGTTCGAAGTAAACTTCAAAGTGATGACGTACAAAAAAATACGACGGTTCCGAAAAGTTGAGAGAAAATTATTATAAAATTGGTTTTTAAAATTTCTCAACAACCATACGTTTTTTATCATCCAAAAATTTCAGAGGATATTTCTTTATAGTGTAAAACGAATGAGTACACATTTAATCGTGGAGCCAGATTTCAGTTAGGAGATATATGAATTTTGTACCGAATTTATTGCGAACCAAAAGTACAACTTGTTTAGCACTGCGAAGTTGAAAGTTTTGTTTATTTAATGGTTTCTAAAGATTTTTTGAGTCGATACGAAGTCTTTGCGACACAAAATTTTTGTTGTTGTTTTCGTTTCGAAATAAATTCAGTAAAAAATTCATATTTTCCGAACTAAATCTGAGTCCACAATAAAATTCATGCACGTTCTTTTCACACTATAGAGGAATATTCTCTGAAAGTCTTAGCCCCAAAAGACGCATGGCTTGTGAGAAATTTCAAAAACTAACTTTATAATAATTGTTTTCCAACTTTCCGGAACCGACAAATTTTTTCGTACGTAATCATTTAGACGTTTACTTTAAACTGAAACTTTTTTATTCTCAACATTTTTTTGTATGATGTATAGTTTTCGGTTTTACTTAACCAAAACTCGTGCCATGACGCTCGTACTTTCCTCATTCATCTAGATCCAGAAATATGCATCTGACAACTTGACAGTGACTATTTCCATGACCTAAAAAATCAAAATGCCACTTGGCAGAAATTGTGCATTTTAATTTTCAGGCATTATAGAAACGAATTCAAATTTTAATTATATTATATATTATTATAATGTATTATTAAAATTCTTATTGAATTAGTATACCTACTTCATTTATATCGATCTCATAATCTTTAGAATGAAAGATGAGAAATATTACTATTTTTTAATGTCTTGTATTAGTTCTTTTATCATGGAGATACGTCTATAATTTTCACGTCGTATAAAGTGTTGTATAAGCATATGACATGCAGACCGAAAGAAGATGGCAACATTGCCGGTGGGCGACTACTTCGTTCCGAACGGAACTGACAATGGCAACATTGCTGGTGGGCGACGAAGAAACGGAGAAGGAGAAAAATTGTTGATCGAACTGAGGGTGTCTGTAATTCGGAAATATTATATCTCAGCTCTCCGTGCACCGATTGCATAAAAATTGGGCTTAAATGTAAGCTATTTGAACCCATATTCTGAGATAAATATTTGAATCTCGTGTATAACTCGAGTCGGAAGTTATTAAGGATAACACAGTCGCCGTATAGGCCGTAGAGCTCTCATGCGGGTATAGAGACTCGGTCGAGTCTCACGCCGTGCGTTAAAAATTCTTTTTAATGTACTTGGCGCGAGACTCTACCGAGTCTCTTGATAAAAGTAGAGTAGAGCGAGATTTATTCGATCTTGGAGCTGAGTTCCCTGAGATCGTAGGCAAAAGTACAGTAATTTTCAGCATACGGATAAAAAATACAACAAAAAAATTCGTACAATCATACAATGAAAAAAAAAAATAAATAATAATAAAAGAATCTACGAAAGCTAACCAGCTAAGGTAAACAAAAGCCTGAAAAATAAGTGAATGAATAAATGACTAAATGAAACACACTAGCAACAAGAATAACACTATAAACGATGCAACCATCATACATGAATAAAAATAAATCAGAATAAAAATGAAAATCACATAAAAATCAAGATAACCGCAAGATACAAATAAAAAACATAGTAAGAACAAGAGTAAAAATAAAAATGAATTGAAAATGAAACAAAAAAACAAAAATAAAACCAGGAGAGTACTGCACATGAAGATGAAACAGGAGCAGTAAAGCCCTTACTAAAAATTCAAAATCAAGATCAAAAAAATTAAATATAAATCGAGAGTGGTCCCGCACGATCAATTGACTATGTGAAGTTGAAAATTATTAAATGCCAGATAAATTAGATGTATATATCATAACGAGTAGAAAAGAATTCACGCGCATAGGTAATTGGGTGAATGTCGAAAAAAAAAATCAAAAATTACAAACAAAAATTAAACATGAGAAATAGGAAAAAAACAGAAATGAATGTATGAATCGCATTATACATTTTTTTAATACGTATTACAGATATATGAAAAACAATAGATATATGCATATAAACCCCAAACTGTAAAGTTGAAGGATATAATTTGTACTTTGTTTATATATAAGGTTAATTTGAGCTATGGCTTTAAATTTGTAAGTCAATAATTTTACCTTCAGTACAACTTGCGGATCTGCAATTTTAGCTGTACCACAGCCAGTGGACGTAACATTTTACACTTTGATTGAGTCTGAGCTATAAAAGAAAATAATTATTCTGAGGTTTGCACGCGTACGTTTCATAGAGGCAAGAATGACAAATTGAAATAACTTTTTCCCATGATTTTATTTCTCATATTAACTAGAATATTCAACATCTACCAAAATTGATGCATTAGATGAAAAATACCCATATATCACTTGAATTCATTAATTCAAATAGAGATTAAATATTTATCAATATGTGTAATTGTTGTAGATTTTCTCCCAATCGTATAAAAACAGCATCTGATTAGTTCGATAAAATTTTCTGAACGTATTAATTCCTGTAGTGAAATTATTACATTTATTTATCTATTCAATTTTATATTTTATGTAATTCAGATATATATTTGATCAAGATTGAATTTGTCAGATCACAAGATCAGTAAATTCTAATATTTTTAGCATGACCATAGAGTCTTTAAAAGACGATACAAAATATCTCGTCATATCATTTGATGAAGCGACGAGTAATAATAAGAAGTCTGTAGACTTGATACCCCGAACGTGGGCTTTCCGCGATGATGGTGTTTGGTTCTGTCGCTACCCTGACCCAAAAGACTATTCAAAACGAGACAAATGGTTGGAGGAATTGAAAGATGCCGAGCCTGAGTGGGAAAAATATAAAATAACAGTACTGAAGGAAGCTGGTAAGTCGTGTATCGAACTCTCATGATTTCTCGTCAGTCGACAGATAAAGATTTCCATCTGACAAAAGTTCAACAAATTGAATCAACAAATTATATAACACAAATAGAATTGAAAGTATAACTCCACCAAGGATAAATACTTGATAATATAAATTATTAATCGTAAGATATTGACTTTTTTGATCAATAGATTTTTTTTATTATCATCGTTTGGATACTTTTATATCGGTGATTCAAAATAATTTATAATGTGCATTTTCATACAGTCCAAACCTAATTTCAATACTTGCATCTAATTTAACCTATAGGTGACCACGAACAGGGTATTAGGCGTCGTCAGCGATGTTATAAAGACACAAATATTATAAGCACTGACGATAATGACAGCGGTGTCGCTGATACACTGCCGACTAAATTATCTAAGGCTGCCGAATCACCGAGGATGCCGAAGATTCTCAAGAAACTGGTAATAATAATGTCTTGTTTCAATTGAATTATTTAGATTGTCTGTATAATTCGTAAAATTTTTGTTCGAAGTACTTACCTCAACACCTAAATCACGCAAACAGTATCAGTCAACAAGTAGCCAGCGTTCGTCAGAATCTGGTCTGCTGTCAAATAGCTCATTGATTAACACTTATGTGACTGGTAATGCCAATTCAAATCTACCATAATAAGCTATTGCACTTTTGCGGTACTCACACTCATGGAAAATCATCAAATTTAATTCTTATTCTTCGAATATTTGCAGACAACATAACATCCAGTACTCCAAATGCTAGACGGACATTGCATATAAATGGTAGGACACCGCAAAGAATTCTTAATTTTCTTTTTAATATAATTGTTCTCAACTCATAACAATTTACAAATTTTTGTTTGAATTTACAGAAAATAATCCGCCCTTGCCCGGTTCCCAAGAAAATCCTACCAACTTACCGCAGAAAGCTCCAGATGTTAATGTATCTGGTAATATAGTAAATTTATAATTCAATCAAATCCATGTCAAAGAGAAAAATCTTCCGTGTGCCTACAGTTTCATCGCAGAAGATTGCATTTTTTTGTGAATACCATCATAATCTCAAACTTGTGTGAAGGTTTTAGTTAATCTAAACATTTGTCACTTTTGTACAAATAATTGTTTGATTTTACAGAAAATATTCCACCCTCAGCCGATTCCCAAGAAAATCTTGCCAACTTGACCCATACAGATCCAGAAGTCTATGTACCTGGTAATGCAGTGAATCTATGATTTAATCAAATGCATGACAAGTCTCTTAAGGAAAAATTCTATTGAAACTTTGACAAGAATCGTTTTGTGAATTGGCAAAAAACTTTCCAATCATAAAAAAAGCTTCCTTCAAGTTATAGATAATGGTGGTGTGTGAATTGGAAGATAAACTCAAATCCTCTGCGACAGAAGTGTAGGCGCAGGTGAGGATCCTTCTGCAAGCATGGTAAAAGTTCGGCTGGGAATAAAGGACCTCTCCCTACACTTTCATCGCAGAGCATTGAATTGTTTTCAATATCACTATTATTTAAAACTTGAGGAAAGCTTTTTTTGAATTCAGGCATTTATACATACGAGAACTAAGAATTAGGGTATAATTTATTTTTGGTTTCAGATAACTGGATGAAGTACCTTGATAAAAAAAATGGAAGAATTAGAAATTAAAATCACTGCTACCATCAGGTCTTCTAAAAGAAGTGTTCTATACGATCTCGAAAAAAAAATCGATGAGCTCAAAAACACTGTGATTGTGTCAACTAGAGGAAATGCACGAGGAGAAAACGCCTCAAGTGCACGAGATAAATTGGGGATTGCTCTACCGATAAAAGATCCAGACGATTATCTAGCATTTGAAGTTGACATCTCTAATGACGATCGCAAGAAAGAATCACTTGTATGTTCGGGTTTTGTAAATTTAATTTTGTGTAGAAGATTGGTAGACATTAATGTGTGTATAACAGAAACGCCGGCATGCCCTATTTTCATGGTCACTCCTTGTTTCAAACCTTTCAGAATATTTTCAACAATTTCTTTCTCTTGATGCACTCATTTGAAAATCATATTAGTCGAATTGTCTTACTGAACACATACACTATCGTAATTCTTGCAGAAGTCATTATTTGCCGTCCTAATTGCTGGGTCAAACTCTTGGAAAGAGGACGTTGGAAAGATGTTGAATTCTATCATCACAAAAACAGTTCAAATCCATTACAGTGGATGCGGGAGAAAAGTGAAAGGGAAAGGTAAACGCAACTTCAGCGAGATTGTTGTGTTTATGTGTATGAAAGGTATGTTATCTTTCATGAAAGAAATTATAATTTTGAATGGTTTACCTTTTTTTATGTGCATTTTAGTAGTGTACAGAAAGATTATTCAACGAGAATAAATATAATATAATTATTCGAAGTCACTCGAACTTGTTTGTTTAAATTTTTGTTTTAATTTTCATGCAAGGTCTGATTTCTTAAATGCAGTTTCAATTTTAATTCCAAATCATTATTATAGACAAAATTATCATACAAGAACCTCTGAGTCTACAAGTGAACTTTTCATTCCAGATGTTCTTGAAGAACACTATAAAAATACTAACCAACCAATGCAACTGGTATCGAGAGTGAGTCGCTGGCTTGCCGGTGCGGGGGATCGAGAGGGTGGACGAGTAGAGCGTTCTACAAATGTGTGAAGCTACCTTTGACCAGAATGTTCAACTCGACTAGTGTTAAGCCCCGACCATCTCGGAATCATTTTAGGTTTTTTTTTTTTTTTTTGTTTTTAACATTCTAATCAGTAAAGAATGCGTCCAGATTTTTTCAAAGATTTTCTTATTCAGCCGTTTATTTTGTATAAATTTTTGAAATTGATTAAGAAAGCCCATTCTCAAAAATCTGAAAATATTTTCAAAAATCCAGTAGATGACATAGAACAGCCCTTCCCCCCCCCCTGCCCTTCCATTTTTAAAATTTCGAATGAAATTTTTTAAATTTTTTCACTTAATTCGGAATTTTTAAATTTTGAAAGCTGTAGTTATCCCTGTCACAGAGATGAATTTGGGTAATGTCGTATGGGAAAAATCAATGAATTCATACGACTTTTACCGTACGACATTACCCAAATTCATCTCTGTAACGGGGTCAATTACACTTTTCAAAATTCAAAAATTCTGAATTAAATGAAAAAATGGATTTTTTAGATTTTTTCATATCCGTGAAAATAGGTTTTCTCAATCAACTTCAAAAATATGTAAAAAATAAACGGTTAAATAGCAAAATTTAAATAAACATCTGGACGCATTTTTCACTGAATAGGATATTGAAAATAACCTGAGATCATTTCGAGATGGTCCGAATTTAACATTGGTCGAGTTCGCGTGAAATGCCCTACATATGTTCAACAAACTATTTTTCATTTTTTCTATTATTATTTTATGTATCGACTATTTTTCTATACTTGCTTTTTTTCAACATATAACGAATATTTAATCATTTTATGGAGGATAAATATCTCGTAGGCTTGAGAATGATCTCTTAATTGATCAGTGTTTACACATTAGCTTGTTCGAAAAGGATTTGATAGAAAATATTAAATTTCTATAGGTTTTAATCCGTACAACATTACTCTTAGTTTTCAAAATAAGTAAACAATAGGAATCGCCTAGATAGAAATACTTATTTCGTTGCTTTTAATATATATGTATATTGATTCATATATGTATACATTGAGGTGAACCAAAAAAACTAACATATCGCAGTTATGGCTTTAAATAAGCCTATATACCGAGAATAAAATTCTCCCGTTCGGAAAAATTTGTGGCTTAATTTTAAAAGGTGTCGCTGGCCATTTGAAATTTCCAATTTAAATAACACGTAAAACAAATTTTTTTCACTAAAAATATTATAACTTTTCAACCGATTGAGATAAAAGAAATTGCCTTTGCATATTCTTGTAGGGCATTAAATTTCCTAAAAGAAAGTTGCCGGAGTCGAATTTCTGAACTCAATAATTCATGTAGGTACTTACGGGCCATGAAAGTCTAAAATAAACAGAATTTTACGGATTGAGGGCTCTTTTTAAATCAAAAATATCAATGAAAATTAGATGAAGTGAGCGAAAATGTAATTTACATACTAAGTTCATAAATTAAATAGTTTTAACTTTTTTGTTTTTAATTTATTGCATTTTTAGTCATTCATTTTTTTTTTTTTAACCAATAATAAAAATTTCTTTATTACAATTTATTTTAGACTTTCATGGCCCGTGAGTATACGAATTATTGAGTTTAGAAATTCGAAAATTTTTTTACGTGTTATTGAAATGTGAAATTTCAAATGGCCAGCGACACCTTTTACAATTGAGCTAAAAATTTTTCCTAACGGGAGAATTTTTTTCTCAGTATATAGGCTTATTTGAAGCTATAACTGCAATAAGTTAGTTTTTTTTGGCTCACCCTAGTATGTACATATGTATATATATATATATATATATATATATATATATATATATATATATATATATATATATATATATATATATATGTA
Source organism: Macrophya annulata (assembly GCA_963924015.1). NCBI lineage: Eukaryota > Metazoa > Arthropoda > Insecta > Hymenoptera > Tenthredinidae > Macrophya > Macrophya annulata. The sequence continues at coordinate 14,462,205 of OZ001258.1, forward strand.
TATATGTATATATGTATATATGTATATATGTATATATGTATGTATGTATGTATGTATGTATGTATGTATGTATGTATGTATGTATGTATGTGTGTGTGTGTGTGTGTACCATTTTTTATAATAATGAAAATAATAAAAGTTATATCAATCGCAAAATTTGAAGTTTTATTCCTCATGGGTAGAAATTTTGAAGTCACGTTTTCTATCACTGCCAATATTGGCGAGGAGACAACATTGCGCTCGGGCCAGTACTGATATTCAGCATTGGCTCAGGATACGATGCCAACACGCGACCAATAGCAATAGCCAGTCCTGGTACTGTACTAGACTGCAGCACTGGCTAATTATTGGAAATCAAAATTGGGGCAACGTTGAGCACCAGTGTTGGCACTGGAATGAAGTGCAGCACTGTCTTGGTGTTGTCTGCCAATATAGGGCCAATGTTAAGAATAAGTCATGGCCCTGTACTGAAACACGTGACCATCCCAACCTAATGCCAGTTTTCTACCAGCACTGGCGAGTAGTGTCGTCACGACGCTTAGAGATCAGTAACCAGCACTGACCCAGTCTTGGGCGAATTGTAAAACCCTACATGGGTGAGATTCCCGATGAAAAACTCAATTTTCGGAATGTGAAAAAAAATAAAAAAGAAAAAAAAAAAAATTCCGACGAGACCCGAACCAGCGGATCCCACGATTACTAAACTCGAACGCTACCGACTGGGCTACGCACCCCATTCGAATATCTGTTGTATCTAGTGAATATGAAGCTCAAGTGCAATACTTCAAAATCGATTATCTCGAAAATTTATGAATGTTGCGCCGAACTGCATTGGGAAATTCGTATTCAAGGTCCCAACTACACGTACCATAAGTATCAAAAATTACAAAAATCCGATTACTCCGGAGTCTCCTTGTGAGTTTCTTTACCGTGAAGCTGGTTCTAAGCAGAGTGGGGGGACATGTATACATATAATGTATATTACACTTTATATTTGAAATAAGGGCCTAATTATTTGAGGCCAAAATCGGGGCAATGGATGCACCGACAGCTGAAAAAAATTATAGAAAATATGGAGAAAATACGAAATGAAAAATTGTCGATAATAACCTTGATGCGCGCTGAAGAATATTTATTCAGTCGTTCGTGTTAGGTTTCTGAGATTTCAGAGTTATTGGAGTTGATGCGACAGCTAAGAAATAATAATTTTCTGAAATCGGATGAGTCACATTTGGACGGTAGGTTGAGTTGGCACGGAATGCCCCATATGTTACACGATATTGGTAATATACCAGGGATTGAAATTCTATTTTCGTAATAAGGGTCGAAAGAACTTTCATTTAAGGCCAAAGTCAAGACATTCGATGCACTGATAACTGAAACATGATAATTTTCAAAATCGGATGGGTCAGTTTGACTATTGAATTTTCGTCTTTTGCATCGCTTCTTTATCTTCTTCTTCTTCGACTTTTTTCTTTAGGTTTACTCCGTCGTCAGAGGTAGCCAGTCTTCACCGTCGCCGACCAAGATTTTCGCCAACCTACTCACGCGCAACCAACAACTTAGACAGTCCCATGGTCGAGATGACAATTAGATAGACAAAGATATAATGGAGTTGTCGCTCTCGACTATAATTACCTGTATGTATTCTATGGTGTAAGGACAAAACAGCCCTACTGCGCAAGGGCGTGCACATAACTGAGACAGTTGAATAAAAGCGGAGATAGATGAGAAAAATATTACGAGTAACTCAAAACCTTGTCAAATAATTTTTTATTACGTACATACAATGGAAAATATGAGGAAATCCGAAATAAAAAATTGTCAATATTAGCTGCGATATCCTCTGAAAAATATCCAAGTGGTACTTGACGAGCTGATGTGTAAATTATTATAGAAACATTGACGCTCAATTCGTATATGTGTGTACTTTAAAAAAATTTAAACATGAACTCGTCAAGTGAATCAAATCCACGTCAAACCGGACGAAATCGACCAAAAATTATCATCGACCCTTTCGATTACTGCAAAACATATCTTAGGTTCTATTTGTCTTATCAATTTGTCCTCGGGCTCATTCGAAAGAGCTGAAATTGGGCTCCTATTTCATGCTGCCACAAATTCTATAATAGCACCAATTGAAGATTGTTATAAACAATTAATTTTCGAACACGTAAAAGATTCCGTTGTAAAATTCCAAAAAAAAAAAAATACAAGCGTATTCCTTGATCAATTTCCTATTTGATAAGTGAGTTTCGAATTGTAGAATTAATGGGAAGTATTTTTTAAATATTAATAATGGAGCGGAGGCGCGCGCGCGCGCCGACAATCCAACTGTCGCGCGCGGAGTAGGCAATAACGTGTAGCGGAGTAGGCAGTAACGTGTTGGAAGAAGCGGGCTTAGTAATGATACATCAATCGTATATCAAGCACACGTAAAATGGAACGAATGTTTATTGAAAACCAACATATTTCATTACCTAACAGATTCCGTTGATCGAAATTGTTTATTATACTATTTGTATTATATGACTACATGATATATTGAATTCTTCATACTATATCAAACTTACATCTAAAATACTATCCATTCGAAATTTATATAAATGCAGTTGTATAGTATCATTATGATCATGCTTCGTCTCGATGTTATATGTATAATAGGTCATACCTGGATTAAAAAAAAAAAATGGTCGGTTTTATAATACTTATATATATTATATACATATAAGATATATTATAATATATTATAAGTATTATAAAACCGACCATTTTTTTTTTTTTTTAATGCAGTTATGACCTATTATATAACATCGAGACGAAGCATCATCATAATGATACTATATAATATAAATATAATAATATAGTTACATCATTTACACAAATTTATAATAAATAGTATTTTAGATGTAAGTTTGATATAGTATTAAGAATTCATATCGTCTAGTTATATAATACAAAGAGTATAATAAACAACTTGAATCAACGGAATCTGTTAGATAATGAAATATATTGGTTTTCAATGAACATTCTTCCCATTTTAACTGCACCTAAGCCCGTTTCATTCAAACTACACGTTATTGCGTACTCCATGCCGCGCGCCGGACAGCTGGATTGTCGGCGCGCGCGCGCGCCTCCGCCCGATTATTAATATTTGAAAAATACTCTCCGTTAGTTCTCCAATTTGAAACTCAGCTATCTTATAGGAAATTGATCAAAGAATACGCTTGTATTTTTTTTGGCAATTTTAAAATCGTGTTCGAAAATTAATTGTTTATAACAATCTTCAATTGTTGCTATTATAGAATGTGTGGCAGCATGAAATGAAAGCCCAATTCCAGCTCTTTTGAATGAGCCCAAGGACAAATTGATAAGACAAGCAGAACCTAAGATATGAAGATTTGAAGGAGAGCGTGTATGGCGGTTTTTGGCATTTTGGGCAATTTTCAATCTGGAATAACTTTTAAAATAATTAAGATAAAACAAATACAAAAATTGTTTGATGAATTTATTTCACCCATAGAATCCGTTAAAAGAAATTCACAATAATCGAAAAGATCGATGAAAAAAAGGTCACTGGTTTGACGTGTTTTTACTCAAGTACGTACTTCAAATGTTTTCTGATTTCTTCAATTTTTCTTATTTTTTTGTTCTGCGTTGAATCTAAATTTGAATTTTTTTTTTTATGAATACGTACGCAGGTTTCTCACAACAAACGGTTGGCCACATATGCATGGGACACGTGCATAAATCAAATGTTGAGGCTGAGTAACATACTCGAGATAAAATAAACGTGATGAGATACTTGGAATTCTGATTTGAAATGATATCGACACTTATTCGAATCAGAAGAATACTATTGTATGCAACGGCCACGTTGGACCTTCCATAATTTTGAACCTTGTTCAGTATTTTGAGGACTACCTCCAGTAAAATTTGAATAAAAAAAAAGGTATGATTATCGCGTTGAAAAATGGCAAACAAAAGTACTGTGAAAAATTCATCGCTACAAAAAATTTTTTTGAACAGTTTGCAACTTGGTTGCTTGAAAGCTGGGAGTCTTATGATTTTGAGTTACTACTGACAAATATTTCTCTGATTATGAAACCGAAAAATATACGTCCTTGCGTGTTTTTTTGAATATAGCAAACAGTAAAAATCATAGCATTCCCACGATTATAATGGTGACAATAGGTGGAAGGCGAAAATTTGATTTATATGATTTCATAAGTTTCCCAATTCAAAGTCTTCCACCCTGAAAATATTATTTTGATGGAAACTGATCTTTTTTTCAGAGGTCGAAAATATTCTCCTAGAGACAACTTTTCTGCAGGTTTTTTTTTGTTGCGGCAGCAATGATTTAGATATACGCATTTATTTTTTTTCCTTGCGATGCAAGAATTTATCTAGAAATTATTGCATTATATGATTATAATCAAGAATGTACATCAATCCATATAAATATCTTTAATGCGTCAAATTTGTAATTTTATGTATAATTAAGACCATCTGTAACTACTCAGCGAACTCATTTGTACAGACCGAGAAGGTCAAAACAAATTATGAATAAACCTATTTATTCGCCGGTCAGATAATTTTTTATCATTCTATTAAAAATAATCATCAACGTTGTCATCTCTAATACGTTTTCAATCGTGACATCGGATGAAAGAAGTGCACTTTCTTGACCAGCGCAACAGAAACAACGAAACGATGAATTTAATTACCACTCTTGCACATTAGTTAAAAAAAAAAGAGACGGTATGTGACCGAGAAACAATAGAGTAACGTAACAACGGTTATCTTTTGTCTGTTTCTCGTCGCTAAGGATCAGTTGATTGTAAATGAGTAACAACGGTTATCTTCTGTTTGTTTCTCGTCGCTAAGGACCAGTTGATTGTAAATCAGTAGCGTGTCGCGTCTTACGACTTACAATTAACAATGAAGATTCGAGAAGATGGAAGTTGAGCGGATTCATGACGGCTATGTTTATACCGTTGATAAAAGAAAAAACAACGCCCTGTGAGTATTACATCACGTAGTTATATTTAGCATTATAATTACAACGAATCGAAATTATCAGTTGCATCGCTTCCTCAATTTGCCTCATTGAAGTCTACACGAATGGAGAAGTTTTCTCGATGGTTGTTTCGAATTCTACATTCGTAATTATCCAATTCAGGATGTCCCATGTTGAACGATTTGTTCACAGGGCATTCACTCAGAAATATAAGTGAATTTTTGTTATTTCATTTTAATTTCGAAAATTTTAATTATTCATTCTCCTGTAATAACGTGAAACAAAATTTTTTTGGATGTACGCGGACACACATATCTGTGGTAATATTTAATTGCGAATTCTTCCTCTCACGATCGAATATGTCTGAAAGCTATAGTCGATAAAAACAACCACATAAAATGTTTATATTTCGTTGTAAGTATCACTTTATCATGGTCGTATTTTCGTCAAACACGAAAAATATTGTTCCGAGAGTCTTTTTTTCTTTTATCAATCCGTATACCAGTTACCGCGTCGGCGTGGCACTTCCCCCCACCCGATGCGTCGCTGTTACTAACAATAGAGACTGACTCGGAGAATTATTTTATAAAAATATTTACATAATATTATTGTTTTATTTGAGCACGGAATATAAATAGACTACGAATTATTTAATTTTCTCAACTTATAAAACTAGGGAATCGCGAGTAAAAAATAAATTTTTTTCTTTCATTAGTTTCTTTAATGGGATAATCTTTCGGCACAACAAGCAAATTTTTTCACATCATCTTTAGGTGTCCCCCTACATTTTTTTTTTTTTTCTAAGCTAATTGGAATGTTGTGTCATAGTTCAACGAAAATCACTTTTGAATTGTATTTTCGAAAAGATTAGCGTTGCTGAAACTACCTATTCATTTTACAATGTTCTTTAAGAGGGGAGCCTCATGTAACTCGCTACAAAAGATGATTTTTGGGAATTTTTATTGAAGAAGCAATTTAATAGATATCTGTTTGAAATGCTTCAAGATATTTTATTATACACGTACAATCATGAAATATAAATAACGATTATACCTATACCTATAGGCGTTACCTTGATCGATTTTCTTTTCATTCGACGTTCTTATATGTGTACATACGATTAAAATATCATAAGACTTCCAAAGGGATCCATTGAATTGTATCTTCAATAAAACATTCCAAAGATCATCTTTATTAACTCGAGTTACATGGGGCTCCCCGAGTCGAAGTTTTAACCCTCTTTTGAACCTCCTTTAAACCTCGTCGTCTCGTCGAGAGTCTGTCAAATCTTAGGAGTATAGAGGAGTCAAAGGAGGTTACGACATATTCGGTACTTTTGATTTCAGACTCCACTTGAACCTAAAAAAGTGGCAGAAACTGGACATTTTGATTCAAAGGAGGTTATGGAGGGTAGAAACAAATCCTCCAGACCCTCCTTTCGGCCTGAATCGAGTCTCTCGTGGGGCCTAAAAACCCTCCTTTCGGCCTGCATCGAATCTTGCGTACACCCTACAGATCCTCCTTTCGGCCTAAACCAAATCTCTCGTACGGCCTACAGACCCTCCTTTCGGCCTGAACCGAATCTCGCGTAGGGTCTACAGACCCTCCTTTCGGCCTACCGGGGATCCGGAAGAATATTTGATGCAGACTAATAAAATATACGATAATTTAAGTTATTAGTAATGTAATTTATTTTCACAAAACTTTGTTTTACAAAACACAATGGGTACGAACTTAAGACCTAAGGTATGTATTATAATTTTTTCATAGATATTCAAAAATAAAACAATTATAATGATCAACGATTTTCTTCGTTTTTTTTCAATCACTAAACTTTAAGTACGGACTCAAAAAACTAAAATACGTATAACAATTTTCTTGTTCCACTAAACCTTTTTTGAGCATACATATTTAACAATAGAATAATTGTAATGATCAACGATTTTTTTCGTTTTTTTTTGTTTCAATCACTCAACTTTATAAATTATAATCCTTCAAAACTGGAAGGAAACACATTTTTCTTTCAATTATTATCAAACTTAAAATAAGATCACTGTTTTTCAGGTCATTATTACTAAAATACGTATTATAATAAATACTAAAATACTATTTACTAAAATACGTATTATAATTTTTTTTCATCCACTAACCCTTTTTTGAGCATACATATTTAACAATAGAATATTTGTAATGATCAACGATTTTCTTCGTTTTTTTTTCAATCACTAAACTTTAAGTACAGACTCAAAAAACTAAAATACGTATTATAATTTTTTTTCATCCACTAACCCTTTTTTGAGCATACATATTTAACAATAGAATATTTGTAATGATCAACGATTTTCTTCGTTTTTTTTTCAATCACTAAACTTTAAGTACAGACTCAAAAAACTAAAATACGTATTATAATTTTATTTCATCCACTAACCCTTTTTTGAGCATACATATTTAACAATAGAATAATTGTAATGATCAACGATTTTGTTTGTTTTTTTTTTCAATCACTAAACTTTATAAATTATAATCCTTCAAAACTGGGAGGAAACACATTTTTCTTCCAATTATTATCAAACTTAAAATAAGATCACTGTTTTTCAGGTCATTATTGCTTAATTGCAAAAACAATGACTACGAACTTGAAACTAAGGTATGTATTATCATTATTTTGATTAAATGAAGTAATTGTAATGATCAACTCTTTAGAAACCTATGATAAGTCCTCGTACTCCATTTCAGTCGAAAACCGCTTATTTCCAGATGGATAATGAAATGGATTTTGTGGAAATTCGTACTGCTGCAACTGATTATAAGCTTGATAGTTTTGAGAAGACTGATAGTTTTCAGGAGCCTGATAGTTTTGGGGCACTTGATAGTTTTGAGGGGGTAAGTTCCACATATTTTCGGAGTATAGAGGATATGGTTGCAAAGCGATCGACATTGGGACACCTTCCGTCGATTGCGTTGCTCGTACTGGTTGTTTGAGAATTGATTGATCCTGATTAGTAGATGGCATGGAGAGATGCTTTTGAGTTGGTGCAGATTCGGAGCCCTGCTCTGGAGACTGCTGCTGCTGTTCTACCTCTTTCGGAAGGTCCACCTGTTGTTTTTTTTCTGCTTTTCTTTATTGTTCTTTGTTACGATTCTTGCTTTTTGATTAGAAGGTGACTGTTCCGAAGACTTCTGAGAGTTTTTTTGTTTCTGTGCTTTGCGCTTGTTGTAAGCTGTTTTATTGATGAAACTGATAATGTCAACTTCATCAATATGGTCGCCAAACCATTCTCTACTCCAGTCTAAACAACATGAAGTGGAAAAAACATAGATACAGCGTTGAAAAATTCGTAAGCGCGAAGAAGATACAGTTGAAGATAGAAATTATAGGACAGAAATTATGGAAAATAAACATGTTGAATATCCATAAATTTTTTAAAATAATGTTAAACATTCAAGGGTGACATGGGAATATACAGATACATAAATGCACCCAGAAGAGGGCAAAACGAAAGAGCTGATGCACGACTTCAGCAAAGGTAAGTAAAAAGTTCTGCGATACAGAATTGAAATTTGACTCAGATAGAAGCAAGGGCTTCAGTGCCACACAGAATACACAGAAAACTCACACATAAGACCTCGGTATAAATCCTGGTGGATCGCCGGACGGCCTCCGTCTTTTGCCCCCTTCGCTGAGTATTGCCCTAGCTGACTACCATATACCTCGGTCAAACATGATCTCACGAGTAATTGCCAACTCTTTTCTTGCTTTAGGGTGACTTTGTCTATGACATATGACTTATGCTCTATTGCACGTTTCACTCCTTCGAACATATAAAAATCGATTCCTTCAAAAATAGGCACCTGAAAAAATATATTCAAATTATAATATTAAACAGTATTGACAATACATTACCATAAAAGATGCAGAATAGTATGGACATGTACCTTGTCCGATATATTATAGTGACTAGAATACTTCACACCCGCATATTATTGCAGAAAAAAATAAAACGTGCTAAACTCAATTTGCATGTACCAAGTCATTGAATTCATTATTTATGAATTATTATCTAGTCAAACTAGCGTTGAGTGCTCCATATACACAAATGTGAATATATAAGTAAATGATATTAAATTTACCTTATCCTTGCCAGGAGTTTTGTAACGATCTGGAATCTGGAATCGGAAATAGAAATACTTAAATAAGACTGCCGATGACATATTATCATTCTAAATCACTTCTAAATAAACAGAAAAAACTATATTCCAAACTTTTAGAGAATATCAAAAATAAGATGAATTTTGAGAAAGTTCATTTACTTTGAAAACTTCAATTACGAAGCATTTCAATTTGTGGAAAAAAAATTCCACCTACTTAGTTAGTTCAAAAATTGTTCTATTTTCAACTTGTCACAGGGGTCTGCTTACCCAAAGACTACCATATTACCACGATCTAAGAAATGAGGTATGCTTTTCAAGTTCTGATCTTGTATGCTATAGAAACCAAGTTTTTGCTCAAGTATTCAAAGCTTCGACCAAGCCATTCTCTGGAAAGTGGCCAGCCTCCTTCACCAATGTCTGTGTTGATGAGAGGGGCTGGCCACTTTTCAGAGAATGGCTCAGTATATGCGTACCTCGTAGACGGGACTTTGGCCATAGGAAATAGATTCTGTGCTTGCTGGAGAGATGGTTGAAGCCTTGAGTGAAGCTACTACACAAGCCAGAAATGAAATATTTTCTGGCGTGGCTGAAAGTAAAGGAAAAAATACATAAAATAAAGGCGGAATTTGAGACTTACCATATGGATACAAATTATTCATCAGACTAGAAATTGTCTCATTAAAATGGTACTTTTAGCTGGCATAGCAAAAATTTTATCCGCTGCAGCAGTATCGTAGGTAGCCTAGGTGATGATTACTTTCTATGTATATTCACAGTAGTCATTTGATTGAACTTACCAACCGCAGCGAGGTCCTTCATCGTTGCCCAAAATTTAGCATACCTGCCTTCGACTAAGTCTACATCAGTCGTGACAGACTTTGTTGATATAGAGCCATCGTCTGAAGGCACAGATTCTGATACAGATTCTGGTGAAGGCACAGATTCTGACACAGATTCTGGCGAAGGCACAGATTCTGACACAGATTCTGGCGAAGGCACAGATTCTGACACAGATTCTGATACAGATGCGGTTGACGGAGTAGGATTAACACAGAAGTGGTTTTTGGATGCAGATTTTAGCTTTGATTTGGACGCAGATACAGTTAACAATGTAGGTTTGACAGGTAGTCGGTCTGATAGCACATGTGAACCCGAAGTTCTATGTAATGGACGCTCTAGATTGTCATTATCAGGAGGGATCACTGATTGTGTGGATTCCAAATCTGACCAAAGGCCAGAATCCTTCGAAATTGTCATCTCAATCTTGTTTTGAGCCACATTACGTGCTGTTTTATCAGATTTCTTCGCAACCTGTATTTCTTTTTTGTTTTGATGGACATCTTCCGTGAAAATTTTCGTATCTTTGCTGGCAATTTCACCTGTTGACGCATCCACCGGATGATCAGTTCGTCTCGATTATCTTGAAAAAACACGTGGTTATGAAAGAGGTTAAGAGCTACAGTGTGGGAATAAAAAGCCAGCTGCCAACAGTTTCATTTACACATTACGTTCCGAATTCCAAAAATTACTCAGAGGTACACCCTGTACTTT
>OZ001258.1:14477927-14492927 GCA_963924015.1 Macrophya annulata
TTTTTTTTTTTTTTTAAAGAATCATCGCCTATGATCATGCCATAGTAAAAATATTGCCTAGTGTGTGTTCAAACTGTCCCGTTAATAACAACGTATAAATTCACATCCATTACTACTCTGCCATCAAAGTACACCATACTTGGGAACTTAAGTCCCCGAATCATACGATCATTGCAAAATCACGTCCCTGAAGTATACATTATTGTGTCCTCGAAGAATACGGTCTGTTTACTGTGATGTTTTTGTTACCGGTGATATTTCCAATATGACATAATCACAGGTGATTATTTTTCCAAAACAAGTGAAACGAAAAAGTGATACAAAAAAATGTATTTGCGATAGGTATTATTTGCCAAATTACTGCAACGAATTTCGAATCACATGAGCAGCTGCAGCGGGTACAGTTTGATGAAAATCATAAATTGCCAAAAAAAATGTTTTATGCCCTAAGAACATCGGAGTTTAACATTTTCGTCAACATCCGAATACTCTGATTGTCTCAAATCAAGAAGTATTCACTCATTTACAGCAAAGAATCGTAATTGAAAAGTATTCGAGATACATCGATATTTCTTTAGGTTATTCACGTTTCTTCCTAATTTACTTAAGTGGGGATCAACGCCAAAATAACAAATATACACCGATTACACTTAGGTAAGTGGTCTGCAAACGATATTTTTTCATGCCACTTTCTACCGCAATTACAGCTGCAGGTACGTAATTTTAACACAAAATTTTGGAAATATTGCACACTTTGGGGACATAATTATGAACGGAGGGTATTCTTTGGGGCTACAATATTGAAAATAATGTATACTTCAGGAACTTGATTTTGCAATGATCTGTTAATTTGGGAGACATAATTGTGTGTTCAAATCATTTTGTTAAGAGGCACGACTAGTATGAAATTTTCAAAAAATCGATTTTTTTTGCATTTGTCGATAATTTATACCTCTAAAAATAACATACTAAGATTTCAAGTGCGGATCTCAAATAATTTTTGAGCTACATCCTTCTAAAGAGGAGCTGTTCTTTACGAGGCTACGCGTAGCGGAGAATTCTCAGCAAGCTGCTTCAAAAGAGGACCGACCAGCTCGAAGGAGAGCTTCAACAGCCCAACAAGTGCTTTTGGAAGAGAAGGAAGGTGAAGTGTATGGGCCTGGAATAACAGATAAGCTCTAGGTATGATATTTATCAATTTATAACAATAAAATCGATACTTTTATCTCCGAACGCGTTTTTCTCAGACCTAAATTTTTCAAATTTGCTGCAGCTCCAACTTGATAACCAATCATCCCATCGATTTGCTTCTTGTTTTAGCATATTTTGTATTTGTTTCGCCGTACCATGAACATCCAGTTTTTCGATTGGATGAAAAATGTAATTTTGCCATGCCAAAAACCATCAGATTTTTGCACGAACTTTTTTTCAAAAATCCGACATTTTCTTGCATTTCGATTTTTTTTTCACATTCATGGTTCATGGTATTGGAAATTCCTTTTAGTTCGACAAACTTTTCGTTTTTTTTTCATTTCAGGCACTGTGATGGCCGTAATCACTGCCGCAGTGGGAGGACTTTTTTTTTGGAGACTCGGGAGATGGCGGATAACTTGCTGAAAATCGTATATTTTCTTTTAAAAAAATTACTGTGTATTCACTATTTATGCACAAATATATCCGATATATTTTAAAACATTCAATGCAATACTTTTTTTAAAAAATCACCTTTTTTTGGCGATCACACTAGTCGTGTCCCTCAACAATAACGTATGAACTCACATCAATTACTACTGTCATCAAAGTACACCATACTTGGGAACTTGAGTCCCCGAATCATACGATCGTTGCAAAATCACATCCCTCAAGTATACATCATTTCCAACATCCTGTCTTTGAGGAATACGGTCTGTTTACTGTGATATTTTTGTTACTAATGGTATTTCCAATATGACATAATCACAGGTGATTATGTGATATTTCCAATATTACATAATCACAGGTGATTATTTTTTCAAAACAAGTAGAGCGAAAAAGTGATACAAAAGGATGTATGTGCAATAGCTATTGTTCGCTGAATTACTGCAACGAATTTCGAATCACATGAGCAGCTGCAGCGGGTACAGTTTGATGAAAATCATAAATTGCCAAAAAAATGTTTTATGTCCTAAGAACATCGGAGTTAAACATTTTCGTCAACATCCGAATACTCTGATTGTCTCAAATCAAGAAGTATTCACTAATTCACAGGAAAGAATTATAATTGAAAGGTATTCGAACTACGTCGATATTTTTTCAGGTCATTCACGTTTTTTCATAATTTACTTAACTGGGGATCAATGCCGAAATAACAAATATACACTGACTACAGTAGTTATGTGGCCTGCAAACGATATTCTTTCATCGCTTTTTCCACCACAATTACAGCTGCAGGTATGTAATTTCAAGACGAAATTTTGGAAATACTGCACACTTTGGGGACACAACTTTCAAAGGAGCGTATTTTTTGGGGCCACAATATTGAAAATAATGTTTACTTCGGGGACTCGATTTTACAATGATCGTATAATTTGGGGGACATAATTGTGTGAGTTCAAACCATTTTGTTAACATCAACGTATAAATTCACATCCATTACTACTCTGTTATCAAAGTACACCATACTTGGGAAATTGGGTCCCCAAACCATACGATCATTGTTAAATCGAGTCCCTGAAGTATACATCATTTTCAATATTGTGTCCCTGAAGAATACGGTCAGTTTGAAATTACGCCCCTGAAGTGTGCACAATTTGTAAAACCTTGTCTTCAAATTATATATATCTTCTATAGTTGCGGAGGTAAGAGCCATGAAAAAATATAATAATATTTAATTGTATGAAAGAATATCGCTTGCAGACCACTCAGGGAACTGCAGTCGGAGTGTTATCGTTATTTCGGCGTTGATCTCTAATTAAGTAAATTATGAAGAAACGAATGAATTGCCCGAAGAAATATCGATGCCATAAGGTAGTAAGTGCCAAATAAATTTTTTTTTCTGTGGATATGCCCAAAAGATTTTATATTGCGTCAAAAAGATTTTGCCACTAAAAGAATCAAATTTTTTTTTCGGCACTTACGACCTTATGGCATTAGACACGCGATATATATGTTCAAATACAAGTATTTATTTTGTAGTCATGTTGAGTAATTTAAATGCACTTTTGTAATTTTTCGTATAGATTTTTATTCACTCTGAATGCAGTATTATAGCCTAGAATGCGTGAAAAGTAGATACAACATGGTGATTCTTATCACAACCTAAATTGTAGCCATACAATTTAGGGTAAGCTAAAAAAAACTAACCTATCGAATTTATGGCTTGAAATGAGCCTATATACTGAGAAAAAAATTCATCCGTTATGAACAATTTTTAGCTCAATTTTAAAAAGTGTCGGTGACGATTTGAAATTACCCATTTAAACAACACGTGAAAAAAAATTTTTTCACTTAAAATATTATAACTTTTGAACCGTTTGAGATAAAAAATTTGCGCTAGCAGATCCTTGTAAGGCATTAAATTTCCTGACAAAAAGTATTGGGAGTCGAATTTCTAAACTCAATAATTCGTATACTCACGGGCCATGAGTCTAAAATAAACAGAATTTTACTTTTTTTTTATTTTTAGATCGAAAATATCAATTAAAATTAGTTGAAGTTAGTAAAAAAATTTTTTTTTATGAATAATAAAAATTGTTTCATTATAATTTGGATATTGCTGGCGATGTAATTGTACATGTAGAATAAATTGTTTTCATTTTTTATCTTTTGTTAAAAAATCATTATAATTTTTCAAATTCAATCAAATCTCCCAATATGGTAGATAATAAATCTGCGCAAAAGACATAAGTGACTTGATTACAAGAAAATCTTCAAATTTTTTTAAACGGTTTGATTTAGTGTCGGACATTTTAAATGTTTAGCCAGAATATTGGCCAGATACTGAATCGTATAAGAATTGCTTAGATACTATTAAGAGTATTAAATGTGTAAATGATATTGCTGAGCGAGGCATAGCATTAATAACAAATTATAATCGATATTTACCAGAAGATGAAGAACAAAAACAATTTATTCTACATGTAGTACAATAACGTCACCTGCAATATCCAAATTGTAACAAAAAAAAAATTTTATTAATAATTAAAAAAAAACAATTATTGACTAAAAATGCAATAAATTACAAATGAAAAAGATGAAACTCTATTCAATTTATGAAGTTAGTATGTGAATTAGATTTGTTACTCACTTCATCTAATTTGATAGTTTTGATAAAAAAAAGCCTTAAAACCGTAAAATTCTGTTTATTTTAGACTTTTATGGCCCGTAAGTATACGAATTATTGAGTTTGAAAATTCGACTTCCAAAACTTTGTTGAAGGAAATTTACTGCCCTACAAGAATATGTTAGCGCGAATGTTTTATTTCAAACGATTCAAAAGGTATGACATTTTTAGTGAAAAAAACTTTTTATTACGAGTTATTTAAATGGGAAATTTCAAATGGCCACCGACATCTTTTAAAATTGAACTAAAAATTTTTGCGAACGGGAAAATTTTTTTCTCAGTATATAGGTTCATTTTAAGATATGAATCCGATAGGATAGTTTTTTTGGCTCACTCTAAGCCACATATTACTGCTTAACTCAACAATAACCATAACTCAAAATTATTGCACATGTATTTGACTACACCTCTTACTTATATATAACAAGGAGAAAAAATGATGCAGATTGGTGAGAATTTCTATTCTCATAGTAACATTCTTGTTACTATCATCGAATAGGACTGTCGTATTACAGTGTTTTTGGAGTAGAGTATTGAAACTATTTTGATCAGCCTCAGACATCTCTTTTGTCGTTCATTGTATATCCAAGTTAGGGTGGTTCTTATTTAGGGTTTGGTGAAATTAAAATCGTCACGCCCTCCTAATCGATCACAAATAATTTAAGAAACAACATTGTAAAACTTGAGCTCTTAATTTCAACGTTAAGGCATGCCTTCAAATTTTAACCGTTATTTATTTATTTATTCATTTATCTTATCTCTTAATTTCGTCTAACTTAAGCAAAGATATGATATCGAGTTTTGTGCACTTCTAGATATTTTTTTCTGTTGCACTTGAATTCATTGGCTATTAATTACTCATTTGATTTAAAATAATATTGAAATTTTATACAGTTAGATTTTTTATTTTATTCGAGAATTATTCATTTACACTTGTGTATATTATGAACTTTATATGCTGTTGTGTATATTATACACAACTGTAAATAAATAATTCTCAAATAAAATAAAAAATCTAACTATGAAAGATTTTACTATTTAATTAAGTGAAATGAAGAACTAATAGCCAATGAATTTGAGTGCAACAAAAAAAAATATCTATAATCGCAGAAAACCCAATATCATATCTTTACTTAAGTTAAACAAAATTGAGAGAAAAAAAAAATAAATAAATAAATAAATAACGGTTGAAATTCGGAGGCATGCCTTAACGTTAAACTTCAGTGCTCAAGTTCTACAATGTCTTTTTTGTTTAATCATTTGTGATCGATTAGGAAGGCGTGACGATTTAAATTCCACCAAACCCTAAATAAGAGCTACCCTAATCCAAGTGCTTAACTCAACCATAACCGTAACTCAAAATTATTGTACGTGTATTTGACTACACCTATTACTTATATATAACGAGGAGAAAAAATAATAAAGATTGGTGAGAATAGAATGTTACTATCATCGAATAGGACTATCGTATTACAGTATTTTTGGAGTAGAGTATTAAAACTATTTTGATCAGCCTCAGACACATCTCTTTTTTCGTTCATTGTATATCCAAGTTTTCACTTGCGGAGCTGTGCGACCTTGCAGACACTTTTGTTTCGTAATAACATCCTGTATTTGTGACAGTGATGGTAATTTTGAACCTTCTAAATATTTCTCAAAAGCTTTAACGACTGTGTACTTCTCAGCCTCACTCCATGGACGTCTGATGTCGGATACTAAAATGGGATAAAGTAATAAATATTTTATATGTTAGTATATTAACCCAAAAAATATTCAATTACTATGAAAAGTATTGTTTTATTCTTCACTGCTCACCACGATGTCGTTTATTTTCAGCGCCTGTGTCTGTTAAAAGCATTTTCCTCTTACAACTTTTGGAGCTACTGTTCGAAGCTCTTATTTTTCTAGAACTAGTGCTCGGAGTGATGTTTGACGATCTAGTGCTTAGGACAGTCATGTTCGGGGACCTAGTTCTAGGTGTGTTCCTGTTTGCAAGCATACTACAAGGTGTGGTCCCGTTTGTAGAGCTAGTACTCAGCGTAGTGATGTTTGATGATCTCGGGCACAAGAAAGTCACGTTTGGAGACCTAGTCCTAGGGGTCCTGTTTGTGGAGCTAGTCTTCGGAACTTTTTTATTAATATCCTGTTGTGACAGCAGGGGTTTCACATTTTTGTTACTAAATTGATTTTCAATGGCTGCTTCCTCTTCGGAGTCTGACTCACTAGCTATTTCTGGTTTACCATCATTTCCTGTTCCTTGTGCCAGTTCTAATAATTTAGAGATCTTGATTATGTCTCTTTCGACTATAGGTTGTCGATATATTTCTTTATGAATCTTCTCATGATGTCCCATAAAGTTAGCTAAGTCAGAAACTTGCGTTTCCGATAGGTTGAGATTAATGCAATGCGTTGCAATGTGTTTCCGCAGCTTTGTGCCCCGAAGAGAACTTGGTACTTCTGCCCCACACAATGATGCAAATTCTCTGAGGAGATTGCATGCTCGCAGATACTTATGTCTAGCCGAGTCGTTACAACGTAACCCAAAAAAGTAAGGATTTTGATCTGAAACCTTGGCTTCTCGGCGAAATTTTCTAATCAACTTCATACATTCCAAAAGATCGCAGGGAACCAAAACAGGAACGCCCCGACCACGCTTCCCACGAATCATAAATCGAACGTACTTTTTGGCAATATCTTGAGCCTCTTTGGATAATGAATTGAATAGTTCCTTGTTACCAATGGCATCGATACTTTGGTGCGATTCGAAATCTTCAATGTAGATTCGTTCAATCTCTCCCGCTCTTCTACGATTAAATAATTGAAGAGAAATAAGAGTATTCCCAGCGAGCTTATGCCAGGCATTGTCACAGAATTTTTGCATCAGAGTTCTTTGATGCTTTTCACGTTCAGCTTTCAGATAATTTTGTAGTTTTTTAATGTCGGCTGCACTAGGGAGTTCGACCTTTTTTCGTCTGTTGTTTTGTAAATGTGTCTCGGCCACTGCTCTGTTTATCGCAGCACCATAATCTTCGGTCAGAAGCTTCAGAAAGTTTTCAACTTTTTTCTGTTTTTTCGGCTCTTCAGTTTTTATGTACTTGGATCGTAACAGTTCACCAACCTGCTTCAAGAGTGTACCAATATTTGACGCAACTGTTGGATGTTGAAATGTACCTTCATTATTCTTGAACCCTGCAACTTGCTTCGCTGCTACGATACAACTATCATAGCATCTGGGAGTGTATACCGTGAGCGTCTGGTGAACCGGGTCAGTGAAACGACGATGGCGCTAGTTTTCTTGAAATTTAAAGGGAGAGCCAATACACCAAGAATATCCCTAGTTCAGTTGCGATTTCATATGTTTATTCCATGGTCCGTGAAGGCGGCCATTGTATTTGGTTGACAGATATCAGAAGTGTTTTTAGGGTTATAGAGTATTGTAGAGGTGTACACGAAATAGTGAAAATACGTTATGAATGTTTTAGATCAAGACAATAGATCAGCGAACTACAGCGTTTTGGTTAATCGTTAGTTATTGTAAACACATGTCTGGAAATTCTAAAAATTCCACTGCAAATCTTTGTAACCGGTGAAACATAACCTCGAAAAACATTTCGATAGCTGTCTAACATATTTAATGGCGGTCCGCATCTACGCTTCAAAAGGCCTAGGGATATTTTCGGGATGTGAGTTAGTTCCCCTTATAAATTTCAAGAAAGCTAGCGCCATCGTCGTTTCACTGACCCGGTTCACCTGACGCTCACGGTATAGAAGAAAAATTAGTAACTGTGTTGTTGTTTTCTTTCACAGCAAGCAGAAACCGACCTAGTAATCTTATTTGAGCACGAATACCCTGGTATTGATGCTGGTGCATGCCCAGTCGATTGCACTGTTTATTAGCATATAGAATCACGGCTTCGTCGTAGCGAATGCTGCGTACTACATCATCTTCCCGTAGATAAGAAAAAATGTGGTTCCTAACAGCTTCATCGGCAATTGCATTAATACGGCCCATTATGGCGCGCCCCTTTACCATGATAATTCTTTCATTTGATTTAACACGCTTAGTGCATTTTCGCCAGTGGTGACGAATAACCGATTTCGCATATTGTCCTCTACATTTAGCACAAACTATGAAATCTATTGCACTTTTTTGCATTCTCTGATTAGGTCGCCGGCAGACTAACAAGGTACCATTGTTAAATCTTTGATCCGAATTGAATAAATGGTTACCATTCTTTCTGAGAGTAACAATTATTTTTTGGCGTTCAAGATTCTTCTTTGGTAGGTGAATGAATTTTTTCACATCTTCCTCGTTACTGTGCATTAGTTCTAAATGTCGAGCTAATTTTGTTTGGAGCTTTTGACAATATAAGCAGAAGTATCTTTTAGTATAGGATGGAGTCGAAGAATCCTGAACTTGCATTTTCAAATCATCAGGAGCTGAAAATGGCTTGCTAGGCACATGAAAGGTCAATGTAGCCTCATTTTTGGATTCGTCACATGATGAATCTGATGATGTGTCTTTATTGCCAGTGTAGCTGTTTGATGGTTCATAATCTCCATCATTAGCATTATTTTCACGTGAATCTGAATCAAAATTGCAAATAAGCATCAACTTATATGTAATTTTCTCAGCTAACAGTTAAAAGTAACTTTCAGTTGTAGCAAAGAATGTTCACCATGGTTTTTACCTTTAACGATGTTCGTTGAAGTACTTAGTGTGGAAGTTGAGTTTATAATTGTAGAGCTCAAGACGGGATTGGCAAGCTCATCAAATGATTCTAGTGATTGTGAATCTTTTTGATAAGGATTAGCATAAATATCTCCATCAAATACTATATCTTTAAAGAATCCATCAGCCCTAAACACGTACGGAAAAACAACAGTATTCAAATATAAATTTACTAATGTATGTTAAATAATATTTAAAAATAAACAAAAAAAAAAAAAAATGTGAATGATAAATCATCATTCATGTTTCGAAACTTACGCATCGTCTTCAAGGTTGTTCATAATAGTAGGATCGTTCTCAAGTAGATTTGCTAAAAAATTACAGAAATTAAATAACTTTGCAACCAGGATGGGAAATGTATTTCAGGTAGAGGTAGAAGAGTCAAAAGCTGTAATTTTAGGTGGGAATCTCAGTGAACTTTATATAAAAAAAGTTTAGTTTTTTTCAATTTTTAAATGACTAAATCTGATCAGAAATTCCTCACATCAAAATTGATAGTGTATTAGTATGAATGTTGAAAACAAAAAAAATATCAATCTTCTGTGATGAAACTGAAAGTGTAGACGCAAGGAACATTTTGCAGAAGATTCCCTGTATAGCTCTGCAAAAGTTTTCTCGCATACTACCTAATATGAACGTTAGGGTGCTTTTATTTTTTTGACTATTTTTATTTTTTCGCTCCCCACTCAAAATCTTGTTGGAAAGGTCCAAAAAAAAATTCCTTGAAAATTTGAGCCCTTAATAATAACTCTAAGTACTCGACCGAAGCGCCTAAAGATTTCCCATTTAAAATACACGTAAACTTTGATCTTTTTTTTCTAAATATTTATATCTCAGCCGCATTTTATGCTATTGGATTGTTCCAAAGTGGAATTTACTCGGAATTGAAAGTTCTACAAAAATGCTTACTGTACTGTAGCTGTAATTTGTACCTGTACGATGGTACGGGTCACTAAATCTGATTTTGGGAAAAATTCTCATTTTTTTGAAGATATTTCAAAAGTGACTGAATTTATCGAAAAAATGTAAAGGACAAACTTGTAGAAATTTTAATTTGCTTTAAAAAAGGTCTCATCAGTTGAATCGCTAAGATTGATATTTGTTGAGATATAAAGCGTTAACATTGTCAATAAACAACAAGTTTGGTACGAAAATTCTGAGAAATTTCATAAAATGACAATGTTAACGCTTTATATCTCAACAAATATCAATCTTAGCGATTCAACTGATGAGACCGTTTTTGAAGGAAATTAAAATTTCTACAAGTTTGTCTTTCACATTTTTTCGATAAATCCAGTCACTTTTGAAATATCTTCAAAAAAATGAGAATTTTTCCCAAAATCAGATTTAGTGACCCGTACCATCGTACAGGTACAGATTACAGCAACGGCACAACAAGTATTTTTGTAGAACTTTTAATTCCGCGTAAATCCCACTTTGGAACAATCCAATAGCATAAAATGCGGCTGAGATATAGATATTTAAAAGAAAAAAATCAAAGTTACGTGTATTTTAAATAGGAAATCTTTAGGCGCGTCGGTCGAGTACTTAGAGTTATTATTAAGGGCTCAAATTTTCAAGGAATTTTTTTTCGGACCTCTCAAACAAGATTTTGAGTGGGGAGCGAAAAAATAAAAATAGTCAAAAAAATAAAAGCACCCTAATGAACGTATCGAAGGACTGAAAAATATAAAGCAGACGATTATTTAGCGCAAGAAAGCATAATTTTGATTTGCGACAAAATTTTATACGCACCAATAAACGATAAACCATCTCCGCCAGTCGAATTCATAGAATGACGTGTTCTCACTAGCTCATATTGAACTTTTTTAATGCTCTTTATCCGTAGCTTTTGAGACGAGCAAGTAGCAGTCAAATCGTGGACTTGTGCTGGGATGCTATGTGCATCATCGTTACTACTATTCTGTATTGCAGAAAGAATCGGTATATGTCCGACTTGAGATTTGCCTTCCTGGTCAATATGAAAATCTTCAACAGTGTTAGTAATCCTAGGTGTACAAACAGTAGGTGAACTCTGCACTTGTGCTGAGGGACAATCTGTACCGTCATCGCTACTCTTCTGTGTTCCAGAGGGAATCGATAGATTTTCAACTTGAAGTATGCCTTCATTATTAGTGCGACAATCTTCGGCGTTGTCAATAATTGTAGGCAAGCAAACAGTAGGCGAAGTCTGTACTTCTGATGAGATGCTATCTGTGCCATCGTCGCTAACTTGTATTGCAGGAGGAAACGGTAGATTTTCAATTTGAGATTTGCCTTCATGATCAATATGAGGATCGTTGACGTTATCAATAATTGCGGGGAAGCAGACAGTAGACAAATTCTTCACTTGTGCTGTGAGACTGTCTGCATCGTCGGCGTTACTTTCTTGTGTTACAGGAGGAATCGGTAGATTTTTAACTTGAGACATACATTCATGGTCAGTATGAGAATCGTCGATGTTCTCAGTAATTGTATGCAAGCGAACAGTAGGCGAAGTCTGTACTTGTGTTGAGATGTCTACGCCGTCATCGCTACTCTTTTGTGTTGCAGGAAGGATCAGTGGATTTCCGACGTGAAATTTAAGTTTCTGGTCAGTGTGAGAATCATCAATATTGTCGGTAACTGTAGACGAGCAAGTAGTAGTGGATTTGTATACTGATATAGAGATCCTCTTTGAGTTGTCGTCATGCTGTACTTCTTCAGAAATAGTGCCTGTGTAGCTGTCATCAATTTTCATCTTAGAAGCATCTTGAAGTATAAAAACAATTGAAACTTGTGGTGTAAAAAAATGATAAAAATATCAGAAGTGATCTCGAAAACAGAGACCTCCTTATTGCCGTATGCACATATGTTGTGGATATTGATGATTCGTCTATTTTATTCACACTACTTGGGGTCAAATTGACCAAAGAACTGTAGATACCATATCACAATGTTAATTTTATTTATTAAAGATTATTCAACAAAAAGATTGATAAGCTAGGCTTGGAACGAAGTATTACTGTATGGCAAGGCAACAAATATTCACTTCATGCATTGTGATTATCAAGAACCCTCAAGTGTAAATCAATTAGATGAAACGTGGCTAACAGCAACATATGTGCCTCGAGCAGTAATTCGGTCCTTGTTCCTGAAATCGCCTTCTGACATCACCAGCGATGGACCTGAACTTGACCAATAATAACAAGAATATATTAGGTTCATAGCGGCTAGAGTTGGCAGTTTTGGTACTTGACTTTTAGCTTTTAAAATTTTTCACACTAAGCTATAAATAATTGCTAATTCAAATTCGAATAGAATAGTTCTTCTAATCGCTAATAACTTTTAATCAAAAATAGTAATTAACCATTTGTCCGCCTGTTATTCTCCAACAACTCATCAGTTTCACCTTCGTTTTCAGTGAGAATGGCTTCATGAAAGCATGAATCTTTATCTGTGAAAAGGAACTAGTAAGTTTAGGTAGGTACATTTAACAAAATATATAAGGTTTCAATTGAGGAATGTGTACCCATTTTTGTTGAAGTTTCACCCAAATCGAAGATATAACATTGGGCATCTTCGTCGTCACATTTGAGTAAAATTTCATTACTAATGAATAGCCTACTTTTACCTGTAGGAATGAGAACATTCTGAGGATTTGCAGTTTCTTTAGATCCGAGGTTCACTAACATTTTCAATAAATAAGGAAGATTTGTAGCTTGAAACATTGCGTAAACTAATTCAATATGATGTTTGCTGAGATTTTAAATTTATGAAGCAGATTGAAAAAAGATCATTAGAAAATATACAGAATTGTTGGAAGTCCAATATATTTCAACTCTTGCCTTCTCCTCAAGATAAATGACAAACAAATTAGAAAATAAAATGGTACAAATAATCACAAATAAATTCGGTTGATATTAAAGATTGATTTGTCAATATATCTACCTTGAGTGATCTTGTCAGCTTCTAGTATTTTAGCGCAAGACAATTGTTTGCCGGTATATTTCAGATTTTTGAGACAAACATGAGGAGAATTGCCGTTGAAGTGGTGTTCTATGCGTTTTAGCAATGCAGAATCAGCTATGAATTGAGAACAAGGTTAAAATACCATAAAATGTAATATTTTGATTATTGTTGATGTTACACTGCTCATCTTACACCAATTTGTAGAGTGAAATAGTGTATTAACCTAAATAGAAACAATTGCATAATTTTACTCACCAGTGAAAATTAAGACACGTGCTGCATATTTTTTGCGATCTTTATATCGGGCTGCACAATATTTTTTAGTTGCACTTATTTCTGATAACTGACAAGCATAAATAATACTATCACTATATTGAACCAACGCCATCGTATTATATGTGATCGTCTTGATATTCTTCGATGCCTTCATCTTCTTTCTTCTTTAACCTTTTTTTTTACTGTGTCTTCACCTTCCACTTTTAGTCGCTGTAATCACACGATGTACGAACTCGAGAGATTGATCTCAATCCGGGGGTTCCCGAAACACCAACAGGTCACGAAACCTAGTAGTTTCATGTGTTTCGAAAACTTTGAACATGAACTATCCGAATATATGACGCGAAGACTCTGCGTGGTGTCTACCTAGTTTGTGAGTCAGGGACTATTAACGTGTTCTCAAAGTACACTGTACTTCGAATATTATGTCCCTGAAGTATACACTATTTTTCAAATCGAGTCACCAAAGATGCGATGAATATCTATTAAAGTAATGCCTAATTCGGTCGTATTTGAATTCCAAGGCTCTTGTGGGCCAAAATGCCTCGAAACACATTCAAAAAATGTAGCCTAAACCCGAGGTTCGTTGCTCAATTTAAAATGGTACCGTAAGCCCTTCGAATTTTCCCATTTCAAAAACATATGATTTTTGACACTCCGCGATTGATTTTCAATTTCCCATTTCTCCGTTTTCAGGAAAAAAACGGAAGTTATTATAATCACCCCTGAAATGAAAAGTTGAGTTTTCACTAGATCTCTATGTCTTAAAATTCAATGTATGTGTGTATATGTGTATGTATGTATGTATATACACATGTATGCATGTATGAATGTGTGTGTGATTAATTTTTTGTCCGATGATATCTCGAGAACGAGTTATTAGATTTAAATGATTTTGGTCTCAATCGACGTGGTTTTTTCAAACTTAAAATTAATTATATTTTGGCTTCAATCGGTTTAGTACGTATCAAATTATTTGAATTACAAACTTCTGAGATATATTATAAAAATGATGATATCCTGAAAATGGTCGTACAGATTCGAATGAAAATTGGTACCTTTACGTTTTTTGGGTCACTAATCAGTAATCACTAATCTGACATTATTATTATTATTATTATTATTATTATTATTATTATTATTATTATTATTATTATTATTATTATTATTATTATTATTATTATTATTATTATTATTATTATTATTATTATTATTATTATTATTATTATTATTATTATTATTATTATTATTATTATTATTATTATTATTATTATTATTATTATTATTATTATTATTATTATTATTATTATTATTATTATTATTATTATTATTATTATTATTATTATTATTATTATTATTATTATTATTATTATTATTATTATTATTATTATTATTATTATTATTATTATTATTATTATTATTATTATTATTATTATTATTATTATTATTATTATTATTATTATTATTATTATTATTATTATTATTATTATTATTATTATTATTATTATTATTATTATTATTATTATTATTATTATTATTATTATTATTATTATTATTATTATTATTATTATTATTATTATTATTATTATTATTATTATTATTATTATTATTATTATTATTATTATTATTATTATTATTATTATTATTATTATTATTATTATTATTATTATTATTATTATTATTATTATTATTATTATTATTATTATTATTATTATTATTA
>OZ001258.1:14495427-14552927 GCA_963924015.1 Macrophya annulata
CGAGGCTACGTAGGTTCATGTCCGCGAGATATTTGCGATCTGAAAAAGGTCTAGGAGGGTCATCGGAGGGTGAAGTGGAGTGAAATGAGGTTTACCAACGGCACTGAATTCTGCAAATAGGGCCTAGTAGGTTCAACGGAGGGTGGCGGCTTGTGCGATACAAAAGAAATAGGTTCCGGAGCATTCAAAAGAGGGCTAAAATTTCGACTCGGGTCTCTCGTGAAACGATATTAAAAATAACATTAGGTTATTTTAGCAATGCTAGAATTTTGAAAAATATGATAAAAAAGTGATTTTTTTTTTTTTTTGTACTATGACGCCCCACTCCGATCAACTGACAAAAAATATATCTGAAAATGATTTCAAAAAAATAATAAAAGAAGAAATATAGTTTCTACTTGCGATCTCGTAGTTTTTAAAATTGAAATTTTTGTATCCACCACTCTTAACTGATCAGTAGGGAAATTATTTGTTTTCTTGAAGAACATTTAACGCAGGCTGTTGAATTTGTCAGGAAGTTTGTATTTTTTAAGTACAAATATATCCCTGAAATTTCATTAAAAAAACCGCGGGCGCAGCTATCCTGTGCTTATCCTGCTACAGGCTTTTTTCAGGAAAATCGATGCTAGTACACTGACAAAGTGTACCTACAATCTACATGCTCATGATACAACCTGCATGGTCATTGTCAAATTCCAAAGCTCAAAGAAGAACATACAGTATTCAATATTTATTCATTTCGTTTATGAATATGAACATATTTTGGAGTATATTATCAGCGAATTACTCGCATTGTACGGGATAAAAAATATTTGCAGAAAACATTACTCAGAAAATTGATTTATTTGATCAAAAAATTTTGCCATAGTGTCTACAATTATGTAACAAATACACCCATGGCTAATACAATTTTGTAATTTCCTTTAGATACCTCGTATGTAAGTTTGGACGATACGCCCACTGCAAGGGTCGTGGCAAGGTGGTAAACCAAGGATTTGAAATGACAGCGGCACACAATCATGCGCCAGATGAGAACGCCGAAATTGTTGCCATTTTTAAAAATAAATTGCGTCAAGCGTGTTTGACGCAATTTCAGAATCAAAAGGAGATTTACGATGCGCTGCGAATATTGTGAGTATATAGATACCTACGCGTACCTGTACCAAATGTTTCTTGTGCTTTTGAGCCTGCAATACCCATATCACGTCATATTAGATGAGTCTTCATGGTCATCTATTTCGAGCCACCTTGATTCTCCAACGACCCAGATTCTTTGGATGGAAGAAAGATATCCATATAGTATTTTACAGACAGAAATGGTCCTACGCTCTATCCTTATCCTAGAGTGTAATATATTACAGGCATCCCGAAGCGGCTGTTATTGCGACATATGCCAGTGTGGAATCGTCCATGCGCCGCTGGAAGAAAAAATTTCATCCTCCTGCTCCGGGTACCCTGAGTAATTATGGCGAGATACTTCAGGATCCGCAGTGGCATCGTATCCTGACGTACAGACCTGCACATTAATGGTTTGAACATGAACATAGCTGCACTCAGAGTTTCGATTCGACTCTCGATCCAACTCGCACCACGGAGCAGTCGAAAAGCAGACGCTTTTCTCGGGAAACAACGGTATAACTATTGTTGAGCGAAAAAAAGTGTCTGCTTGTCGACTGCTCCGTGGTGCGAGTTGGATCGAGAGTCGAATCGAAACTCCAGGCGCAGCTATGTTCATGTTCAAACCATTAATGTGCAGGTCTGTACAACCAGGGGCGCATGGCTACCGCGATCGTTGTAGCTACAGACGATTCTATTTCTGTAGTGTTCGGAAGTGTCGATTTCATCAATCACATTTCCGACGCTACAGAAATCTTCGTGGACGCCACCTTCAAAACAGTCCCCGCAATCGATGGAGCGTACCAATTGTTGACAATAATGGCAACAAAATTCAACCACGTTCGTATATTTTTGTAATATGAATCAGGTTGTACGGGTAACTTTAATTTTCAGAACCTGTGGAAAAAAAAACAAACGGCGAAAAATTAATAATCAAACAAACCAACTACAGCTAAAGAGAATAGAGATTATAAATATGAATGGAAATTAATGAATAAAATAGATAGAAATGTAAAACTCAGAAAGATAAAAATTCGGAATAAAAATCTTAAATCTAAAAATAAACAAATTAGGAATCAAAAAACTACGCAAACACAAGAAACTAACTACAGCTAAAGAAAATAGAGATTATAAATATGAATGGAAATTAATGAATAAAATAAATAGAAATGTAAGACTCAAAAGGATAAAAATACGAAATAAAAATCTTAAATCTAGAAATAAATAAATTATAAATTAAAAAAAATTATAAATATGAATGCAAATTGATGAATAAAATAAATAGAAATGTAAGACTCAAAAGGATAAAAATACGAAATAAAAATCTTAAATCTAGAAATACACAAATTAAGAATCAAAAAACTGAGCAAATAAATGAAAATCATCTGAGAATAAGACTAAATGAATAATAATTGAATCTATAAGTAGAAATTATAATAATTAAAAAATAGAAGCAAACAAAACAATGAAAACGAAAATAATGAACTACGTTTCATCGTAACATAAACCGCATATAGTGTAGCCTAAACGCAGAATATGTTTCATTAAATTCATTTGAACCACCGTGAGCCACGACCTTTGCAGTATTTGTTACTCAAAATATTAAAATACTATAGATATGAAACATTTCTGTTCTTCTATTTCACATAGGTATTGCCTATTGCATGGGCTTTGATGAGTCGTAAAGCCAAGTCAGCATATGACAGCGTGATTATGCACGTCAGGACGGTGTTGGCACCCAATCTCAGACCTACGTCATTTATGACTGACTTTGAGCGAGGACTACGAACCTCGCTGACTGAGATATTTGATCAGGCGACGCCACATGGGTGTTTTTTCCATCACTGCCAGGTCATTAGCTGATAACTCATATTGAGACAACTTATTTATACTTACTTACTTATTTTCTAATTCTAATTTGACATATCCTATTGTAACCTAATCTAACTAATCTATACTTATACCTACTATCCTAAACTATCTTAACCAAACTTAGCCTAACCTACCCTATCCTGCCATTCCCGTTTCATATAGGCTTTATATCGAAGAGCCAGAAGCCTTCATATCGTCGAAGCTATTGCTGACGACGATGAGGGCCAAAAGCTGTTGCGCAAAGTAATGGCCTTAGCTTTCCTGCCAGCCCGAGACATCGACGAAGCATTCCATCAGCTTGTCGATACTGCAAGTGATGAAATGAAGCTCATTTTTGCTGACTTCTTCAATTATTATGACCGGCAATGGTTGAATAGGGTGACGCCTGAATTGTTCTCGGTCAACGGGCTCATACGTAGGACCAACAACAACATAGAATCATATCATCGCGTTTTGATCGACAAGATGACTCCACACCCTAATATTTGGGATTTTACAAGTAGGTATACTATACATATATGACGGATTCCGTGAATTGAACTATATAAATAGGAATTATAAATGCAAAAATACAATAGAAATGAAAAATCTAAAAACTAAGCATATGGGATAAAATAGAAGGTGTCGCAGAGTAATATATGAAATAAAATGAAAACTATAAGGTATCTAAAAATCAAGAGTAAAAAATATAAGCAAATATAATAATAAAAATTAACAAACGGAATCCATCATATTTAAAGAAATAGTTACAACTAATTTAGTAAACATACGTTGACGCCCAATCGAATGTCTTTTCGCCGAACATAACATTTTTCTTTATCGAGCAGAAAAACTCGTGGAAATCCAATCTGCAGCGCACTCGGATTTCTTGGCACTGCAACAAGGTCGATCTGCGTCGCGTTCGCCAAAGATTGGCTACGTAATAAATCATCGCCAAATATTGCGGGCGTGGCAACTTTTAACGGAGCACCGGTTAACGGTAACGGAGTTCGTGGAGCAGGCGTCATATTTCGTCGCTAACTTAGCGCAGAATTTCGGCAATGCTGCCGCTAATGACAATTTCGATCACGCGCCTGATCTTATTGAGGCAGCTGTCCATCCCGAAGCTCCAGGCGCTGCCCTTCCCGAAGCTGTAGGCGCTGTCCTTCCCGAGCCTCCAGGCATCCTTCCCGAAGCTCCAGGAGCTGCCCTTCCCGAAGCTCCAGGCGTCCTTCCCGAAGCTCCGGGCATCATTTCACAAGATCCTCTTCCTGAGGATCCTATCGATGCCTTTCCCGTTGCTCCTCCTGCACTACCTCCCATGATACCTGTTAAAATGATTATGAATTATGGATTCGTACTATCTTTCCATTTTCCAATTAGAACTATCCCCGTTAAAATACATTTTCATTTTGATGAAACTCAAAGACAAAAACAAAAAAAAATGGATGAAGGGAGTTAAATTTGTACTCGGTGTTGTGATTCTTTCTCAATATGTTCGCTTTGATACCGATTTATTTTCGTTCACATATTCAGATATTGACGTGGACGAAGAAGAGTTTCCACCATTTGAAAATTTTGACGGTATGAATCATTTTTATATATATATATATATATATATATATATATATATATATATATATATATATATATATATATATATATATGTATATATATATATATATATATATATATATATATATATATATATATATATATATATATATATATATATATATATATATATATATATATATATATATATATATATATATATATATATATATATGTATATATATATATGTATATATATATATGTATATATATATATATATATATATATATATATATATATATATATATATATATATATATATATATATATATATATACGTATTAAACATATATTTTAAACATAATTTCTGATGATTCGATAATTTCAGATGGGGCCTTCTTTGATGGTGACGCTCCGATTGTCATTTCAGATGACGAAGCAGGTATACCTATTAACTCTTCCTATTTACGGTCAATTCCACCAACTTTATCAGTAATAATACACGAGAATTGATAAGAACAAACTATCGTGCAGTAGATTTTGAGTGATCACTTTTCATCTTCAATGTAGATTTCTGAAGTTGATAACGTTCTTTTAATATACCTATAATGTGGGATCTGGAAAAATTCAGAGTAATCTAATAAAATATAACAAAATTAGGAAATTGAGATATGTACAGAGAAAGGTATATTTGAAAAATTCCAGGGTGACAAATACATTATAAAAAGACCAACTGCATGTATTAAAAGAGCAATCATTATATGTGGCCATCCGGATGGAAAGGGCCTACTTTATTGATATGAAATTAGCACTATGGGCGTCTTGCTGGCGAATTTTCCCATCTTTTGCAACCAGATGAAACCCTCTGAGTTGAAAAACTCTATATGTCTCATTCGACACGGGAAGAGTTTCAATTTCATTCAGGACAATATGAAAAAAAATAAAAATATATAATCTTGAGTAACACTGGAAAATTGCGAATATCTCGGAAACTAGGATCGATGAACCCTACACACGCACGTGATGAATACATTATAATAAGATCAATTGCAGGAATTAGAGAAGCGATTATTATATATATATATATATATATATATATATATATATATATATATATATATATATATATATATATATATATATATATATATATATATATATATATATATATATATATATATATATATATATATATATATATATATATATATATATATATATAATAATCGCTTCTCTAATTCCTGCAATTGATCTTATTATAATGTATTCATCACCCTGTAAATTTTCAAATATATGTACCGAGGGGTGAATCACGGGGGAGATATGATGTACAAAGTGCAGGAAATATTTTGGAAATGTTCAGAAATATTGGGAGATAAAACCTAGGAAATGTTGTAAAATGTTCAAAAATCATGAAAAGTTCTGTAAAATGGTTGAAAAATCTAGGAAATGTTGAGAAAATGTGGGGGGGATGTTGGGAGATGTTTAGAAATTACAGATATGGTGTACGTGTTTTTGCTTCGTGATTCACTCCTCGATATGTACAACAGGGAACTTTTTCATCCCTTTATATGTGATACATTCCAATTTTTGAAATACTCTATACCTTTTGCTGTGATGAAATCTCAATTCCCTATAGCATGGCTGAGAAATTTTTATATATGTTATTAGATTTTTCTGAAATTTTTCAGATTTCAGAAAATTGCAATTTTTGTTCCAACTTTGAAAAATCATATCTCAAATACGAAGGTTTCAAAAAATCCGCCCAAAAAATTGAGTATGTATTTCTGGACAAGTGCTTTTGTCTCAGAATCCGTGGAAGAAAACGTGGGTCAAGTTTCAGATCATTATCTCAATGGAAACCCGTGCCAGTGAGCACGTTTTTAGTTATTTTGTTTGCAACTATCCTCAAATTTTTCTTCTGCGATTGTTACGGAATTTTTTTTCCACTATTCTTCAAAACACTCGGAATATACAAAATTCCTCTGGATCTATTCTATATAGATGCAACCAATGCTCAAATCGCGAATTTATATATTCAATTAAAGTTTGATTATGAGTAATTTCTTGTGTTTTTTAATTGTTAGAATTTTTGTCTGCCGATTTTTTATGAAAATCTCGACCTCTACGTATCGATGTGTCATTTCAAAAAAAAAAAAAAAAATTTTTTGATGCCTCACACAAGCTTTTACGATTTACAAAAAATAATTATTTGAAATTAATTAAAATTCAATTGGATACATTAATTCGTGATTCTAGCACTGGTTGCATCACAGAGTGGATCTAGAAGAATGTTGAATATTCAGAGTATTTTGAAGAATAGTAAATAAGAAATACTGAAGAAATTGTAAGGCACTACTTTGAAGAAAATTGTTTAAAAAATATATAAAAACGTGCTCGCCGGCACGGGTTCTCATTGAGATAGACAACAAAGACTTTACACACATTTTTTTTTACATATTTGAAACTGATTCAGCGGTGGAAACGGCGAGGAATCAAAAATACCGCAAATAAGGAGCACTAGACTAGACACATATTATATTAAAAAACTATCATCAACTTCAGAAATCTACATCAAAGGTGATTAGGTATCACACTTCAAGTTTGCTGGCAAACAACAGATTAAATCCATAAGGGAGGAAATTATCTATAATAAAATTTGCTCTTATCCCAAAGTAGGTAGTATTGGTCTTTTACCGACATAACATAGCATAAAATACGTCACACATCAAAGACAAATAGACCGCGACGTTCGTAAGCTGTTGCAGTGTATTAAAAAGTATTCGTATCGACAAGTTTTGCTACTGTGAATATGTGTTACTCGAATGGTTGTTTCAATACAATACTTATACATAATATCAGCCAATATCGCTAGTGGCCACTATATCGTGTGCTACAAGCATATTTTTACTTTACCTTACTTTGTTGTCAATCAGATATGCAGGAAGATCCGATTCCGCGGGATATTCCAATGCCCGATTTACAGGAGGATGACGTGGTGCACGATACGGATTGCGCAGTGTGCAGGGATGCTCAGAGCTGTTATCTGAGCATCCCCTGCTACCACATGGTGCTCTGCGGTAGGTGTGCCAATCATATCCTCCGGACGGCGAGAGAATATGCGGGCGGCGAGAATCCGTTGTTTGGGCAATTACGATGCCCATTGTGCAACGTTAACGTCACCACTTTTAGGCGCGTGCACATGCCGGTCGCGTAAATAAAATATGTCGCACATCCACGTCTTTTTACACAATTATATTTCTCTTCTAAACATTCTTTAGTTATAGTATCTATAGTCATTTAAGCTTCTGTTGTAAATAAAATTTCATATATTTCAATGTATATACAGATATTTTTAAATTTTTTGCTTTTTTACCTTAGATTTTTTTTTATTCTACTTTTTTTTGGTTCGGAAATGTGCACGTTTATAATAATATTAGATTTAGTTTTCTTTTGAAATAAAGCTTTTAATGTGAGCATTTTTACGTATATTTTTATTCCGATGAACCGACACAAACTTGGCACTCGTGTCACTCTGATTTCAGGATCACTCACTTTTCAGGGAACAAGACACGAAACACTACTTTCGAAGCGCAACACGTGCTCTGCAGTGCTCACTGTGGCTGGTAAAAACGATGTGTGCAAGTCGTCGTGCGACGCGCGGAAATTGGCGTCGCACGGGCGTCGTTTACGGTGGTCCAATGGAACTCGGAACGTCGACGCTACGTTCTGACGTCACCCAGCAGAAGCCTACGGGTGACGTCAGAGCGTCGCGACGAACGTCGATGTTCCGAGTCCCATTGTAGACTCACCATTGCATGCGAGCGTTGGCGTTACGCGCGGACAAATATATGTTATTCGTGCTAGTGGAGGTCTAAGCTAATATGATTGAGTTATTCCGGGGAGATAAGCCTGAGGAAAAGAAGAAGAAGAAGATTGAGTTATTTCACAGACTGTAAGATACAGATGCGGGAACGCAGCTACTGCTCTTAGCAACGTTCAATCTCTTTGGGGATCAAAAAGTTGAAATTTATTTTTATGTGGATTCGTTGGAAATAATTACTCGGAATCATAAAAATCACATCTATGGAAAGTAGATAGTATATGAGAGTTCGGGATCAAGCTCCGCGTCAGCATCCTTCCTTACCGGCCGGGTTGCTTACCGGTCGATGTTAACTGATCGGTCTGCTCGGAGAATTTTTGTCAGCGGTGAGTATTTTAATGGTAAGCCGGTTTTGAGTTTTTTTTTTTTTTCGGTGGGATGGTCTGTTTTATCGATAAATCTGCATTGTGTGGCTAGTTCTGAGTTTCGGGTGGTCTGTCTTACCGAAAAATCTGCATTGTGTGGTTAGTTCTGATTTTCGGGTGGTCTGTCTTACCGATAAATCTGCATTGTGTGTGTGGCTAGTTCTGATTTTCGGGTGGTCTGTCTTACCGATAAATCTGCATTGTGTGTGGCTAGTTCTGATTTTCGGGTGGTCTGTCTTACTGATAAATCTGCACGGGGTTGGTTTCGAGTTTCAATGGTCTTTTTTACCAAAATCCACGTGCATGGTAAAAAATCGGTGAGCTTTCCAGCAATCCGCTAGGGGATGATTTCTCCATCGGTCGATAACATTTTGCATGGTAACCAGTATACAGTGAACTTTCATACCAAAACGGTGTGGTAACTGATTTGGTACTCATTTCACTATGGAATTAATTTTAGATATACAAGGTTTTGGACGATTCAACGAGAAGTTCATGGTCAAAGAGTTGGCTGTATTAGGTATTCAAACGTATGACGAAAATGAGCCAAGCATAATGCGCATCCTCTTCAAACCCCCATGCTCCTGGGTGACCCTACCACATGAGTGTAAGAATCTCAATATATGGTTAACACGACACTATCATGGAATACCTTGGAGCGTTGGAGAAACACCCTACAAAGATGTAGAGAAAGTTGTAAAAAAAATTGCTGGGAATGCATGTTACATCTATGTCAAAGGATTAGAAAAGAAGCGGTGGATTGAAAAAATCATTAACGATGAATCGAAGTCTGTAATCAATCTAGAAGAACTAGGATGTCCAAGCTTTCGAATGCTGCAACACGAGTCGCGGGTGGTTCGTTGGCATGGTGACCATCATGGAAATCTACCGGGGTACAGGTGTGCCTTCGAAAACGTGCAGCGATTAAAAAACTGGTATTTGAAAGACTGCATTGCATCCCTTGACAAATCATTGCACATTTTCCACCAAACCGGAAGTTTGAAGCAAATGAGGGCCGAGGACATTGCATTCCTAACTAAAGATTTCTACTCTATGGATCAACGATCATTGATGAAGTGTGGGATAAACTATCAGAACCCATGAAAAAGGATGAAGATATTGCCAGCCATCGCAGATGTCAACAACACACTACCAATGCCGATTTTCCCACACCAATGATTAAAGACTGTCCGCAGTGCAATTAATTATATGAATATGTAAATAAATTCATTGTGTGAAAAGGAAAATTGTACTCAAACTTATATTCAAGTTTTACAAATTATATTTTATTATCAATACACATTCAATTATTTTATATACATCAATCTTTCACTGTGGGAATGCGCGAAACTCCCCCGCCCTAATCAGCTCCCATGCGGCATCCAGAACTAAACTGCGGCATGTATCACATGGTGCTGGTGTCCAACGACGACCGAACTAGGTTCGCCCAAGAGTGTTCCTGCGCAGAGTCATCCACCAGCTCATGATTTCAAATGTAAACTCCACCTCATCGAGGGCTACAGCCCTGATTGCATTCACATCAATTTGAGTTATAATCCGGTTCACTTCTTGTTTCCATGCAAGAGCATCTGTAATGATAACATGATGAATTATTTGAGCATCAAGATCTTCACTGCGATTTAAAGAATGATATTCATTGGCTCTTACTACTTACTCATATTGTGTCGCCGACCACTTGAAACACAGAAAATTCCACATTCACCACTCATTTTTTTTATTTTATGAAAGTTTTCTTTGACTGTTACAATTTGCAGTATGAACCTCTACAGAGTTTCAAAATGCTATTGATGCTATGATTTTTTCTGGTTGTATTTATATATATATAGAAATCTACATCCCCACCAACCAAGCGAATGTATCAGCAGCTGTGAAAATCACTAAACAAAGATTAGAAGCGAATTCCAATGAAAATGTACGACAGGTGCAAAGAACAGCACCGACATTCCACAGGATCGGTGCAAATATTTAGTTATTTCCGGTGAAGGGACATAGGAGTGGTGAACGAACATGAGTTGATACATGCCGCACCTCAAATTTATGAGCAATAATAAATCAAAATGTTGATGTGGAAGTGTTGGTAAGGATCAAATATAAATTTTCCAACATTTATGAACCATAATAAATCAAATGTTGGTTGGGAAAGTGTTGGTAAGGATCAAATATAAATTTTTCCAACATCTGAGAAATCGGCATGAGTTATCTTCCGCATACATCTCTACATCCAGTGCTGTAGCTAAAAGTTAGTGGGGGTTGGAGGTTTATAAGCTTGAGGTTCCCAAAAACTATATTCAAACGTTTTGAGTTTGTCTAGAGTTCCACATCAAGTCCGCCTGAAGTTACATAAAAACAGGTAATAATGATAATAATATTAATATCCAAGTCTTTTTCTGGTGAAAATATTGAATTCACATTGCTAATTAAGCTGATTCTCCATCTCAGATACTATGGATTTCACCAAAATTAATCAAGCGGGCACCCTAGCTGATTTCCTACCGACCAAAAAGATGTCGGAACTGGAGCCAGGAAAGCAGTATGCCATCAGTGGACTGAAGGCCGTAAAAACAAAATTTGGAATGAGCATCCTGGCTGAAATTGATGAGCGGTTCAATATTTTTCTACCCAAGAGGATCGCCAAAGTTCTCGAGGAAGATCCACAGCAATTGATGCAGATGAGTGATGCTGCTCGCGATCAACAGTTGAACCTCACATACCATGGTGGGCAGTTCAATAAGTGTGAATTTTCATGCACACCCGCAGAGGAGGATGTACAATAAAATTTGGAATAATATAAAAATAAAAATGTAATGGGATGAGTTGGAAAAAATAAAACAAATGTACATACAATGAAATATATTGAATACATTTTTATTCATTTTATCCTTACACTTTTAGATAATAATAATTATAGTTCTTATTACTATTGTTATGATTAAAAAGAGGATAATTTTTTCACAACGCCACTAATTGGGTTGTAATCAACAATACGATCGTGTATGATCATACAATAGGCTGAAGTATTCGTGGGAAATTTAACGCTAGTTTCAAACTCTAAACGGATATCCACCGGTCCACTTTTCAATGATTCGTTCTGCTTGGCGCAATCTATGACGATGAGTGGTGCTTTTGTTAAAAATCTATTCCTTGACAACAGGGGTTCGGGGTCTTTGTCATAATATGATGCTTGAAAGTTTGTGTACATATCGTAGAGGATAGAATATTGATTGTGAGCGATATCAAGATTCAAATTTCCATATGGATAGCACTGCGAGTTGAGGAAAAGTTTCACATCTCTGATCATGCAATGATCGAATTCGCTAGCGTTTTTTGATGCTTCATTTCTCCTTGCAGTTTGGAATCCCAGTATGACGTGCCTTGGTTTCTCCAATTGTGTTGAGGTTTTAACCACCCATACATGTCTGGTTGTTAGCGGTAGCATTGGATACTCATGCATTTCCCAAGAGCGAAAACTCATAGATATAGCAGGGTCATTGGTGATGTAATTTAGCAGCTTCATTTTGGAGTTATCGGCCAGCTTGATGTATGGTAACAACCATTTAATTTTTTCTATCGAGATTTTGACGCCCTCCACAACAGTCTGAATTATAGCATTCAAATCATTATTTGAACGCGTCATAATCAACTCATGTTTAGCGTTGATGATGATTCGCTTATAGTCTCCGGCAAATCCCAGCAGAAAATTCAGTTGTATAACAACATCAAAGTACCCATCGGCGTTGGTTAATTTATTTCCATCATCACCGATCCACCCGGCGTTCTCTAGGAGATGTTGCTGCCCCGGAGTCAATGATAAGTACCCCTTCATGAGACTCGTAATACCAACGTTCTTATTCTGATCAATCTCATGCCCATTTAACTCATACCGTATCTCCCCAAACAAATGACAAACCGCCATATTGACCAATTCTGTGGTTGTAACAACAGGGGTGTCATTAGTTTTTGTCATTCGGCCGTAAATATGAAGTGCACTCTTGCTAGGTAATACACACGAGTCTTGGTTTTGAACAGAAATGTGAATTTCATCATTATTCTTGAAGGTTGACAATCCAAAAGGTTGATGGGCATGCACCTCACAGTGGGCAATCGATTCGTCGAATGCGACTGGGGTTTGGATCTTTATCATTTTCTCCATGGTAATATGCACATATAACAACGAATTCTTATTTTCCACCACGAAGTCGAAGTCCTAGACTCTGGAGATACTGAGCGTTCTGATGCGTCACTTGAATCAGAGGTGTGCGATGACTGATGTTTGGACATATTATTGAGCTTTTATACCCACTGCTAGATTTTCTTGTCTGCTCAAATACTATACCCATATTATCTCAAGGATTTCACGTGTAATCGTATAGTTACGGTTTCGCCACGAAAATTAACCAATTCTCCACCCTGATCAACTATTCTCAATTGTATATCACGTATTGATTGCACGGAGATTGGGTGATAAATGACGTTTGTTGGTACTTCCACAATCTTATATCCTGGTGGGACGGTTGGGAAAAATTGATGAATAGTGTGTACTCGATGCTCGTTTATGAATGCACCCGTAGTAATATTACACTGGACTTGCAAAGCGTTGACTTTGAGTATGCGAACGGGTAATTCGGACTTGTGGGTAACACCACCCGGGAGAGGATTCGAACTAAATTCAAGCAATCGACCGATGGAATCTTCCAACTCAAAGTTCACTGTATGATTACACATGATTTCGCTGTGCAGTTCATTATTATTAGCTTTCAGGCTAACGGTAATATTCTCAGGTAGCATCTTTTTTAAATAACTTTCGATATCTTCAATTTCATAGCTTCCTGTGGGTATTGTGATTATTGTGTTGGGTGTTACGATGCCATTCTCCATTCGTTGAGGGTGTGATATAGAAAACTTATTACACCCATCATCAATATTGGGGATTGAGTTGAATGTTAGCAGCTCTATGAGTCCGAGAACATATTCCTTTGTGGGGGATAATTCGATGGGTGGAAAATATTGAGTTTCCAACACCGATGATTCTCCTGAGAGTGTCAACGTGAATGAATCAGCCATGACTAACATCATATCTTCGATGCGTATCTATTTTATAGTTGCCCACAAAGAAACTTGAGACATAAGTGTCCACAAATTACCGTGTTATATTCTTGATATCTCTTACGGTTATATTTAACGCTACCAACACCCAGATATTTCATAAGATCTCTGGGGGGGTTGTAAATCACCAAAACTATCGAAATATTCCGCATCGTTGCCGTTTTTCATGTATGCAACCCAATGCGTTCCTCGCCCGTTTTTATCATCAAGATTGATAATTGCTGATTCATGCTTTCTAGGGCCAGAATTGGGTAGATCATTCCGCATAAAAACTCCTCGAAAGTGTGGAATTTTCATAGCTCTGGCATAGTTTAGCAAATCAGCATCGGTGAGGGCTCGGTGTGGTAGCTTTATTAGTTTTTTGCCTGTTTCAAATACAGACCCATACCCTTCTTATAGGGTTTCAGGTATAATCCCTTTCCCAATGCAATTGCCTCCATTGTTGCATTGTGTCGCTTAGCCTCTTGTAATTGATGTTTGTTAGCGCTAGCCTCGTTCACAACCTTTGCTATACCAGCCGCACCACCAGCTAAAGCACCGGTCGCACTAAGGGCCGCAAATATTGGGATAAGAAACGGTAATAAACCGCCGATTTTCTTAGGGACCGGTAAAATACGTGGCATGCGCACTTTCCCTTTAGATGCCGCCATACGAGCACCTTCCAACGCTGACTCGATGGCTCTGGAGCCAGGTTTCATAGATTTCTTTGCGGCCCGTATGATAGATGTTAAGGTTCTTTTCTTGGTCTTGTGTGATGTTTGCGTCTTGCTCCCACTCACACCCATACCGAGCTTAGATTTTATCTTCATTGGTGACTGCCCAAGCGGCGGCTTTTTCAGTTGCACTTGCGTCTTTAGCCAAAACTCGATTCCAAGCCCTCTCGGCAAGCACTTTATCTACCTTATTACGCTCTGTAATATTATCGTGATTTTTTGAGTATACAACGTCGTGTTCCATGCATGCGACGTCTAGAGCATTGATACCCCGATCACCACGAGCTAACCTCTTTGTCAATTTTGTGCCAGGGCCGCAGTATTGATAACCGGGAATATGTAGTTCGAGCGGGAGATGGTTGATGATTTTATTAATTAGTCCACAACCACTTCTTTGTCTGCGTGTGCATCCAACCATAGTTAACTGCGAACTAACATGAATTCTATAAAGCATGTATTTTATACATGATTATGTTAGTTCTTCTCGCGACGTTTACCAAGCATCATGAAATTTCATGATCAAACAATTAAACTACCCATAGCCAATTTCGATAGCTTGGCTGAGCAGAAAAAGAAGAAGGGAAAACGACATGGTGCTCTACTACCGAACAGTGTAAGGGCTGTTTTTTGTGGACCCTCGAATTGCGGTAAAACCAATGCCCTTCTAACACTTCTCACCCATGCTAATGGTCTGCGATTTGGGAATGTGTACGTCTATTCAAAATCACTCAATCAACCAAAGTATGAGTTCTTGAAGAGGCTACTGGAACCGGTGGAGGGGGTGGGTTATTTTCCATTTGATGAGCACAAAGAGGTCATAGAGCCTAAAGATGCGCAACCCAACTCGATTATGATCTTTGATGATGTGGCATGCGAGAAGCAGGATAATATTAGAGCCTATTTCTGTATGGGACGACACAGAGATATCGATAGTTTTTATCTCTGTCAAACGTATGCACGTATCCCGAAGCATCTGGTGCGGGATAATGCAAACTTATTGGTTCTTTTCCGTCAAGATGAAATGAATTTGAAACACATTTACACCGATCACGTGAACACCGACATGACCTATCAACAATTTAAAGATTTGTGTTTGACATGTTGGAATGATGGTAGATACAGCTTTGTAACCATCGACAAAGACAGTGAGATCAACGAGGGGCGATATAGGAAATGCTTTGACTGCTTTATAAGCATAAATCATCAATAACCACATACAGTCATACGACAACAATCAGACTAGCAGCATGGAGAGCTCCAAGATACGTAAGCACAACGATGTGCTGCAGGAAATAGCAAGGGCTAGCGATATCATTCGACGTAAACACAGGTTGATTAAATTGGAAAAAGACACCAGTGAGCGAGCTGTGAATCAAATGTTCAAGCCTTTGGTAACACCACTACACGAATTGGTGAATTCATCGAAGCAACAGCAGCAGCAGCATCGACTAATAAAACAAGAAGTGAAGACAGAACCGGGTTTGATGAAAATCGAGAAAACTGAAGATTTTGCAAAACCTGACGCTTTTATAAAAACTGAAAATTTTGTGAAAACACAAGATTATGGGAATGATTATTATAA
The DNA here is from genome assembly GCA_963924015.1 of Macrophya annulata. Taxonomy (NCBI): domain Eukaryota; kingdom Metazoa; phylum Arthropoda; class Insecta; order Hymenoptera; family Tenthredinidae; genus Macrophya; species Macrophya annulata. Next base: position 14,511,617 of record OZ001258.1, read on the forward strand.
TGTTGATGATGATGATGATGATGATGATGATGATAATGATGATGATAATGATACCTATAAAAGTGTGGGTAACGAAAGCTTTGCAACTAATACCCTCATTGGGGACAACGCTGCAGCTGTTATTAGTATAGATGATACAAATAATACCGATGATGATATCAACCAAGACGCCGCACATGTAGTCGCCTCTACAAGCACACCGAAAACAAAAAAAGAATTTAAGACGGTGCACTATTTGAACATATTTGCCTCAAGCAACATCATAAAGACTTAGATGAGAAATATGGTGTTCGAAAGTTGGTGCGGGGAATGAAGATTGGTAATTCGAGTATTGAATTTACCGATGAATTGATATACATAGGTGATAAGACCTATGAGAACACACCAGGGTTGCTAGAATTGTTATTTAAAAAGTCACCCGATCCCGCAATTGTGTGTAAAAGTGATAGGCAAAATTATATTAGAATCCTGAAGAAAACGAATGCATATCGAAAGTATTACAAACCTGTAAGAAGCCTTCATGAAGATAGAGAAAAAAGTGCCAAATATAGAGATTTTATTGCCCCATACATCAATTCACCAGCGGGGAAAACAGAGGGAAGGCGTGGTAAAGGTTTACCCATCCATAAAATTGCGTGCGGACAAAGCATGGATTATGTATACTGGGATAATCCTAATGAATTGGTCGATCGTCTTCGGCTACTCATGGCCGCCCAAGCAGCTGGTAATACCAGTCATTCTCATGAAATATCCTCCATTATTGAAGAGTTACGCGAAGCTAAAATCATTTATTAACACTGAATTAACAACAAAAGTTTTCATTTGAGCATCGAACGTTGAACGATGAGCATAGACGTCTTTGGCAGACAGTTGGTGAAAGGAGGAGGAGGTGCCCGCGGACCTCCTGGTATTGGCTTTAAGCTTACCCCAGACGATAATTATGATATGAACAACAAACGGTTGTGTAATATTGCAGATCCACAACAACCGACCGATGCTATTCCCTTGAAAGCGTTTGAAATCAAATATAATGCACTAGAGCTAAAACTCACCGCTCTGAAGCAGAGAATGATTGCAAAACAACTCAGTGATATCAATGCGCTTGAAATTAAACTCCACACTCTAGATATGAACATTAATACCATTCAAACCGACCTCACTGCTCAGAGGAGGAAAATCATTGGAAATAGAAAGCTGCAAGATGCGATATACGAGGACATTTATAATTTCGCTGCTCACACGTCACAGCTTATGAAATATGTGGATTCTAGATTATCAAAGGTGGAAGCCACATCTCGCGAATCACACATCGTAAAAGGTATAGATGCGGATCGAGCGCAGCTCCTGCTCGCGGGTGATCGATTCCTCAACCAATTGGCTTCGAGAGTGCGGAGAAAGGACTAACCGCATATAAGACACTAGCGTGAAGATGAAAAACTTATTCATGACGGGATCTTTGTTGAACGATAGCATCATACGTGGGGAAAATAACGTATGAACCATGGCTGCAACAAATCCACCAAAGAGCAGCTACAAGCATGGGAACATGAAGGAGGTGATAGCGAGTGAACTTCATAGAGCCGCCCGCCGTTAACTATCCTCGACGCTATGTTGATATACGTGGGTTGGATGAGACCTGGCAAGCTGATCTTGTCGATATGTCAGCTTACGCATCTATCAATAATGGTTATAAATTCTTGCTCACGGTTATCGATATATTTTCAAAGTTTTCATGGGGTGTACCCATCAAGAGTAAGAGTGGTAGAGATGTAACGCTCGCCATGAGATCGGTGATAACCCGCGGTCGCATACCGAAACATCTACACGTGGATCAGGGTAAAGAATTTTATAACAATGAATTCAAAACTCTTATGAAACATTATGGAATAAACATGTACTCTACATTCAGCAACTTGAAGGCATCGATATGTGAGCGTTTCAATCGAACATTGAAAAATAAAATGTGGAAGCAATTCACTCTGCGAGGCTCCCACAAGTGGGTTGATATTCTACATGAATTAATGGAATCATACAATAACACGAAACATCGCACGATTGGGATGAAACCGAAAAACGTTACTGCATGCAATGAAAAACAAATATATCAGAGTGTGTATAAGCCGCGATTGTTGAAAATAAGCAAGCGAAAAAAGAAATTCAAATCTGGTGATAAAGTTCGAATAAGCAAATATAAAAATGTATTCGAAAAAGGCTATACACCGAATTGGACAACGGAAATATTTACCGTGAATGAGGTGAAAAACACCAAGCCTCCGACATACAAACTCATTGACTACCTGAATCAACCCATCGAGGGAGGCTTTTACGAGGAAGAGCTAAGCAGGGTGCAATACCCCGATGGTTATCTCATAGAAAAGGTCTTGCGTAAAAGGGGCAATGAACTCTATGTGAAATGGTTAGGATTCGATAATTCGCATAACAGTTGGATAAATAAATCAAACATGTGAAATAAATGTATTTTTGAATAAAAAATTTATTATTATCAAATATTTACATGTCTTTTATTTTACACAGAAATAATCTTAATTCTATGTGGAATATTAATAAAATCGAAATTCAAATAAAAAATTTTCCAAGTTTTTTAATTTTTAACATAAAGTTTCCAATTTTTTTCTAATTTTTACAAAATTTTCAAATTTTTTTCTAATTTTTACAATATTTTCTAATTTTTTTTATTTTATCTTTGAAGTTTAGCAATTTGAATATGAAAGATAGTATTTCCACCAATTTACAAGGTCTGGTAGCTCCAGGGGAGCGTGTCAGTCCTCCCTGGTAATAAATCTCGTTTGTCATCGCACCAACTTACGGCTAATTTATTCTGTAAAATAGTGCTGACTCTGTGCGTTTTACTTCTTATCACGCATTGTGATCCTACCAGATTCTTATAATCAATGAGACATCGTTTATAATCATCAAACGTGATTGATTTTAATGTGGAACCTTTTACACCCTTCGCACGTTTTTTGTCAATGCCCCCACGAGTTCTGAAAGTGTACAGTTTTGCACGCAACCCAATAAATTCAGTCATGATTTCCCCATTATTTTCATCTTTCATCAAACCGAGGCGTTTCTTATTTCGCAATGGGATGGTATACACATTATCGGGTGGATAGTCTGATGTATCAAACATCGTCTCAACATCACGTTTGATGATTTCGTATATGTTTGGCACATTGAATTGATATATTAGGCTATCGGTATCTGTATACAGTAATTTTTCCTGATTATATGTAAAATTATTTTTAACATAATTATAGTGAAAGTTGTAAAGAATAATTTTTGATAAATCTAGAATAGTAGCAACGATGTATATTGGTTTATTGAAATATACTTTGGTGCGATTTAACTCGATGATCACCATATCATCACCAAATACAGTGCAGCTATGGAAATTCGACCTTGCAATTAAAGCTCTCGCACCACCCCTACCACCCCATTTTGTGATCAGTTTCACATTCTTATGTTTACGCACATTCTCCATAGTTTTACCAAATACAGCGTTATTCATTAATTTGTAAAAATTTTTCTCAAATTCGTTTTTTGATTGTTTACGCATCATTGTATTCAGATCAATGTATGGTTTTAACCATGGTGATTGCTTGAACCTAAGAATCCTGTGTACTTTGACCAACTTCATACCCAAATTCAAACACTGCTTCAAATTTCGGTAATGAAGCACATATTTCTCTTTAGGTAGAAGCGTTGTGGTAAGTTTTACAATTTTACGACCAGGTGGTGTGAAATGTTCGGGACAGAGTGGTAGGTCTGCATGCTGTTTGTGAAGCTTTACCGGATAATCTAAATCCACCTCCAGAATATAACCGATTGGTGCATCATCAGGATGGGTCATTACATCAATGATATCATTTTCCCATTCAAATAATCCACTCGGCAAATGCTCGCTCATAGCTGCACCATAGAGATTATTTACATCAAAATACATAAGATACGATTCTTCTTTGCATGGATCGAAATCATCACCCATAAATCGATTATTAGCCTCGGCATGACGATTTCAGCAGTGTGCAACACCACCTCTTATGCTTTTTTCAATAAATAGGATCATTTCGGGATCATCTAGGAGTTGTAAATTAATTTTTGTATGCTTTAACATTGCATCAAAAGCAAGCTCTGGTGCAGTGTAATAGTGTAGCGGATCTAAATTGTAAGTTTTAAAGCAACTCGCACGGAAATTCTGAAATATATCGGCTAATAACAGTACATCGGTTTTTAGATACAAATCGGAATAATCACCCAACGTTGTCAAATTGAACTTGATCCACACATTTTTCGCATGCTCATAATCAGCATTGGAAATATTGGAATCTGATAGATTAGAATAAAAGTCTTTTTTGTCGGGCAATTTTGATTCATCAAGTTTTTCCCAACAATCGATATATTCATAAGGAAACACACCTTTCCGAACCATTAAATTAAATTTTTCCCGATCATTATAGAATTTCCGCGTTATTTTTTTATCAGAATCATCCACGTATGATGCCAATTTCTTAATACTGCCAGCCATGAATCTGAGCGAGTCTATGAACCTCAAGCTAATCATAGTACCCGCAACTCTCTTCGTAAAAGAAATATATTTTTCTTTGTTAATCGGCAACAGTGTAATTTCACCCGGAAAAGTTGTAGCTAGAGATTTTATTATAAAATGTGAATCATAACCCGAAAAATTATGAAAGACTATGGGAATTGTATGCGTCTTTTGAAAATTCAGGTTACACCGATTATGTGCAGCCCCGCGATATTTAACGGTAAAATGACAATGATCGTGGCATTTTTTTTCTTCTGGTGAAAATGGTTTACAACAGATGTAACAATTTTTAGCACGCATGTGATGATCGCGTTGTGCTTGAGTGAGCGGTTCCATTGGAATTATATTTTGTAAACGTGATTCTGTTTTAATTGACAATTCATGAAGTTGTTCGATAAACCATTTAACACAATCAGGTCCGCGATTGTCCTTATATTCCGATAATGATTCATCATATGCACAATGCATATAGTATGCCACACTGTGTGGAATATGCTCTTGAGATCGAGCCACCATGGGTTTCAATATGCATTCAAGATCTGCATAAACAACAAATGGTACAGCCTCCATATTTCGAAAGTTGGAAAATTCCAAGTTTTTCTTTTCTGGAAATTCCATTCTTACTTTATTCATTTGTATGCAATCATATTTGTGATTGGCATATGAGCTTTGTGTGTAAAAGTGGCACAAACATCTATCACACAAAAAAGTTTGACCGTTATGGTTCGATAATTGTTTGCTCACCAAACGTGAAAGATTTTTGATCCATGCAAAGTGAAATCGCGGCTCAAAATTATCACTAACACCACGATTGCACTCAATCATGAGTAGATGAATGGCATCATCACTCACGTTTGTTAAATTTTTGCTTAAATAAAGAGGTGTGATGACATCTTTTCCACCATCCATGTCACTTGCGTGTTCATACACATTAATTCTTAAATTGTTCAATTTTTCAAATTTTTCAACACATCGTAGGGTTGTGGGAAACTTTACACCCGTGCAATTTAGCTCTGAAATATACCGTCGATAGCTATGCGTCCTGTTTGTGTTGGTGTTTACGGGGTGCAAAGCGGCAACAACAGACCAGAGAAAGCATCGGTTATCATCATTCTGCACATTGACCACAGCCATCCTCCTCCGAATATCCTCAGGTAGTTCGGTGAATGTAGAGAGCCCACCACGAAGGGGATCGTAGCGGTTGATGCAGATCACCGCGTTGATGATCTCTATCATACTCCAACCCGAATCACGCTGCTCAAAATCCTCAACCTTGGCAAGCAGTGGGTTAATTACATTATTTTCAAACCAGCTTCCAAGGTCTGCTGATGCAAGGATTGTTGCATTGCGTGTGGTGAAGTGTTTTATTTCCGTTACAACCTCCTCACTTTTCACATTTTCGAATTTGCATGCGACGATGACATTCACCTTAATATTCTCACCATTTTCTTGTATATTTTTCAACCGTTCGATTGATACTTCACCAGCATCCTCTAAAAATCTCCCCAAATCTTTATGATATAGATTTGTCACGATGCCTGTGCGAATTCGGGAGCCAAAAGCACTTTCCGCATCATCCCATTGAACACGATCATGAATAGTGCTACCAGCACCGATATTACCCCCACAATATTTGCATGTTGTTGGAATTTCACAACCCATGATTGAAGAATTGAAATTGTATGTTGAATGTGCTGCTTCTCACTCACACTTAGATGCGCATGCAGTAGAATCTCTTCCAATGATTTGATATTTTGAAGGCCAAAATTATGCCAGCGTGCAGTAATGTCATTACTTGATTGACCAGGTCTCAAAGTGCTCAACAATTCGTAAGCACTTCTCATTGATTCAATGAGATTCGTGTATACTTTTTCATCGCTCATGATTTTTTCAAAAGATTTTTTGCAGCAATGGTGCGGTGTGACGCGGTAGGCTTTACATGAATGTTTACAATTTTTTAGGTTGGACTTTATATCACCACATAACCCCCCCACCACCACTACCATCTCTATCGCTATTTGCCGCAACATCCTATGCTGCAATGTCTTACATTGCACCTGTTCAAATAGGATATACATTTGCGCTGCGAACGTAGTCCCTCACTGAAAATTGTAAATATTGTATTTTCTCAGAGGAAAAATTATTTCTATAGGACCCTACAATGTTCAACAAGCCTCCTCGCAAGATGGTCACCAGGATAATAATATTTGCATGGAAAACTTGCATATCGAGGTTCATAAAAATTGAGGGTTAATCCTAAATGATATGAATGATAAACAACATTTTGGCCGCTCGTGCAATATTCATAAAATTACCGATGACCATTTTTGTTTTGCCGATGGTATGAAGAAAAATCCTATACCTAATACTTACCCCACCCACAGAAAACTGTGATGGTGGGGTTGGATGTCCCTATCCTTAAATACAAAACGATTCGCCCAACATGAAAATATTCACAATTTTGAAAAAATCGCACCGAGTATCATCGTCGTCATAACACCCCAAAAAGTTTAGTGTTGTGGAAAGCTTGCAGGACAGAACTCCAAAATCATTATTATGTAAGTACCAAAAAAAAATTTTTTGACATGAAAATAATGTTTGAATTAAAATCAGAATCATAAAAAATCAAAAATTTGTTTCCACAGAACTTTTTACATCGCATTTTTACATCACAAACTGTTTGAAAGATGGCCGCTCCTGTTGATGCAGAAAATCGTGAGTATAGCACCAACTTTCATCACAGATTTTTGTTTATTTTACTTTCATTTCATTTTTATTTTCATGTTTGCTACAGGGTATGTGGTGCCATATGATTGGGTATATCCCTTTGCGTGGGTAGCCGAGGTAAATCTACCCGAAATAATATCAACTTACATGAATACCCGGTTGCTGAGGGGAGATGGTGTTGGGGTAGAGGGTATGATCATTACGATCGCCGGAATCAGTGCGAAATTAGTAGTGAGCAATCGCTACTTTTACTGGTGGTTCCGGATGATCAATGATCATTCTCCGATACCCCAACCTCATTCTTATGAGATGGGTATCGAAGTCCTCAACCGAATTCTGACCCTGGCGCCCGATCATGATTGGGAATATGATTCGAGCGAGGAGGAGGAAGACGAGGACGAGGAGGGGTGGGTGGAGTGGGGGGATTGGGATGAGGTGGATGAAGGGTTTGGAGACAAGGTGGATGATGAGGAGCAGGATGAGGATTGGTGAGAACTGGTATGTATACCAACCATAGTATACTGAATAACAACCATAGTATACTGAATAACCAAATTACACAACTAATTTGTTTTCGTTTACTTTTTTCAGATCGGCACGAGTATTCAGATAATTTTTAGTTTGTATGTAGATTTAATTATTATGTCAAGTATAGCTACAGTTGTACATATTGTAATACTTTTTAATTTATAGTGATAGTTTATAATAATTGGGGTAGTGAAGATAAGTATTATTTTGTTATATTTCACAAAACGATCAAAATAAAATTGTATTTTACGATAATTTAATGCGTGCTAGACTCAAATCTCATTTCACTCCTCCACCACTATTTTCCACAAAGATCATCATATATTTTAAGCAAGAGAGACCACCCAAAACTTGGAACCATGCAGATTTATCGGTAAGACAGACCACCCGAAAATCAGAACTAGCCACACACACAATGCAGATTTATCGGTAAGACAGACCACCCGAAAATCAGAACTAGCCACACACACACACAATGCAGATTTATCGGTAAGACAGACCATCCGAAAATCAGAACTAGCCACACACAATGCAGATTTATCGGTAAGACAGACCACCCGAAAATCAGAACTAACCACACAATGTAGATTTATCGGTAAGACTGACCACCCGAAACTCAGAAATAGGCACACAATGCAGATTTATCGGTAAGACAGACCACCCGAAAATCAGAACTAACCACACAATGCAGATTTATCGGTAAGACAGACCACCCGAAACTCAGAACTAGCCACACAATGCAGATTTATCGGTAAAACAGACCACCCCACCGAAAAAAAAAAAAACTCAAAACCGGCTTACCATTAAAATACTCACCGCTGACAAAAATTCTCCGAGCAGACCGATCAGTTAACATCGACCGGTAAGCAACTCGGCCGGTAAGGAAGGATGCTGACGCGGAGCTTGATCCCGAACTCTCATATACTATCTACTATGGAACAAATGTTTTTCATCAATATTATTTTCATTCCCTGTTTGAGAAACATTTGTTGAATATACATATAATGTGTAATTTTCATGCTTCCGAGTAATTATTTTCAATAATTCGACTTAGGAATATACATGTATGTCCATCAAAAATAAAAAAAATTGAAGGTATCGGCGGTCCGTCTTCAGTAGGGTCATCAAAATTCGAGTATCGGCTCTAATGATTTATATAATTTTTCTCAAACAAATCGAACGGGTCGCACTTGATGAAGTTGTATATGTATATTATTTTAGCTAATTAAATGTTGAAGCATATCAAGCCGAAATGAAAAAAAAAAAAAGATTCACTTGTCTGTGTCGACACTTTTCTTTTGTCACGAAATATAATTAATCCGAGGTGAGCAAATGTATAATTTCGTTAATTTTTTTAGAAATTTATAGCGTGCCTAATAAATATAATCAGTGATGTAACAACGACGCAAACGTCTCCTTACTGCAGGTGAAATTTCGTATATCATTTGGTTGTATAACACACGTGGAACAATGTGTATAAAGGTTCGAGGCATCTGCGTTGAAATATAGCACAGCTCCACCTGTTGGTCATTCCCGATAGCATAGGGATTATCATCCGAGTGCTCGAGCTAGGACGCCATTTTCAGGCGAACGCCGAGTCGGGAGAACGCCGAGTCGGGAAAACGCCGAGTCGAGAATATGGCGAATCGAGAATTTGGGCGGTCGGGAAGATGACGATTCGGGAAAATGACCGATTCGGGAAAACGGCGAGTCGGGAATTCGGTAGGTCGCGAATATGGCGATTCGAGAATTTGACCGGTCGGGAACATGACGATTCGGGAAAATGACCGATTCGGGAAAACGACGAGTCGGGAATTCGGTAGGTCGGGAATATAGCGATTCGGGAATTTGGCGATTCGGGAAAATAACAATTCGGGAAGATGATAGCGTCCCTATTGAGGTCATTTGAAGGTCAACTTTGGTTTTTTAAATAGAAACCTATATCTTTTCTTGCAGATTCGTGTTTTGCATGTAAAAATAAGAAACTTTTGTTTGAAACATGTTTTTTTTTGATTTTTATTGTTTTAGTACTTTTTATTTTTTTTATATTTTAATTTTCAAAAACGTGTTTTATATGAAGAAATGAGAAACTTTCTCCAAAACATTTTTCATTTTTTTTAATCTAATTTTTTTATGATACTATTTTGAATTTTAAAAATTTTTAATATTAAGCGGGAGAGTTTGAAAAAATTGAAAATTTTCAATATTAAGGGGAATTTCAAAAAATGTTTCGAACAAAAGTTTTTTCATTTCTTCATATAGAACACGTTTTTGAAAATTAAAAAAATGAAAAAATTAAAGAGTACCAAAAGTTCCTACAAAAAAAAAAAATGAAAAAAAAATGTTTCAAACAAAAGTTTTTCATTTTTACATGCAAAATACGAATCTGCAAGAAAAAATATAGGTTTCCATTTAGAAAACCAAAGTTGACCTTCAAATAACCTTGATACTTCAAATTTGGACAAAATTCAAAAGTACTATCTTATGTACCCTTTGAAACCATAAAACTAATGTCTGAAACATTTTTTCATATCTCGCTTCGTTCAGGAGAAAATTGCCCGGGTCACTATAAATGCCCCACCCTGTATACACAGGGTGATTCTGTTTGACCGGGCCATTTCATCTGGCTAGACTCCTCTCGAAATTCTAAGACTAAATTTCCTTTACCAAAAATTCGAGGGACTAATAGTTTTCGAGGTACAGAAGATCTTAGTTGAGCAATCACAGAGCCTACAGCTGATCAAGGTAGTGCCGGATCAAAAGTATGAGATCGGCAGTGCCCTTGGCAAATTGATTTCCATTTTAATAAAAATAAATTATGAAAATCATTAAAAAAAAAAATTTCATCATATTACGTTGAAGTTATAGTTCTTGATGAGTATTAACGGCGTCGTCGCCAGGAGTTGTCTTCATTCAACAAACGCTTCTGTTCTCGGTGTCCAGGTTCTCTATTTCGTAGTTTTTATCGTCCAGGTCTTTCGCTTCGTGGTTTTCGTCCTCCTGGTCCACCGCTTCGTAGTTTTTGTCTTCCAGGTCCAATGCTGCGTAGTTTTCGTCTTCTAGATCCATCGCTCCGTAGTTTTCGTCGTCCAGGTCATCCATTCCGTAGTTTTTATCCTCCAGGTCTTTCGCTTCATAGTCCACCGCTTCGTAGAGTTTCATCTTCCAGATCCACTGATGCGCATTTTTCCTCGCCCAAGTCCCCCCCTTCGTGAACTCCGGCCTCTAGATCCACCGCTACGAAGTTTGCGTCTTTCAGATCCTCTCCCTTCGATGGTTCTTGTCTTCCAGGTCCACGACTGCGCAGTTCTCGTCTTCCAGGTCCAGCACTTCATAGTTTTTGTCTTCTAGGTCCATCACTACGTAGTTTTCGTCGTCCAGGCCCGCCATTTCGTAGTCTTCATCCTCCAGGTCTTCCGCTTCGTAGATTTTGCATACCTGGTCTACCGCTTCGTAGTTTCAATCTTCCAGCCCCACCGCTGCCCAGTCTTCGTCGCTCAAGTCTTTTGCTTCGTGGGTCTCGTCCCCCAGGACCACCGTTACGTAGTTCGTGTTCTTCAGGTCCTTCGCTCCGTGCTCTTCGTACTCCAGGTCCTCATCTTCGTGATTCTCGACCTCTAAGTCCACCGCTTTGTAGTTTTCGTCGTCCAGGTTCACCGGTGCGCAGTTTTCGTCTTCCAGGTTCACCGCTTCGGAGTTTTCGTCCACCAGGTTCATCGCTACGTAGTTTTCGTACTCCAGGTTCACCGCTACGTGGTTTTCGTCCCTCAGGTCCGCCGCTTTGTAGTTTTCGTCTTCCAGGTTCACCGCTTCGGAGTTTTCATCTGCCAGGTCCACTGCTTCGTAGTTTTCGTCTTCCAGGTCCACCGCTCCGTAGTTTCTATCTTCCAAGTTCCCCGCTACGTAGTTTGCGTACTCCAGGTTCACCGCTTCGTGGTTTTCGTCCTTCAGGTCCACCGCTTCGTAGTTTTCGTCTTCCGGGTCAACCGCTTCGTTGTTTCCGTCTTCCAGGTTTACCGCTACGTAGTTTTCGTACTTCAGGTCTTCCGCTTCGTAATTTTCATCTTCCAGGTCCACTGCTTCGTAGTTTTCGTCTTCCAGGTCCACCGCTCCGTAGTTTCTGTCTTCCAAGTTCCCCGCTACGTAGTTCTTGTACTCGAGGTCCACCGCTTCGTGGTTTTCGTCCTCCAGGTCCACCGCTTCGTAGTTTTCGTCTTCCGGGTCAACCACTTCGTAGTTTTCGTCTTCCAGGTCCACCGCTCCGTAGTTTCTGTCTTCCAAGTTCCCCGCTACGTAGTTTGCGTACTCCAGGTCCACCGCTTCTTGGTTTTCGTCCTTCAGGTCCACCGCTGCGTAGTTTTCGTCTTCCGGGTCAACCGCTTCGTAGTTTCCGTCTTCCAGGTTTGCCGCTACGTAGTTTTCGTACTTCAGGTCTTCCGCTTCGTAATTTTCATCTTCCAGGTCCACTGCTTCGTAGTTTTCGTCTTCCAGGTCTACCGCTCCGTAGTTTCTGTCTTCCAAGTTCCCCGCCACGTAGTTCTTGTACTCCAGGTCCACCGCTTCGTGGTTTTCGTCCTCCAGGTCCACCGCTTCGTAGTTTTCGTCTTCCGGGTCAACCGCTTCGTAGTTTCCGTCTTCCAGGTTCACCGCTACGTAGTTTTCGTACTTCAGGTCTTCCGCATCGTAATTTTCATCTTCCAGGTCCACCGCTTCGTGGTTTTCGTCCTTCAGGTCCATCACTCCATAGTTTCAATCTTCCAAGTCTACCGCGCTGCGCAGTTTTCGTTACCCAAGTCCTTCGCTTCGTGGTTTCCGTCTTTCAGGTTCACCGCGTCATAGTTTTTGTCCTCCAGGTCCACTGCTACGCAATTTCCATCGTTCAGATCCTTCACTTCATGGACTTCGCCTTCTTGGTCCACCGCTTGTAGGTTTTGTCCTCTAGGTTCACTGATGCGTAGTTTATGTCTTTCAGGTTCACCGCGTCGTAGTTTTCGTTATTCAAGTCCTCCATTTCGTAGTTTTTCTCTGCTACGTCAAACGCTACGTAGTTTGCGTCTTCAAGATCCACTATTGCATAGTTTTCGTCTTCAAAGTCCACTGCTTCGTATTTTTTGTCTTTGATGTCCATCGATTTATAAGTGAATATTGATGAATAATCGATATTCAAGAAATAAACTTCACTCAATTATTTTCGTTCTACAACTTCTAATCAATATGAGTCATGGATGGTGATCATTCATAGCTAGTACTAAAAATCTAGCATGCATGAAAAAAAAAATATCTCCCATTTAACTACCTGTAAGTTTGGAAACTTGGCGTTATTAGCTGAGGGAAAGTTATTGATCACAAGTAGTTTTCACTAGATCTTCAAGTCTGAAGGTCAAGAGAATCACGTAAGTATGTATGTATTGTGACGTTGCATTTTCGCAACACGTCACAAGGGTCGTAATTCGCGGCTAAAAGTCGTGAGGGCGGAAGGTTCCGGAGAGTATGCGACAGATCTTAGGTTAAAGTACGCTCAATTAGTAGACTATTTATTATTTTCTTTTTTGCTGAGTTTTGTTTTATGGAATATTGTAAACCTCGGAACTTGGGAAGAAGACATCGCATGGACGTCGAGGGATTTCGACGTCTGGGATTAAGGTTCTTCCCGAAGAATCGAGTTTTGGATCGAGATTCCCGTTGTTCTTCAGCCTTTTCTGGAAGATATCACTCCGTTACTCCCGGTTGTGGATGCCACTGGAGCGGTAGAACAAGGGTGGCTCCCTGAGCCAGCTCCTCCCGTTCCCGAAGACTCATCAGCCTGGGGCTGAACCACCACCGTCAACCACTTCTGGACGTCTCGGCGATGGTCGAATAGAGCAGTGTGAACTGAGTAGCACGTAAATGCTCCCCGTCGCCGATGACCAATCGACCTGGTGTCGAGCTAGACTTCACCATCGGCTTTCCCGGCGTCATCCTACTACTGGTGTTACCCAAGAAAGGTCCCGGTAGAAGAAGATGCAACCGTGTGATGCAAGCCTGGCTGTAAGCTTTCCACACCGCACATGGGGAATCTTTGGATGCGGATCCGGTTCGTGGGGCATCAAGATTCCGCCAGATCCTCTGTCTGGTCCGTTTTTCCCGTTAGAACGCAGCCAGAGTGCACTTCGCCAGATGATGTTCCCGGGGAGTCCCCAAGACGAGAACCAGGGGAGACGAGAGAGAAGAGCCAGCTAACAACATTTGAATCCTCCCGCCGAGTTGTTACAGCGCGCCAAAGTCCCGAGCGCCACTCAAGCTATGTTGAAGCGAGCTGACGCGACCCGCCACCAACCTACCGGGGCGGGAAGCTCTACGCTCGGTTTTGGGTCTCAACTCAACTCAAAAACTGAGGATCGCCGAAATTATAAAAGGAAGAGCAACGAGGAAATCTGGCTACTTCTACGCTCAACCGTCATTGCGACTACAAGCTACGAATCGACGTCCCGAATTCTCCCGAATCCCGAAAAGTTCCCGAGAGTTTAGTTATATATTGTGTTTTTCTTCTTTTCTTAATCTTATTATTGTATAGAGCCAGTTTTCTTTGAACATTTAATTAGTTATTTAATATATTTTGTGAGGTTCACGAATTTATTCATCTTGAAGGTAAGACCTTTTTCTTGTACGACCACGAGTCTATCCCGATTCCCGTTTAGTTCATTTTAGCTAATGTTCTAGTTAATATTTGAGATTTAGAGTGACGTAGTTCACGATTAGGGTACGTTAAGTCCTTAGACTTCGTCCCGGTTACTTTGTATAGTTTTGGTCTGATTAAAAACGGAATCCCGGATTGACTCACGGTTAGCGAATTATTTGTGGATCTTTTCTTGCTTGATTATAGTATAAATTTCTCTAGAATCCTTTCTTTGCTTATCTTTGTAGTGTAATGCGTAAATTTCTCTAATTTGAGCATGTGATTTAGTATCTTTAGTTAAGTTCTATCTGATTTATCTTCTTTTCTGATATCGATTGATCTGTCGAGCGTAACTCCCGGAGCTAGCGAGCGTAGAAGCAAGCCTTTGTTATTTAGTTTGTAGTTTATTTGTTAAGATCGATTTTTAGCCCTAAATTTTGTATAACTTAGAGTCTTTTCTTGCGAGGAAGTACTTTCCTCAGGCTAAAATAGCCTAATTCCCGTAAATTCACGCCTAATATTGTATCGAGCCGAACTGCTGTAAATTTTGTTATATTTAGTTGTATTATTTTTCGAAAATCTAATTCTTGTATATGATTTATTGCTTTCCCGGAATTATCCGAGCCTTTTTCTGAACTATGATTTGCATTGTATTGCTTCTGTTTTCTGGTTTATTGTTTGTTAACCGTTGATATTCCCGCATTGATGCTGATTGTTTGATGTTTTTCCCGAATTTATTAATAAATCGGTCATGATTTTGCTTAACTAACCCTGGTTGCTAAATTATTTAGGTGAATCCAGCCACTCTACCTTTCTTGTTTTATTATATCCTGAGCTACCTGGCACATTCCGCCGTAAACTCTAAATTTTTAGCTTTTCTATAGTTTGAGCGACGTGAAAACGTCTGGCGCCCAACTGATTAATTTTATAGTATTTCTTTGTTAATTAGAGTAAACGCCGAAGGGCACGGTTTTTGAGATTGAACACCTAAAAATCGAAACCACCGTTGCAGTATGTATGTATGTAAGTATCCTTGCGTGCAGTCAGTTTTTTCCAGACGATATCTCGCGAACGAATCATCGGATTTTGATGAATTTGGTTCAAATTGACGCAGCTTTTCCAAACTTGTCACTAACCAAATTTTGGATTTCGAGCCATATTTAAGTGATATTCGAAGATCACAATGAATAAATAAATAAATAAATGAATAAATTGATGCTATCTCGAGAACGGATTGGCGGATTCGAATGAGAATTTTTATATCAAGGTTGTTTTGATCGTTGATCACAAATATCGATACAGATTTTTTCCACCCCTATCATCTGCGAATTGCCTACCATTAATTTGAGAAAATTTGTATACATGTCTTTTTGTTTTGTTTTAAATAATCCGGGTCGGGGGAGGGGAGGGGAGAATTGGAAGGTATTAGTTCTGCTCCATTGTACAGGGCCGATTCACCTGTTTACTTTTTTTGCCTGCATACCGTAATCTCATTAAGTGTACGTATGTACCTACATACCTGAATTGCCACCCGGCAACTGAGCTACATCGATGATTATCTAACAGCATAATTGAACGGAAGCACATGCGTTGATTATTTTTTGTAAGGAAACACGAATTATTTGAAACAGCGTAATAATTAATCATAAATGATCACAAATTTATTACCAATAATTGTAATTTTTCTTTTTGAAGGTCAGAATATACGTGAATTGACCGAACCTGTAATTTTGTAATTGCCCTCACGTCGATCGTAGTAATAATTATAAAATTTCAATTAAAACGCTTCGAATTTAGAACATAACAAATAAATCAGTTTTTATTAATGATAAAAATATGTATAGGTAATGGTTATAATGATAATGATATTGATAGTGATAAAATAACAACAACAATCATAATAATAATGATAATGGTAATAGTAATAATAATTATAATGATGATAATGATATCGATAATGATAATGACGATGGCGATGGCGATGGCGATGGCGATGGCGATGGCGATAATGATAATGATAATGATAATGATAATGATAATGATAATGATAATGATAATGATAATGATAATGATAATGATAATGATAATGATAATGATAATGATAATGATAATGATAATGATAATGATAATGATAATGATAATGATAATGATAATGATAATGATAATGATAATGATAATGATAATGATAATGATAATGATAATGATAATGATAATGATAATGATAATGATAATGATAATGATAATGATAATGATAATGATAATGATAATGATAATGATAATGATAATGATAATGATAATGATAATGATAATGATAATGATAATGATAATGATAATGATAATGATAATGATAATGATAATGATAATGATAATGATAATGATAATGATAATGATAATGATAATGATAATAATAATTTTTTTTTTTTTTTTTTTTTTCCCGAAGAGGGGGGAAATGCGTGTCCGCACCATCAGTGGCCCATCGAGACCGACTGGTGTGTGGGGTTGTACCTCACCTGTACGACCCACTAAACCCTTCCTCTTTTTTTTCTAAACCTCGATCGAGATTTCCATCCTGGACCCGCGTTAGCATTACACAAGATGGCCGTTCTTCGCCATATTGCCGTTTTCTCTCTTCTACTTATTTTGCTTGTACTTTATGTGGTTTGGTCGTCGGCCAGACCATTCTGTTTCTTCATCCGTAAAACTGTTTCCAAGTACTTGGCTACGGCATCCCAGTTCTCTTCATTCTTCAGCATAAGCGCGATAATGTTCTCGGGGGTAAATGCTCTTATATTGTCAATCAGTTCTCCCCTTTCTAGGCTCCATTGGCTGCATATAAACAATGTATGTTCTGCATTGTCTACAGCGTGTTCACAAGTGAGACACATGGGGTTCTCTGCTTTTCCGATTTTGAACAGGTAGGACCGGAAGTAACCGTGTCCAGACAGCAATTGGGTCAGATAATAATTAACCTCCCCGTGACTCCTTTCTACCCATCCTTTAACGTTTGGTAGAAGGCGCGCCGTCCATCTACCTCGGCGATCTGCGTCATACCTTTCTTGCCATTGGTCCATGGTAATAGCCCTTTCTTCGTCGGCGATCCTTACTCTGTCGATGACTTCGCCGGCCCTTTCAGCGTTACGTCTTCTCTCGTAGATTTTCTTACGTTCCAGTGCTAGTAGATCTACTGGGATGGTTCCTGCAATGACCAGTACTGCTGGTTCTGACACCGAACGGTATGCACTGCATACTCTAAGAGCAGCCCTGCGCTGTACTCTGGCTATTCTTTTTCGGTGAAACTCTTTTTGCGGAGTCTCTCCCCATATCTCTGCACCGTACAAAAGTATGGAGTTGGTGACTGACAACAACAGTTTTCTCTTACTAGCCCTCGGGCCACCGATGTTCCTCATTAGTCGGCTGAGCGATTGTGTGACCGCGGATGCTTTATCTGCTCCTTTTCTAATGTGTTCTCCAAAGCACATTTTTGAGTCTAGGGTGAATCCCAAATATTTAATACTTTCTTTTGTCTCAATGACAAGATCCTCGATGTACATCGCTTGGATGTTGTTGAAATTTGCCTTTTGTTTCTTAGTCAAGAATATTAAATCGGTCTTTTCTGCCGCAAGAGCTAGTCCATGGTCATCCAGCCATCTTCTCAGAAACCGCATGGCGCTGCATAGCTTGTCTTGGATCTCCTCCTTATTCCTTCCAGTGATGACGATCGCTATATCATCGGCATAGCCTATAAGATGGCATTCGTCGGGCAACTCCAGTCTGAGGATATCGTCATAGGATATGTTCCAAAGCTCCGGTCCTAGGATTGAGCCTTGTGCGGCTCCTGCAGATACTTTCTTAGCTCTTATGCCATCCTTGGTTTCATACAAGAGCTGTCTATTATTGAGATAATTCTCCACCATGCGAAGTATGTAAGGGGGAACTTTGTACTTATCTCTTAGAGGGTTTACCATATTTTCCCAACTAACTGAATTAAAGGCGTTCTTGACGTCGATGGTAGCAAGCAGAATAACCTCTTTCGAATGTTGATTCTTTTCTTGTTCTATACTAAACGTTTCTCTAAGGACTGAGACCGCGTCGGCAGTTGACTTGCCCTTACGGAACCCAAACTGCTTATTAGATAGGTCCCCACCAATCTTTACTGCTGCCTGGAGCCTTGGTCTTATGAGTTTTTCTAGCACTTTGCCTGCAGTGTCTAGCATGCACAGGGGTCGATTTCCCGATGCACTGTTAGGGTCTCCTTTTCCTTTGTCTATAAGGACTAGTTTCTGCCTTTTCCATCTTTTTTGGGAAAGTCCCAGTTTTCAGACATGTGTTATACATGTGCAGTAATACCAAGGGAGCTGTTTCTGCTACTAGCTTAAGAATTTCTGACGGAATTCCATCTTGCCCTGGCGCTTTCTGATTCTTCATGGATCGCACAGCTGTCATCAGTTCCTTTTCAGTAAATAGAGGTATTTCGTCAGTTTGGACGTCTATTGACTGGATTCGTCTCTCCTTGTGTTCCGGAAACAGTACTGCGACTATTTCCTCCATTACCTCGACGTCTTGTGGCGGTGGTTTTGCGTACTTGCCGAGTTTCTTTAGTACAATTTTGTACCCTAGGCCCCACGGGTCTTTATCTACTTCAGCGCAGAGTGCTTTCCATTGCAATTTTTTGCTCATTTTTATGGCTAGACTGAGATGCTTTCTTGCTGCTCGTTCTTCATCTTTACATCTGTCCATTTGGGTCCGATCATTTCTCTTTCTTGCTCTTTGTGTTCTACTTCGCAGGCGTTGACACACTTTCCTTAGATCCGCGATTTCGGCATTCCACCAGTAGGCAGGAGATCTTCCTTTTTTGTTCCTCTTTCTTGGCATTGAAGTTGCGCATGTGTGTTCAATGAGTTCCATTGTTGCCTCTACTAGTTTTTCCGCATCTTCTGCATTTTCCGTTGGGAGATCTGCTAGAACTCTTTTTCCTTGCTGGATGGTGAGTTCAAATACTTTCTTGTCCAGTTTCGCGAGATTCCATCTCGGAACGCGCTGTTGTTTACATCTCTGTTGTGGGTGGCCAGTGGAGAACATAATGTATTCATGATCGCTAAGATTGAATTCATTGAGGACTTTCCAGTCATTTATACTTCCTGCTATATCCTCGGAGGCGAGGGAGATATCTGGTACTGTCTCTCTTTGACCGTCTCTTCTGAAGGTAGTTGTGCCATCATTTAATATTTCTAGTCCAAGCCTGGATACCATATCCATGATCCTTTGCCCTCTTGGGTCAGTCTCCTCAGATCCCCATTCAAGAGCTCTGGAGTTAAAGTCACCTCCAAGGATGATACTACCTTGTATATTTTGTAATGCATCCTCCAGTCCATCCAGATAGAGATTTATACTGTCTGGCTTCCCAGGGGTGATGGGTCGGAAGTAACAACTAACATAGGTAATGTTACCGCTTTTGATCCATACGAATCCATTTCATTTTCCACTTTTATCAATAGATGTTTTTTCTGGTTCTGGGACCCAGACCGCGGCTTTTTGAAGATTGTCCTCAATCCAGTTGGGTTCATTTATTCTGACATGTCCGATTTCACTAACGAATACGATGTCTACTTTCTTTTCCCTGGTCATCACTTGCAAGAGTGCGAAAGTCTCTGGGCTACGTCGGATATTTGCTTGGAGTACTTTGGTCATTTACTAGACCTGGTGTTGGGCATCCCCCATGCCTCTCGATAAATGTTGCATCTTCCTGTTCCCAAGCGATGCTTGATGTCCTCTTCTGGTCTTCCTGCATCCTTGCAAGCAATGCATCTCTCTGCGTTCGTGCAATTAGACGCCTTATGACCCTTCTCAGCACATTTATAGCAGTAATCCGTTCTATCTGGGCCTTTGCAAGTATGGGAAGTGTGCCCATATCCTAAGCATTTATAACATCTCCTTACCGGGTTGTAGTGCCTTATTCGGCAGCTAAAGGGGCCAACCTGAAGATATTTTGCCTTAGCAAAAGTTACAGCATTTCTAGCAGGCAATGCGACAAAGGCTATTACTTGCTCTCTCTGATTTGGATGCGAGAGTGTAACTACGGGATCAGTGATCAATTCCGGCAAAGCCTTTTGAACGGCTGTCTTAACATGCTCTGCTGTCATTCCACTATTTAGGTCGAAGTCCCTAACTGTGGCCATCGCTAGCAGGTTCTGTAAATTACCCGTATCTTTGACTGCTTGTGTCAAAACGGCTGCTGCACTCGAAGTATCGCCGTTCTTTCCTTTAAACTTAATAAGCAGGTCTCCTTTCCGTGTCTTTGTGTACTTTGCTATCTTTGGTCCCTCGTCGGGCATCGTCGTCTCATTGATGTTTCTTAGGATGTCTGCAAAAGATTTTCCAGATACAGGTTTGATGATTACCATATCTTGTGGGTATCTGGATTTCCTCTTCCTTTTTTCCTTTTTCTTTATCTCTATTCTTTCCTGGTTACGTTCTGTAGAAACTATTTTCTGTGCCGCTAGGCATTCAGGATTGGCACTGTTTTTCTGCGCTCGCCTTAAGAGCTGGTGATGCTTGCGTCGGTCGCGAGAATTAAGGTCCCACGCGCTATCCTCTGAATCCGCGAATCTAGAGGATGTCGGGGATCGAGGCTCCTCTCCATCTTGGGAGCAGGCTGACGTCGCACTTGCAGATCTTACTCTAGAACAACTCACTTGTAGGTGGGGACACGTTGTTGTCCTGCCGATCTTGTTCCGGTGCAAGCTTTCTCCTGGTGGGCTTGTAGGCTTTCTCTTGTCTACTTCTCGGCTTGCTGGTCTATTATCCCCCTGTTGGACAGTAATTGTCGGTCTTTCCACTAGTTTCCTAAGAAGTAACTCACCTAGTTTCTCCTTCTGCTTCACTTCTCTTTTGATCTCGTCCCTGAGTTCTTTAGCTTTCTTTAGAGCTGTGGGTACTCCCTTCTTTATTTGTTCAACATAATTATTTTTGATCGATTTCTCGGCCGTATCCAGTTTTTTCAAGATTTCTTGCAGGATTAAGTCTCTCTCTTTCTCTGCTCTCTGCAGTCTTCGTAGGACTCCAGCAATATCGTGCCAGAATTTATTATCTGGTCCTTGCAGGTTGTCCGCCTGTGTTATGAACAGTTCTAAATGAGACGGCTTTTCTAATGGTGATGTATAAGGGGTCTCACCCCCCGTCGATGTTTTAACTATATTGGCGTCACAGTCTTTTGGCGCCCCCAGAATCCGTGCGCCATCAACAGTCACCAAGGCTTTCACTTGATAGGAACTGTCGAGAAGATTTCCTCCATTTTCGGAGGTTGCTCCCTGGGGTAGTTGTGTGAAAAGTGTGTCCTCCATGTTTCACATTTGTTGTTTGTGCTGTAGCTAGTTCGCTTCAGAGGCCGGACAGCCAAGCACTCCAACAGGACGGTCGCTTCAGTCCGTGGATGACATCCATAGGAGAGCCCGTTTATAGGGATCCTACAATCATTCACCCCACCAAGGGACTGCTTTTCAGCAGGCCCATCGGTGCCGAGCATTTCACGACTCCTAAAGGAGTACGAGACTACCCATATCATCCGCTTAAGCCTCCCCACCGCGACAAGGTCACAGCACCTCGGGGAGGATAATAATAATGATAATGATAATGATAATGATAATGATAATGATAATGATAATGATAATGATAATGATAATGATAATGATAATGATAATAATAATAATAATCATTATAACGATTATGATGATGATAATGATAATAATAATGATAATAATAGTATTCATAATAATAATTAAAATAAATTATTATTATTAGAATGATTATTATTATGAGTATTATTATCTATAATTTTACTATCACTTCTATTACTGTACCAATAATTATTATCATAGTACGTATAATTTTGAGTACAAGTACAATTTTAATAAGAAGAAGAACATCAACAACTAAAACAAAATTTAAGATTCGGAACAGTTGTAAAAATAAATCTCAATCATAAATAAAATTCATAGGAGAATCGCATAAGAAAAAATGTTATACTTAGATTACCGATAAACAATGGCAATTTCTAAAGAAGATGCTCAAAGTGCCCCCCCCCCCCCCCCCCCCCCCCCCCCCGCATTTGAATGCAACGGTTTGCGCGCGTGAGCAAGTTTTCTTGCGATCTTTGCAGCATCGCAGGAGTAACAGTTGCGATTGCTGCGTCAATCGCAGCTTGTAGCTGCTCAATCGTATTAATTGGTACTCTGTAGACTAGTTCTTTTATATGACCCCATAAAAAATAATCCAGCGGGTTTAGGTCAGGGGACCTAGGTGGCCAGGCGACGGGGCCACCACGGCCAATCCACGCATCGGGGAACTCTCTATCGAGAACATCTCTCGCGGCTCTGGCAAAATGCGCCGGTGCACCGTCGTGCTGAAACCACGTGTACGGGTCCATAATAATGCCCGCATTTCCCAAGTGCATCGGCAAATCTTCATTCAGAAAATTTGCATAATTGGCTCCATTGAGTCTGTGCGGTAATTCTGAGGGTCCAACCTAAAGATTAATGAAATGTTATTTTTTAGTAGCAGTGCCGGATGCATTCTAACTCATTAATTCAGTGATACTGCATTGTGAAAAGTCTGTTATTATTTTTTGTATAATTATTCTCGATAAAAAATATGAGTTATAATGTTGAGCTTACCAATGAATCGCCAATTATTCCAGCCCACAAATCAACCGAAAATCGGTTCTGAAATCCGCGCACCATAGTTGCATATGGATTCTCGTTTGCCCACACATAGAAATTGTGGTAATTAAATACTTCTTCACGTCCAAAAGTCGATTCATCAGTGAACAAAATCCGCCCACTGAAACCTGGGTGCTCGGCGTTTCTTGCGACCAGCCATTCGCAAAACTCCAGTCGCCTTGGGTAATCCTCCACTTGTAAGCTCTGTACGCACGTATAATGATATGCGTGCTTTTCGTCGTCACTCAGAATTCTCTGTATCGTTGAATAACTTGAATCGCACATTCTTGCAACTTCTCTGATGCCCATTGTTGGATCATTTTCTATGACATCTAAAGCCATTTCCGCTTATGCTGGGACTCGTACATTCCGTGGCTGTCCAATGGCATTTCCGTCGTTTCGATTATGTACGAGGTACCCAGTTTCCCTCGTTCTATTAACCAGACGCAAAATTACGTCTTTATTCGGTCTTCGCCGATTCGGGAACCGAATCGCATATTCGTTGGCTGTAGCCCGTGCACTTTGACCGCACTCACCGTACAAAACAATCATATCGAAATATTCCGCTGGAAAATAATACATTTTTCCAAAAACGATGTCGCGAATGATGGCGGTAACCAAGGGTTGTTAGTAAAACAAAAGAAATACAAAACACGATGCATTGTAATTCAGCGCGATTGGCGGTTAGACGATCGTTTTTTGTTATGTCACGCCGCGTAAAATTCATATTTCAAATCTAATTATTTAACGAATCCAAGATGGATAATTATTTAACACGAGATTTCTGTGATTTGTTAATTTTATTCGGTGAGTCAAAGGCAGATGCAGCTCTGACCGTCCGCGAGTATGCAATGCGTTACCCAAATCGACGTCACCCGAATATCAACGTTGTTTTACGTTTGATAAGTCGAACACAGTTTACGGGATCATTGGTTCCTTCTGTATCCAGTAGAAGAGAGATTGTAGACCGATCAGACAATGTAGAGCGACTATCAGCAGCTAACAATTATACTTACGTTACGACTGAAAGTTTGCAACGGAGTGACTATTCACAACGACTACAGTTCTGCAAGTGGCTGTTACGCAAATGCGTTCTAAATCCAAATTTCATCAAACAGATACTTTTTACTGATGAATCGGTTTTTGGACGCAAGGGTTTCTTAAATTTCAACGACAACCGAGTTTGGGATGTTCAAAAGCAAAATGCGACCGTATATCAAGGCCTCAAATTGAAATTTCAAATACGTTTGTGGGCTGTGATGAAGGGTGATGATTTAGTAAGCAGAATAGTTCCATTCATACATAATGATTTCATTGTTAATAATAAATGTTAATGTATTCAGCACTACGTGTAAAAAACTAAGCCTGCATCGATGTTTTCAGGTATGCCTCAAACTAACGCGCAGTTTGAATGCAGAAAAATATCTGAAGTTTCTCGAATTAAACCTTCCTCAGCTTGTGGAGGACGTTCCATTATCTGTACGTAATGACATGTGGTTTCAGCACGGTGATTTGTTATCGCACAATACGACTCAAGTGCATGCCTTATTGAATAAGACATTTCCTAACACCTGGTTTTGTTGCAATGGCCTCACTTCCTGGCCGCCAAGGTCTGCCGATCTAACCCCAGTACGGTTTTTCTTGTGGGGTCACGTAAGAAAATATCTTCATTGTGTAGAGATAAATACCATCGAACAACTTGGAGCTGCGATTGACGAGGCCGTCGCTACTGTAACACCGGCGATGCTTACGAAAGCGCGCGAAAATCTAATCAGACGCGCAAAACTGTGCATTGAAATGTGTGGCGGCCGGTTTGAACATCTCCTTTAGGCGAGTGAGGTACTGTTTCATTCATTGCCCATGATGAATGACCGTCTACGTACTTGTTCACAACACATGTCGTAATATAAAATTTATCAATACAGATTTATGTGTGATTGTATTCATGATTCGTAGATAATTATCCTGTAGTTGTTGTGGGTTGTATTTTTCTTATTCTGTGTCATATTGTATAAATAATTATATTTGTTTTCATCATTTTTAATATCATCATTATTAACATTAATATTTTTATCAATATTAGGAAATAAATGATGTGTTATGTTCTAAATTCGCAGCGTTCTTATTGAAATTTTATAATTAATACTACGACGAACGTAAGATAAGTTAAGAAATCACACACCCTGACCTGCAATGATAAAAGTTACAATTCTTAGCAATAAATTTCGAATTGTCTGACCATTATGATTGTTGACAATACCTTTTTAGAACAGAGTGTTGAAAAAAATGTTCATCGCACCATTTTGAATAATTCGGTTTTCCTTACAAAAAATAATTAACGCGACTGCTTCCGAGTCAGTCGTGCTGTTAGATAATCATTGATGCCGCTCACTTGTCGGATGGCAATTCAGGTATGCACGTACATTTCATAAGATTTTTTTTAGCAGGCAAAAAAAGTGGACAGATAAATCGGCCGTTTACGCCAGACCTAAAACTACCCCCCCCCCCCCCCCCTCCCCCCCCTCCGGATCATTTACTTAGAAACAAACAAACATGTATAAAGATTTCTTCATATTAATGATAGGCAATTTTCAAATGATATGGGTAGTAAAAATCTGTTCTTGTATTCGGATCAACGAGCAGCTCTAAGATACAAATTCTTTTTCGACTCCGCCAATCCTGTCTTGAGATAGCGTTAATTGATTTATGTTTTCGATTTGTTGGTCTTCGAATGTCACTTAAAATACTGATCCGATCAAATCCAAAATCTAGTTAGTTCCAAGTTTATAAAAGCCATGACAATTTATTCAAAATTTATCTAAATCCAATGATTCGTTTGCGAGATATCATCTGACAAACGAACGGACCGCACACAGGAACACATACATACATGAATACACACATGCATACACGAGGCCTTCCACGTCAACCGGGCCACTTTTTCAGTTGGATTTTGCACATCTTAGACTGATTTCATGGTGTC
This sequence comes from Macrophya annulata, assembly GCA_963924015.1. Taxonomy (NCBI): domain Eukaryota; kingdom Metazoa; phylum Arthropoda; class Insecta; order Hymenoptera; family Tenthredinidae; genus Macrophya; species Macrophya annulata. The sequence goes on from OZ001258.1 coordinate 14,537,791, forward strand.
ATTGGGATCCCAATAAACATGTTTGAAGCTCTTTTAAAATTCAAAAGTCAAAATTTCATAAAGTTCTACCTCATTTTAAAACTGATTGATTTTCACCGCTTTGTATTTTAGAATAATTCTGTAGCACTACAACGGGATAATTTGAATTATTCAACATATGTTTTCGGAATGATTTTTTCCGTACTTTCACGTGAAAATATCCATTTCTTCCGGAACAGAGCCCATAACCGCGAAAATACGTTTTGAAACCTTCAATGACATTTTTTCGAAATTTGGGCAAGCTTTGAAAATTTTGATAAATTCCTAAAATTAGTTCAATCGTTCATCTTCATTCTCCCTATGAGAAAATTTTGGGATGGCAATGGGTTATACGTTGAAATCTCGTTCGTATTTCGACATGTGTTATAAAGAAACCCCTCTGATTATTATGCAATTATCTGGAATCCATTAAAAAAAAGTTATCTCCAGACGAATTATCATTTATCTCAATCAATAGTGCTTGAAGACATTCTTTTTTAATATTCTGTGTATAAAATATTGTTATACCGCGCGGAGGTTTTATTAAATTATTATTTGCTCCCTAAATTAACCTGTATTTGGTTTTTTTTTCTCTACCTCTTCTGCTCAAATTTTTTTTCTTTGCTTTTTCCATATCTTCTTAATTAAGGATTTGGAAATCTACAGACCTCTGTTATCTTTAGATTTTGTTCGGAAAACAATCTTTTAAACTCCCGTACGGCATTACAATATTTTAAACACAGAATGTTAAAAAACAATTTATCAAAGCAATATTGAGCCAGATGAATGACATTTTGCCTCGAGAGTATTTTTGTTGTCTGGCTTCCAGATAATCGAATAAGAATTTGGGAACTTCTTTTTAACATATGCCGAGATACGTACGAGATTTCAACGTATAACTTAATGCCATCTCATGACTTCCTTATGGGGGGGATGAAGATGCAGGGTTAAATTATTTTTTGAGAATTTCTTGACATTTTTAAGCCTGGCCAAAATTTAAAAAGAAATGACATTGAAATTTTGTAAACATATTTTCGCAGTCATGGGCTTTATGCCGAATGAAATGGATATATTTACATAAAGGTACGGGACAAATCGTTTCGAAAACACGTGGTAAGTGATTCAATTTATCCAGTTGTAGTGCGAAATAATTATTAGAAAATACAAATCAGTGAAAATCAATCAGTTTTAAAATGAGGCGTCACTTTATGAAATTTTGACTTTTGACTTTGACAAGTACTTCAAACATGTTAATTGAGGTCCCAATCACACCATGTAATTTGCGTACGATTTGAAAAATCGAACTTGAAAAGTTACCCCGTGGACGTACAAAGCCACATGAAAGATTTTATTGACCTCAAAACACACACACACACACGCACGCACGCACGCATGCACGCACGCACACATACTGTAACACTTTCGTTATTCTTGACCCACCCCAACAACGATTCTAACTCCATCTAACGGACGGCGTACCGAATTTCCAAAGTCGTTCGGAGGATTAGCAAGGATTAGCGCGGAAACAGCTATATAAGGGACGCGAGCCATACCAAAATCAGCAGTCTATTAGCAGAGCGTCTATAGCTGACTCACATCCAGTCTTTCAAGAGCAGCATAAGCAAAGCGCTCAGCTGAGCCAAACCACACATAACCTCACTTCTTGATAAGCAAAGCGCTTATTTGTTCGCAGAGTCAAATCGTACAGAAACTAATCCAATTCTCTATTGTAAAGCGCAATTCAGTTATTGGGTTGACATTCTTTTGAAAGTCTTGCGAAGCGCATTTTTCCAAAATCCAATATGAAACTTGAATACACTATCAGATAAGATAACAATAGACACATTTGCACAGGATACATGTGAAACAACACATGTTTCAGAAACTGATACTCCCAACAATTCATGGATCTCTCTCATGCGGGCATTGATGAAATGCACCTTCCAAATTTTTCAACATTCATACCCTCAGATGATTCACTCATTCAATCTTATTGTAACGATCTCGATAAGAGTTATATCGATGATAGCCCAGCTACATTGGATAGTTCAACATCAACCTCGGTTTTGGTAAAAGTAGCAGGTGGTCAATGTAAAACAGCTACAACCAGTACACCATTACAAAACAACTTAAGGGGACCAGTACAGCTCAAATTGGAAAATTTGTTTTCTGTCTGTATCAAATACCATAGGATTTGGAGTATTGAAAAAATTCATAGTCCATACTGTTTATTTAAGCTTATTGAATAGTATTTTACATAAGTATTCTATCAACTAATTAAGGCAGATCAGCAGTAGATAGGACTAAGCTCTGCCGTAAGGGTTTCTCCAAATCGTTGGTCTCATTTAACTTCTCAAGGTTTCAGATCGTTCACATGAGATGGCATCATCATTTAACCTCGAGGATCTAAAAAAAAAATTCACTCATTTACAAATAACTTGGTTTAGACATTTTTATTCTCTATTTCCCGCGGTTAACTGATAATGACTTGCTTTCTAAACAAAATGAATCATCAAGAAGTTGAATCAGACCAACAGTGCGCCTCAAGCCTCACGGCAAACTCTAAAAACATAGTTCTGACAAGGGGACAGTACGGCAGTCGGATTTTTGTAATTTTTCGTACTCATGGTACGCGAAGTTCAGAGCTCGAATATTAATATCCCAAAGCAGTTCGACGCCATATTCAGAAATTTTCGAGAAAATTGACTTTGAAGTTTTCGAGCGCACTCTTATCCCACAAAGATGCAACGATATTCGAACCGGGCTCGTGGCGTACCCGGTAGCGCTCGAGTCTAGTAACCGCGGGGTCCCTGGTTCGAGTCTCACCTCGAAATTTTTTTTTTTTTTCATTTTTTTTTAAATGAAAAAACGCAAGTCATATTTTTAATTATCTCTTGATTATAAACATGCATTTTCAAGTATCAATATTTATAACCAACAACATTTTTAGGATGAAAATGAAAAACGTCGGGTAAGGAATTGAATACTTTATTATTCGGTCTGTATTCGTTTGTTTTATACATCGGGTGTAATGTTACCCGAGCCAGAGTGATAACCATCGTAAAAACAAGGAAAACAGTAATTTTCACGGCATCTTGCACACCGTACAAACGCTGCATTGTTACATTCGCAATTTTTTTTCAATACATCGATCGGAAAACAAACTTCATTCACGTTCATGAAGATTTCTCTTTGATCGCAAAGTTTCGAAGCAAACCACGCATATCTGATCATGTTATTGAAGACCGGAGAAGGCAAACGATGTACGCAGAACTGTTATTCACAATATCGACGGTTGCCAAAGCAAGCGTTATATTCACATATTTCAACATTTATTCTTCTATTTATATTCCTATTAATCTACAAGGGAGTTCATGTAAATATTATTACTGGATATTTTTACGTCGCCTATTTGCAATTTCAAGCAAGAGATAATCAAAAATAAGACTTGCATTTATCATTCACAATTATAATTACATATATGTGAATTAGCATAGATTTTATGATTTTTATCCCGGGATTATTTATTCATTTTTTTATAAATAATCACCTATTGTTATATATAAATAATATATGATCATGTATGAGAAAATATATAATTATGTATAACTATAATGAATTTTGTACATACATAACTATATGTATATGGATTTTGTCCATATATAAACATAAATAGACATATTATATTAATTATATATAATAATATGTGATTATATACAACAAAAATTTATCGGGATATTTAAATGACGGAGGTATGCGAATTAAAAAAAAAAATGAAAGAAAAAAAAAATTTCGAAGTGAGACTCGAACCAGCGACCCCGCGACTATTAGACTTGAGCGCTACCGGGTACGCCACGAGCCCGGTTCGAATGTCGTTGCATCTTTGTGGGATAGGAGTGCGCTTGAAAACTTCAAAGTCAATTTTCTCGTAAATTTTTGAATATGGCGTCGAACTGCTTTGGGATATTAATATTGGAGCTCTGAACTTCACGTACCATGAGTACGAAAAATTACAAAAATCCGACTACCGTACTGTCCCCTTGTGAGATAAACGCATTTTGAGTTTTTGTAGTAAAATTGAAGTGTCCCACTGAAGGAGCTCAATTCATCAAAAACTTTGTTACAATAAAGTTAGGTGAAATTTTTTTCTTCAAATTTTTTTTTTCAATTTTTTTTTTTCTTCAAATTATCTCTTCGAAACTCTTCGTCCGAAACATTCTTTATCTCAGAATATTTGTTCTCAATTATAATGGAGAAATAGTTCTGGCCTTTCATGCCAGTGCATCCTCTTGTGCCACCGTAAGAACCCCTGTCTTCTTTTCATTATGAAGTCAATATTCAATTGGAATCTTTCATGGTCTTCTTTCTAAAAGTCTGTGATCAGAATGCAGAAAATTACTATCACTGCAACAAGCCGGCAAAAGCTGATTGTTACTGTAGATACTACTATTTTGATAACATACTTACTTTTAGGTTAGTGCACTTCTAGTTTTCGCAGCTCAACCCAAGTATAACCTTTCACTCTATATCTATATCGTCAAAGAGCGTAAATATTACACGCTAGGACTTATGAATAATGAATTGACGATTATTTAGTTCTAAAAAGTATCATGTTTATATATTTTTTCTCCGACTCACGAAAACCTTGACACACACCCTTGAGAACTAATAGAAAAGTGATGGTCGATTCAGATCATGTGATCAATATCGAAATAAAACATTAGTGCCATTTGCGGCAGATCACAAAACCTAAGTGACAAACTTTAGCCGGTAACTTCTTTATCGGTGTGGCCAATTTTTTTACAGATAGAGGAGACCTTTAGGTAACATAAACTGCAAAGATTGAAAAATCGAATCTTGCAAAAATTCGTGCTGTACTGGTCCCCTTAACTTTTCAAGAAACTGATGCGAATGGTAAGTTTGATTCAAAAATGATACCTTCTTATTCCTTCAATACTGGTGTTTCTATGGAATAGCTCTTGAAAATCATGTTTATAGTACTAGTGCTGATATTTGGTCATAGTCTACGATTAGTGTATATTAGTTATTAGTCAAAAGATCCTGTATGAAATAGGCCAAGCAATAGAGCTATCGAAAGGTCGATTTCGTGACAAAAATACTACCTAAAATCTGACTGTGCAGTCATTCAATAGGTAGTTTCTACATGTTTTTTATGATAATGTAGACTCCTGAATCATCTTAGGTTTTTTTTGAGAAGCGAAAAATAGCCAAAAAAAGCCAAAATTTTGCTTTTTCGCTTATAAAACGTAAAGTATTGATCTGATCGAGAAGCTGTAATGGCACTTTCTGTAGAGAATTCAAAAACAAAAAAAATGAGAGGTGACACGTCTCAATCGGATAATTAGTTTCCGAGAAAAGTCCAAAATACTGAAAAAAAACATCAATTTTTCGAAAATTCATAACTTGGTCAATTTTTGAGATGAAGCGTAGTTCCTCTGAATTTAAGTAGTTATTAACATATACTTTATTGGTGCACAATTACAAAGCAGTCGGATAAATAGTTTTTGCACAATCGCAGTTTTCCGAATTCGACGTACTTTTTTCAAGAAGGTCGTGATACTCGGCTACTTGTCGGATTTGAATTTTACAAAAAGCATTTTAAAGAAGAAATAAAATTCTTCAAATCGTATATTCTCACGATACCGACAGATAATGTTTAGTGAGTGAAAAACGGCGTCAAACAGGAGCAAAAAGGCTCGAACGCGTCAAACTAGTCGAGGAGTGGGGGTCGCCCGCTACGCGAGGGGAAAACTGTATATACAGAGCGATTTTGGGGAAAGTGGGCGCCTAAAATTAGGCAATTAGTTTTTTACCGAAATTCGCAACATCATTGGTCGACCATATCTACTCGACCAATGATGTTGCGAGTTTCACGAAAAAACGAATTGCCTGATTTTAGGCGCCCACTTTCCCCAAAATCGCTCTGTATAGTATACCTTGCGCGCGGCGCGCAATTCACAGTCTTTTCACCTCGATTTTTTCAGCAACTAAAGGTCGTATTTCAACACTTTTTTTTTTTTAAATTAGGGTAATTTTATCTCAGCAATCTGATTCTTTTGTCAGATGTGCAATATAATCAATGGTTTTACTGAAGTTTCATGTTTTTCATTAAAAATACCATTTTTCATTAGGAATACAAGGAAAAATCAATACTTAATAGGGTTTATGATAATTCGTAGTACATCTCTAAGATATATAATTATGATGCAAGTAATGTATACATGATCAAATACATGAGATGATTGATTATACTATGTGATCATGCACCGAGAAAAAAAATCGTTTGGATTAAACGAAATTCAGTTGGGTGAAATGAAAACGGCGATCGCGGGCCGCGAAGTGAACGCTTCTTTGACTGAACAAAATTATTTGATTGAACCAAATTTTCAAAAACACTACCAACAACTAAATATTCATTTCAACCAAATAGTCAAATATTCTTCCAATTAAATATTTGGTTGAGTGCAATATAAATATGTTCAACTAAATAGCTATTCTGGTATTTTGGAATGGTTATGTGTTCAAGTTAACTGCATGCCAGGTAGATGCAACCACGTATTATCAATCTAGTTTCTAAATATTCAATTGGGACAATGGTGCATTCTGTTAAAAGAATGATTTCGTTCTGGCATGATTGCCGATATTATTATCAAAACTACAGAGGACAAAATTAATTTTTTAAGTATAAATCTATTTGATTCATACATTTCACACTTATATGCTGTGATCGCGACGCTAACAAATTACAATTTACCCCATATAAATTAAAACGCATTTTCTTATTCACTAACCGGGATTCGATCCGGGGACGCTTGTATTACGCGTCGCACGCTCTAACCACTACGCTATTCTATCGCACAATACTGAATGCAACTTTTTCCTATATACGTCGTCAAAGCTACCAGGTGCAAAGATACTGCTACTTTTTTTTTACTTCCTACGTGATACTTGGACACCTAATTAAGAAATGCAAGTTGGGCACTGTTAATAAACGTAAATTTAATACTTACGAAATACTGCTAATTTTTAAGCAACTCTGCCATTTGCGTTAAACGATAATTTAGTTTCTTGTAACAGAGAAGTCTGAACCGACTGACATGGTTTGTTGAGTTAACAAAGTTGAATAGTAGCTATAAAATTTATTGCAGAAGATACAGCAGATGAATTAATTAACTGATTCTGAAAAGTAACCTATTGTTAGTTGTTCGTACTGAATCGGTTTCATTGTGTTGATGAGAGCTTACTTTAGTCCATTTGAAATGCAATTTGCCTCAACTAAATATATTGTTATGGTGACTCTGTGTATTGATAACAAGTGGTGGTTCAACAAATCGATTTGATAATTTGTTTGACTAAATGTAGAATACTTGAGAAATACTATTTGGTTGTCTCAATCAGTGTGATGTGCTACTCTGTTAACTGGATGCACCATCCGCATAACGACTGAACATTTCCTTGTTACAAACTGACCATTTACTTCACGCAAAAAAGCATTTGTTTGATGCCATCATATATGAAACGTTCAATATTCGTGACTGAACTGTTGACTGAACTGTATCGTGGATTGACTCAACGATTTTTTGATTCAAGTAATTAAATATGTAGTTCAATAATTGATCAAAGCAAATAAATAATTCGATTGATTTAAGTGAACTGGAATATTTCGGATAACTAATTATTATTTGAACGTAATGCACAGACATTAAAACAACTAAATTTGCCCCAACCAAATATATTCGGTTAATCCAAACGATTTTTTTTCTCTGTGTGTATATATTAGAAAAGCAGAATGTTGCTCGTATATACAGGTATAAGATTCAGCAAGCAATATAAACTTATTATACCAACAAAGCCGAGAAGCAGTTGATAGAAAAGTCTGGCTCCATGTCTTTGAATGATCGTCAAACTATCGTCAAATAAATATAAGAATTGGGATAGTATAGTTCCCAAATTCTTTGCGGCATCACATGTTGAAGTTCATTTTTCACAGCATAGATTTTCAACAGACTTAAGCAGGATTCAATGAACGCAGTCGAATCGATTCCATTAATCATGAGCTGATGTTTTTTCTTGAACAATACTTTATACCATTAGATATACAGAGTAAGTCTTATCAAAGTTCCAAAATGGGTGGGACTTGAAAAACTGTAAATCAGAAGTTGCGATCGAGCATTGCTTGATCTTGTTCTCCACCTGCATAGTTGCTCGCCTCATCGGCCGAATTGGTTTATCTGGTAGTAACCCAGTCGTATCTATTCTGGAACTTTGATAAGACACCGTGTATCATAAAATTGAAAATACACAAATTATGCCATACTCATTGTGAAATTTTTGGAAAAGCACAGAAAAAAGACATGTTCAATCATAAAACTACCAGTTCTTGATAATTTCACGAGTAAAAATAATTTTAATGATCTTATCGAATATTAGAAAATAACCAGCCCTATTTGTGTATAGTAGGTTTGTGCATCTAATTTCTGGCAATCTCTTTTTTGATGATGAATAATACAGGTACACGGAAAAAATTTTGCGAGCACTGCCGTCGCCCTCTCTGTTTCAAGCGCCACGGGCGCACGCTCAGAAGCCCGCGCGCGTCACCATCGTAGTTTTAGAGCTCAAACATCTCAAAACATTCAGCGTGCGGCGATCGCAACTTCTGCGCGCTGGGTGATCGCAGAGAGTGAGAGCGCGAGGTTCCAATATAAAGTATAATTGACGTAGAGGAAAAGCAAAAGGTCAAACCTGATTGATTGTAGGTATTAAACAACTCATAAGTAGCATCATCAAAATGAGAAATTCTATTTGTAATAAAGATGAAAACCTCTAGTGTACAATACATGCCGTGCAAGTAATGGTTTTTTAATAAAATATTGATTTTAGACATTTTTAATGAAAAGTTTGTATAGTGGTTAAAATTAACATCACATGAATTGTATTGCAAAGAACATTCATAGTATTATGAAGAAAAAAGAATTAAATGTAATTATTCTTGGGGCACATACTCATGCGTATATAGGTTATGTTCTTCAAAACATATCTGAATGATGACTAAACACTTACTTTTCAGTTTCTCGGATATTATATGTGATAACCCGTGATCTACAAAAAACTTATATATATATATATATATATATATATATATATATATATATATATATATATATATATATATATATATATATATATATATATATATATATATATATATATATATATATATATATATATATATATATATATGTATATATGTATATATGTATATATGTATATATGTATATATGTATATATGTATATATGTATATATGTATATATGTATAAATGTATATATGTATATATGTATATATGTATATATGTATATATGTATATATGTATATATGTATATATGTATATATGTATATATGTATATATGTATATATGTATATATGTATATATGTATACACACACACGCACACGCACACGCACACGCACACGCACACACATGTATGTATATGTATGTATATGTATGTATATGTATGTATATGTATGTATATGTATGTATATGTATGTATATGTATGTATATGTATGTATATGTATATATGTATATATGTATATATATGTATATATGTATATATGTATATATGTATATATGTATATATGTATATATGTATATATGTATATATGTATATATGTATATATGTATATATGTATATATGTATATATGTATATATGTATATATGTATATATGTATATATGTATATATGTATATATGTATATATGTATATATGTATATATGTATATATGTATATATGTATATATGTATATATGTATATATGTATATATGTATACACACACACGCACACGCACACGCACACGCACACGCACACGCACACGCACACGCACACGCACGCGCACGCGCACGCGCACGCGCACGCACACGCACACGCACACGCACACGCACACGCACACGCACACACACACACATGTATGTATATGTATGTATATGTATGTATATGTATGTATATGTATGTATATGTATGTATATGTATGTATATGTATATATGTATATATGTATATATATGTATATATGTATATATGTATATATGTATATATGTATATATGTATATATGTATATATGTATATATGTATATATGTATATATGTATATATGTATATATGTATATATGTATATATGTATATATGTATATATGTATATATGTATATATGTATATATGTATATATGTATATATGTATATATGTATATATGTATATATGTATATATGTATATATGTATATATGTATACACACACACGCACACGCACACGCACACGCACACGCACACGCACACGCACACGCACACGCACGCGCACGCGCACGCGCACGCGCACGCACACGCACACGCACACGCACACGCACACGCACACGCACACGCACACACACACACATGTATGTATATGTATGTATATGTATGTATATGTATGTATATGTATGTATATGTATGTATATGTATGTATATGTATGTATATGTATATATGTATATATGTATATATATGTATATATGTATATATGTATATATGTATATATGTATATATGTATATATGTATATATGTATATAGGTATATATGTATATATGTATATATGTTGTAACGTGGCAAAACGTTGAGACCTCCTCCTTACCAGCCTGACGAGCATACCCAGACCCAAGCGTGTACCGAGTACCGATTCTGCTACTCAAATTCTTACCGCCCTTGCCTCGCGGAGCCATCTTGGTCACCTGGCACGGTTAGCAGCCGACCGGTGGTCAGCCGCGCTCGCCTGACGGGTGGCAAAGGTGAGAATCACTGATAGCGGAAAAGGTCCTCAGTCCATCTTCGTACCTCGCGATTATCACCTCGTGTGAGAAAGTGAGTGACAAGTTGTGCTATCCCGAGAGAGAGAGAGAGAGAGAGAGAGAGAGAGAGAGAGAGAGAGAGAGAGAGAGAGAGAGAGAGAGTGCCCTAAAACATCCCTGAATCTACCCCGGAATTCTTTGGTGTGTTTCGGATTGGTTTTGCCGTGGAATTGGATAACCCGACGACCCGGTAAGCGTTACGGACACGTGCGTTTCTTCGGAACAGTACCGACGCCGCAGCTTCGCCGGAAACGTCGCCAGTACCAGGTAGGATCTTTCCAAATATCCGAGAGACCTCCCAGTCCCGTCCCGAAAACCCCAACAACCCCCCAAGAGTGCAGAGAGTCCCGAAAACAACCCCAGACCCGAGTGAGAATCCCTGTCCGTTAGACGGCAGAGATTTAAACGTCCCCAGTCCCACGTGATCGGCGAGTTGCGTGTTAGAGTGCCGGTTGAGTCCCCGCTGCGCACCTAACGTCGAGCGAGTCGCGTCCGCCATATTGTTGAGTCGTCTGCTGTCACGCGTCGCAGTGCGCTGCCGCGAGGCAGAGACTCACCAACTCCCCGACACCCAAGCGAGAGAGTGTACCGTCCCCCACCACCCTCCCCGACTCTGCCGCTAGACTCCGGTCTACAGCGAGCGAGTCTACGCCGATACCCCGTCCCCACGAGAGTGAGAGAGAGAGAGCGAGTTGACAGCTGACTGCTGAGCAACGCTTAGATTTAAGTCTTGTTTGCGAGTAGAGTCTTTTCTTTAATTTATTATTGATTATCAATTATTAGTTTTCTTTTTATTGAGAGTAGAGTCCCGGTATTGTATTGTAAGATACGCCAGGTAGCGGGCGGTAATTCGCGACCTTTTTCTTTTTTTTCTTTTTTTTCAATAAACTTTATTTCGTCAAAATCATAATTCGTATCCGGTGTCTTTATTCATCGCCCCCACCACATCCCTCTACCCCTAGGATAAGTTAGCCGAGAGCGAGAGAGAGAGAGGACTCCGTCCGTGGAGTCTGGCGCCCAACACCTCCCCCAAATCCTCAACGTTGGAGCCAGGTTTGTTTTCGGATTAATTTCCCTGGGTCGCCCGAACTTAGGGAAATTACCGTTACAAAAGTGGCGCCCAACGTGGGGCCCGAATAAAGACACCTCGGGCAGGCCGAACCCACCCCGCTACCTAGCTGCCGCGGTATTATTTTTTTTTAAATCAGAGTGCGCTTAGTGTTGTCGCTGTCCAACCCCTCCGAGCGGTCGTCCGTACCCCGTAGAACAGACGCGGAGCCCCGCAGTTTGAATATGGGAAACGCGAGTACGACCCCGGAAAGAGAGAGTCACCCCCACCACGGAATCGCCCCCGTGGACACCGACACCCTCGTCTTCTGCCTGTGTGGCTTGACAGAGGTCGCGGTAACAACCCTCCTCACCCGGTACCGACTACGCGCGGATGGCACGCCGGATGAGCAAAGATGGCGCCTTTTGAGGCACCACCTGTTCTCCCGCCGCTGTGACGTCACCTGGGTGGTAGAGAAAGACGAACTGCCCGATCTCGAGCCCACAGAGCGAGAGTTCGCATCGCCACAACCCCACCACCCCCCTCTTCACCCCCTGCAACCCCAACCAGCCCCGCGAGAGAGTCCAAACCCGGGACCCCACGCGTACGTCAGCACCCCCCAAAGTTATACTGCCGCCCCCTCCCCGCAGTATGAGTCCACGAGTAGAGTGCTGTCAAACCCGCGTTCCGTAGGACCGTTCCAGGAGGTGCGAGGGCGAGAACCACCTACTCCGGGGTTCCCGGGGTACCCTAGAGCACCGCCAAGGGTACCCGCCACCCCGTCCGAGTACGTTGGCTACCCCCCAGCTACCCCTGGCAATCCTCCCTACCCGGTGGTACCCGAGAGTTTCCTGGGACAAAGTGCGTTCGCGCCGGTGCACCCCGCGCCCGTGAACCCCTTCCTCCCCTTGGTGGAGAGTCACCAACCACCCCCCATCCCCCGGAGGCGGGAAACACCCCCCCAACCCCCACAGAGCCCCTACCCTCAACCCCAACAGAATCCCAGCCTCCACCCCCAACCCTGGCCGAGGAGAGAGCAGCTCGACGTGGCTTGCGCGAATCTCCACCCGCGGCACAGGTGCGCGATTCCCCGTACCGAGGATGACTCCGTTGAGGCCCTCGCGTACGCCGGGAGACGGTTAGAAGCCGTAAGGGCTTTAGGCCAGTCCGACGTACCCCCACCCGCCTCCGAGAGCGCCGTGCCGCCGGAGTACGCGTGCCACAGCCCCGCGGCCGACCCCGCGTGGGCCCCAGTCCCAGCCCCGGCCAGCCCCACCCCCCCTACCTCGGCGAGCTACCCCGTGCCGGCTCTTGCGAGTGGTGCAGCGCTGACTGCCGCTCTCGACGAGCCACCCGCGAAGTCCCGAACGCGCCGCCGGAGGCACAGGAAGGGAGAGAGAGAGAGAGAGAGAGTGAGAGAGAGTGAGAGTACCCCCACCCCACCCCCGCCGGATGACGTGCCCGAACAGCCCGCTGGTGGTCCACCGGTAGTCCCCGCCAATCACGCCGCGACTATCAGGTACCCCGCCGGCTGCTTTCGGTGCTACAACCCCGGCCACTTCGTAAGAGAGTGCCCCCACCCCCCCTCGTACATCGCGTGCTCCCGGTGCCAAACCCCAGGAGTCACCGACGCGGCCTGTGGCCGATGCTCAGGATCCGCGCCGGAAAACGCGCTGATGTCGACCCACGACTCTCGGTTCCGAGGAGGTAAGAGCGACCCCCGGTATTATCTTCAGGTGGAGATAGCCGGGAGACGGGTTACCGTGCTCTTCGACCCCGGGTCTAGCCGAACATACCTCGGTGGGCCCGCCATGGCCGAGTTTCAAACCCTTCTTCCCCGACTCACCCCCGACGCCGTGAGCAACGTCGTGTACCCTAACGGTGCCATCGATTCCGTGACCGGCGAGATGGAGATGCCCATGCGCATCGGCAGTCGAACCTGCCCCGTCGCCATCCGTGTCGCGCCCTCCTTTGGATACCCGTGTATCCTCGGCCTGGATGCTATCACCGCGTTCGGGTTCCGGGTGGATTACGCGCGAGGTACCTGGGAGATACGGCCTGGGTCAGAGTCCCGTCCCCACCCCGGGAGAGAGAGCCCCGGACCACCTCGCCCGCCGGCTCGCCTGGCGGGGTTGATGGACAAACCCCACCCCCGCCCCTCGACCCTCTGAACACCTCCATCCCGCCCCGGTTCCGACTCGACGCCCGCGGACTCCTCCCGGTCTCGACCCCGGAAGCAACGGCTTCCGATCGAGACTGGTTGAGTCGGAGGTTGCGGAAGCGTCCGAGTCAACCAGTACGTTCCGCTGGGCGGAGGGGTGTACGAGGGGGAGGTGGAACCCCGCCCCGGTCCCGACTCGACGCCCGCGGACTCCTCCCGGTCTCGACCCCGGAAGCAACGGCTTCCGATCGAGACTGGTTGAGTCGGAGGTTGCGGAAGCGTCCGAGTGAACCCGTACGTTCCGTTTGGCGGAGGGGTGTTGTAACGTGGCAAAACGTTGAGACCTCCTCCTTACCAGCCTGACGAGCATACCCAGACCCAAGCGTGTACCGAGTACCGATTCTGCTACTCAAATTCTTACCGCCCTTGCCTCGCGGAGCCATCTTGGTCACCTGGCACGGTTAGCAGCCGACCGGTGGTCAGCCGCGCTCGCCTGACGGGTGGCAAAGGTGAGAATCACTGATAGCGGAAAAGGTCCTCAGTCCATCTTCGTACCTCGCGATTATCACCTCGTGTGAGAAAGTGAGTGACAAGTTGTGCTATCCCGAGAGAGAGAGAGAGAGAGAGAGAGAGAGAGAGAGAGAGAGAGAGAGAGAGAGAGAGAGAGAGTGCCCTAAAACATCCCTGAATCTACCCCGGAATTCTTTGGTGTGTTTCGGATTGGTTTTGCCGTGGAATTGGATAACCCGACGACCCGGTAAGCGTTACGGACACGTGCGTTTCTTCGGAACAGTACCGACGCCGCAGCTTCGCCGGAAACGTCGCCAGTACCAGGTAGGATCTTTCCAAATATCCGAGAGACCTCCCAGTCCCGTCCCGAAAACCCCAACAACCCCCCAAGAGTGCAGAGAGTCCCGAAAACAACCCCAGACCCGAGTGAGAATCCCTGTCCGTTAGACGGCAGAGATTTAAACGTCCCCAGTCCCACGTGATCGGCGAGTTGCGTGTTAGAGTGCCGGTTG
>OZ001258.1:14557927-14572927 GCA_963924015.1 Macrophya annulata
ATCTTGTCCTCTAGTTTTATTTTGTGTACATGTTTGGCAATTTTTACAGGTTTGTTGTATATTCTTTATCATGTTTCTTGCCGTGTAATTTGGGCAAATCTTCATTTGTAATTGTCGAATTCCTATGTGACACATACTTTCGTGTACTTTTTTAATGAATTTTTTGCTAAACTTTTCTGACAATATTATTTTCTCATTGTTTTTTTGTTTTTTGTAATAAATGTTGTTTTTTAATACTATATTTTGAGTATCGTAATTTACATCCATATTCTCTCTTTGGTCAGTTTGTATTTCTTGTAAATCGATTAGGTTTACTATCCTCAAAACTGAATCATTATTTATATTTGATTCCAATACCGGATTTCGACTTAAACAATCAGCTTCTAGGTTGTTTATTCCTGGAGCATATTTTATAGTTACATCGAATTGCGTTATATAATAAATTAAATCTCCTAGTTCTTCATCAGTTCTCACTTTTACATTTAGATTTTCTAATGGCTTATGATCCGTGTATACTGTAAACGGTTTTCCGATGAGCCAGAATTGCCAAAAGTTAATCGCCTCTTTTATTGCTAGGCATTCTAAAAATATTGCCTTTTTTTTTTTTTGCGTTTCATTAATTTTTTTAGAGAAGTAACCTACTACTTTTTCTGTGCCTATATCTATTGATTTTCTCACTTCTAGTAATAATCGTTCTTTTTTGACGGCGTAATCTACTAATGAACCTTCTATGTATCTAAAATTCATAGCATATGTCGTCTTCTGTTGTGATTGAGGTTATACACAGAATGTTGGATTTAGCATCCGTACTTGCTTTGACCGTGATTTCGAATTGAAGCTTAGTCATCGTGGCTTGTTGTTCAGATTGTCGTTTTATAATGTTGTGCTGTTGGGTCGAGGTTGCAAATTGCAGAATCAAATTGTGTTGCTGAAATAATTAAGTTTATTAACTTCTGTACAATATTTACATTGATTTAATAGATTGTTTTACCTGAAATAATTAAGAAACGACAATAGTGTCAACAAATCGCTCGTCGACCTCTTATCTCTCTCTCTCTATCTCTCCTGCCTATACCCCACTCCTCACATACGGCGCGGCGCTCGGAAGAGCGGCAAATTTAAAGCTTAATGAATTATTTTCATTACATATGTATGTGTGTATATATGTATGTGTGTATATATGTATGTGTGTATATGTATGTGTGTATATGTATGTGTGTATATGTATATATATGTATATGTATATGTATATATGTATATGTATATATGTATATGTATATATGTATATGTATATATGTATATGTATATACATGTGTGTATATGTATGTGTGTATATGTATATATATGTATATGTATATGTATATATGTATATGTATATATGTATATGTATATGTATGTGTGTATATGTATATATATGTATATGTATATATGTATATGTATATGTATATGTGTATATGTATATGTACATACATGTGTGTACATACATGTGTGTACATACATGTGTGTACATACATGTGTGTACATACATGTGTGTACATACATGTGTGTACATACATGTGTGTACATACATGTGTGTACATACATGTGTGTACATACATGTGTGTACATACATGTGTGTACATACATGTGTGTACATACATGTGTGTACATACATGTGTGTACATACATGTGTGTACATACATGTGTGTACATACATGTGTGTACATACATGTGTGTACATACATGTGTGTACATACATGTGTGTACATACATGTGTGTACATACATGTGTGTACATACATGTGTGTACATACATGTGTGTACATACATGTGTGTACATACATGTGTGTACATACATGTGTGTACATACATGTGTGTACATACATGTGTGTATATACATGTGTATATACATGTGTATATATATGTATATATATGTATATATATGTATATATATGTATATATATGTATATGTGTATATGTGTATATGTGTATATGTGTATATATATATGTATATATATATGTATATATATATGTATATATATATGTATATATATATGTATATGTATATGTATATGTATATGTATATGTATATGTATATGTATATGTATATGTATATGTATATGTATATATATATGTATATATATATGTATATATATATGTATATATATATGTATATATATATGTATATATATATGTATATATATATGTATATATATATGTATATATATATGTATATATATATGTATATATATATGTATATATATATGTATATATATATATATATATATATATATATATATATATATATATATATATATATATATATATACGTTACGGAACGGGGGTCTAAGAGGCCCGTAAATCAATTGAGCGGTTCTCTAGGTGAATAAACAAGAGTAAATAGATAATAAATGAAGTTTGGAGATATTTTGGATAAAGGTTTGGGTTGTATTTAGAATACGTGTCTTCAGTTTAAGGTCTAGAACAAGACTGTTATTTACAATAAACGTCGTGATTAGTAACAGTGAACAAGGGAATCATGTTAACATCTTTTATTTAAGATGACTACTAGAGCGTGTGAATTATATATGTGAGGGGTGTATCACTTTCGTAACACTACTACCCCCCCCCCCCCAAGGAAAAGAGTCGACCCGACTCGTGAAAAGTTAAAGTTGCAAGTGAAAATTAAATTTCAGAAGGAAAATGAAAAGCTCTAGTAATTAAATGTGTGTAAGCGTTTGGTTTGGAAAAGCCTGTGTGGTAAGTAAGTTAGAAAGTTATAGATTTGATGCTTTCCCTCTAAACTATTCGGCATTTGCCTTAACTTCCAAGGGAAAAAACCACACTAAAAGACCTTGGAAAGATAGGTGAGATTAAATTATCAAAATGTGAGCGTTTAGTATAAAAATGTTCTTGGAAGAATTCTTTTTTGAAAGAAGAATCCGGTAGGATGCAGGATCAGGATGAGGATTGCGAGCGGTGAGCGGTAACAGCGTAGTATCCTGCAACAAGGAGGTGAAGGGAAGGCGTAAGGGACCGGAGCTCGGGAATAAAGTCGATCCTGGGTCCCAAAATCGCTCCGATCAAACCTGTTCAACAAATCAGTCGGTAAAACGACCTAGGTGGGAGGACGAATATTAGTGTCTGGGCATAAAAGGCATGTAAAATCTTTTTCAAATTGATCAAGGATGAACAATCATTTTTTTTTTTTTTTTTTTTTAATTATATCGATCAATTATGAAAATTATATGTATTTAAAATAAATAAAATCGGAACGATCTTATCTGAGGTCCGGAAAAAGGATGGAAAACATGAGGATGGGGATTGCGTCTTTTGTCCCTCAGATTAAAAGATCTACGTTAAGAAAATCTGAAAATCTTGTTAAAAGTTAGTCTCTTAAAACTAACACATATATTTAAAATCCATTGGGATCTATTTAAATGAAAAACAATCGAAAGTACTTTTTGTACAAGAGAGACCACGCCTACAGAGAAAACGCTACCTCGAAAACAAATGCAAGTAATTACTCGACTGGGTTAAGGTAACCAAGAAGAAGGATATTCAGTTGTTTTATAACAATCAATCGTAACGATTAACAACGATCAACATGGCAAATTTAACTACGACCATTATTTGTTTAAAGAAAATGTGTAAGTTGGCTAAAGAAAAGGAAGAAGAGGCAATAAACGCCGGATACTTGGTTGAAGAATTAGATTGGGAAATTGTGGCCCGCAAGGGGTATGAAACAGTGTGGGCGAAAATGTTATGTAAGACGGGTAATGCGTTCGCCCCCAGCGGAGGTCGAGGATGGGTTTGCGGGGATTGTTTTGAAACCAAGTGAGACCTCCTCTTGTTTTTGATTATTATTATTATCATTAGTACTCTGACTTTTCCAAACTGATTCTCTTTTTATTAATTTCGAAGGATTGTGAAGAAAAACCAGTTTGTATCGACTCGAATTCACCGATTCGCTGCACAAGAGGACGACGAGGACGTTAGTTGCTGGATGTGTGGTGAGGACCTACTGAAATCCACATCAGGCGACAACTGTGTGCGATGCGCTAACATTAAACGAATCGTTAAAGGAATAGGGTTAAGGATCGTGGGTTAAGAGCATTGAATTCAAATAAATAAATAATTAATTAAATAAAAGTGTCTGTCTTTCATTTTTGGATGAATGGTTATAGTAGGTCCTGGATAAAAGAGACGCTTGTCAGTAAACAAATGAAAGCTTGAATCGAGCGGAATTAGTTTGTTCCGAAAAGAAAGTTCGGGTGGTAATCGATTAAGAATCTTGACATTACCGACAAGGTATTTCAAAATCCCTATAGATGGCGATATGGAAAAATAAAAATCTGCGATCGATAACGTTTTGAGAAAAAGAATTGTCTCTTTATTATCGACTAAGTGTCCATAACCTCGCAAATTTTTTTGTAGATAGAATCAGCTGATGATTCTGCGTCAATGATTAGGACTGGTGCTGGAAGAAATTGAAAAGTTTTATTTATCAACCAGTCTTCATGAACCTGGTGAAGAATCCTAAGATAATCTAATGAAATAAGATCTTCTTCGCTCCTGGAACGAGACACTATCCTAGAGTATGAGGTCTCTGGGCTTAACCTCAAATACACAATTAGGTCTATTTGAAAATGAGGAGAACTGTCTACCAGGATTTGAGAATTTTTTATTAGGAGGTGAGCTTCGAAGTCTTCGAAATCTTTTTGTCTACGCCTAGCCTCTATGAAGCAATTAGTACTAAAAATAGATCGTTCCATGTTCTTATTTTTGAGTTTAGTTTGCAATAAATGTCTATCGAACATAACCATGGAAGCATGGTGTTGGAAGTGATAAGCATGGCGTGGAGGATTCTAATAGATCCTTTCTAATAAATTTACTCCTAAAACATTCCTGTATTCTTCTAATGGTTCTAATACTGTTAAAATATCCTTATCTCCTAGGAACCTTTTTGTGAAGGTGGACTTCCCGAATCCAATATTTCCTTCGACGACGATGATTAGGGGTCTATCTGTAGCGCGAACAATTCCAAATGGTAGAGTGCCAGACCACCTAGAAGCAAATGAAAACAAATACCTAAGGGAATATTAGGAGAGAAAAGGATTCAAATTTGTCCAAATTAATCGTTTAGGCAAGGAAGCCTCTGCTCGTAAGGAGCTAGACGATCCAAATGAACGACTTTAGGTTTAATACGAGTAGAACGTTGTATTCTATACACAACTTCATTAATTTTATCTTTAATTACATAAGGTCCCTCCCAATTTGATTGAAGCTTTGGACAACGTCTCTTCTCTCTTCTTGGCTGAAAAAGCCAAACTAAATTCCCAGGTCCGAATTGAAGATTTTGTTACGTACGCAACTTCAGTTACCTAAAATTGTTGCACTCACCTGACATTCAAAATTAATTTCTTGTGTGCATACAACTTCAGAAATATAATTATTGAACTCATTGCTATCTTGATTATAGCGGATGCATATGCATATGCATATATATATATTCTTTTTCTCTTTTTCGTTTCTTCGCTGTAATAAATATCCACCGTCCTAAGGAGACCTAAAGTCACGTAGGGGCTGATAACGGCGTTGCATTGTCTCAATGTCCAGCCTCCCCGAAGAGCGAGGTGGGGCAATGCTGACTCTGCTGACCCCTCATTATCACACTATCACACAATTACTGTATGTGTGATTTTCTCTCTCTCTTATTATTACAAAATCAGGGAAAATCATGCTAAGGAAATTATAAAATAATGCAAGGATACGTCAGTACGTATCTAAAATTAAGAAACTAATAAATTAGCAGTAATTTCGGTATAAAATAAGGATGTAAATGTACTGTAAGCGAAATTCTAATCAAGACAGTGTAAGTGAAGTATAGGTCAGGCATGGGATAGGATGGGACCGCACAACGCAAAGGCCCCTGTGGCTACGCTTACTGGATTAATCCGCGTAAGACAATGAGTAGAGATCTAATTGGTCAAGCCACGCGGATTAATACATGCATCACTGCAATCGGGTGCACCTCGCCGCTTTTGAACTTGAAGTAGCGTCTTTCTTCTGTCAAGCCACATAGAGTGTGGATCAAAGTACCCGTGTGCAGCATAAGCCAGGAGTTATATCCGATCTTTTTCCTTTGTGAAGCAAGTGGTGATATAAAAAGGACTTTGTACTCGTTAATAAACTCGAAATAACGTGATAGAATCCAATAGTTTGGTGATCCGTTGTAAAATCAACATTAGTGTTAACTTCTAGACTGATTCTTTCTTGCCATAAATCTTTAGCATAGATTTATGTACTATTTAAGACATTTATTTCAATTCAACCTTACTAATTCAGGAACTGATCACTCGCGTAAACTTAACTGTATTTGCATCTAACTATCAAGGACAATTTTCTTATCACCACAGTGCAATCCCTCACACAACTAATCTTTTCGAACATCTCAATTTCTTTTAGGACTTCTAGATTCAGTGAAATAAAGTGACGAACAGTTATAAAAACAAAAACTCTTTGAAATTCTAAGAAACATAAATATAATAAATAAACCTGTGACAAGTTCCGATACGAAGGTGAGGACCCTCGAAATAGAGGATCCGCATAGTGCAGTCCCATGCTACACCAGGTCAACCAAAGCTAAGTCTCTGCGTTTCATTCGCCAATATTGTTCATATAAACAGTCTAGTTGTATATACATTGATTCCAGAATTCCTTGATTATACCGTGAGGTTATGAGGAAAGGAAACACAGGCTGCAGGCAACCCAATAGTCAAATTTCCGAAGATTTCCGAAGACATTGTATTTGTCATTCCAACCACGTGGTGGGGATTTTTGTCCCATGTTATTATTTGCGAATACAATGACTTCGGAAATCTTCGGGAATTTGACTATTGGGTTGTCTGCATCCTGTGTTTCCTTTCCTCATAACCTCACGGTATATATACATAGTTTATTTATAAATTATTGGACCTAAATTCAAGGCTCAACATTCAGATCTTGAGTTTTCATACAAATCATAAATAGTTGTAATGCGAACGAAGACTAATACCACGGTTTGAGGCAGTACTCACATACTTAGGGTTTACCCCTTGTCACAAGCCGTGCCGGGGATTCGTTCGTGTTATTATTAACACTAAAATCTAAGATATAATTATACCAATAGTTCTATAATCATAATACTAAGAGAAAGAGAGAGAGAGTTCCAATCTCATTGTATCAGATACTAACCTGTTCATTTACCTTTAGTTCTATTCGATGTTATAGAGCATGTAACCGTAGGTATCGTTATTCGGTAATTTATATATTTAGGGGTAATATCCCGACTACATGGTCATATTCTCGTCCAGAGTAAGAACCCTTTACGAACCCCACGTCGACATGCAAACATAATTTTGATGTTATAATTTTATTCTATATTCGTTCAAGAATATATTAACGCTTTTACCAGTTAATTCAATCCACCATTTATTTCATCCAACCTACTCAAGCATGAGCTAACTAGCCCTAACCTTTGAATAGATCAGAATCGAGACCTGTATAGGACTAGACGGCAACGATCCCTACAAATCCTGTTATTGTTACATTTATTTACCTTTTTTAATTTCTTTTATTCAGTCTGTGACGTGGCGCGAACTCATTGATAAATTTATTTATCAATCAAACCGCTCGGATTACACATACATATCGCGTTCGTCACAATTTCGAGACCTGATGTCGTAACGAGCTTTTAATCGGTCAGAAACTACCTGAATCTTATTCCGAGCAAAGTTTTGGATGTTTTCTAACCTTTCCTGAAGGGTGATAACAAAATCGGAACGCAGAGGTTCCTGCGAAGGTAAAGAGCCTTTGTCTAAATCTGAAGGTAACCTAAGATCTTTTCCCATCAGCATTGAAGCAGGAGTATGACCTGTCGCTTCATGAACAGCTGATCTGTAAGACAAGACAAAGAGTGGAATCCATTCATCCCAATCTCTTTGATCTCTATCTACATAAGAAGAAAGATATCGAAGAAGAGTTCTTTTTAGGCGTTCTACCATACCATCTGACTGAGGATGCAGAGGGGTAGTACGAGTTTTCCTAACACCTAGAACTTTAAAGATTTCTGACACCAGAATTGATTCAAAATTTCTACCCTGGTCAGTATGAATTTCTAGTGGGGTTCCATAACGACAGATAAATTCCTTCATAAATACTCTGGCTACTGTCTCAGCTTCATGATTGGGAATGGGAATCACTTCTGGCCATTTAGTAAAATAATCTGCTATTACTAAAGCATAACGATTACCGTTGCAAGAGAGAGAGAGAGGTCCTAAAATGTCCATTGCTGTTCTTTCGAAAGGAGCCCCTACGTTATATATTTGAAGTTTGCTTGTTCTTCTCTCTCGAGGCCCTTTTTTAGCTTGGCAAATGTCACAAGTACGACACCAGTTCTCAACGTCTTGACGACAGCAGGCCCAAAAATATCTTTCTCTAATCCTTCCAAGATTCTTGTTGGTGGCAAAGTGTCCTCCTGAAGACGAATTGTGATGTTCCGAAAGAATTGAGATTATCTTCTTCTTTGGAACTAGAACCTGCCATCTGTAGAACTTGGAGTCTGGCGATTCCCATTTTCTACATAATAATTCTTCGTTGAGGTAAATAGAATCCCATTGAGCCCAGTAGATTTTTAAATGTTGATGCAAAGACGAAATTTCTTGCCATTCTGGTTTAATCCCAGATTCCTTCCAGTTTTATTTGAGATAATATTTCGTCTTCAGCTTGAAGAGTCTTCCAGTCTTCTTTGTCTCCGTCTAAGGAAATCATTCTGATTTTGATCGACGGGATCTGTTGTTTTCCTAGACGAATACACTGTCTACATTCTGAAGAGTCGTCACAAGGTCTTCTAGATAAGGCGTCAGCGTTCCCATGCAGAGTTCCGGCGCGATGTTGAATGTCGAATTCATATTGACCTAAGGTCTCTATCCACCTAGCGACTTGGCCTTCTGGTGCTTTAAAAGAAAGTAACCACCTTAGTGAAGCGTGGGCAGTACGAATTAAGAATTTCTTCCCATAAAGAAAATGATGGAAATGAGTAATGGATTTAACTACTGCTAGGAGTTCTCGACGGGTAACACAATAGTTTTTCTCAGTTTTACCAAGAACTCTGCTAAAATAACTAATTACTTTTTCCTGACCTTCCTGTACTTGAGATAAAACTCCGCCTATACCTGTTAAAGAAGCGTCAGAGTTTAAAACGAAAAGAAGATTTACTTCTGGATAAGCTAAAATCGGAGAGGAAGTTAGACAAGTCTTCAAACGAGAGAAAGCTTCTTCGCAGTCTTGATTCCAATCGAAGGGAGTCTTCAATCCAGTAAGGTGATGAAGAGGTCTAGCGACGGTAGCAAATCCTTTAACGAATCTCCTGTAGTACGTACAAAGTCCGATGAAGCTCTGAATTTGTTCCATATTTGTAAGTCAAGGCCAATTTAATACTCTTTCTATCTTTGAAGGATCAGTTTTTACTCCGGAGGCCGAGACTATGTGTCCAAGGAAGCTTACTTCTTTTTGAAAGAGGTGACATTTCTTCGGACTCATTTTCAGTCCTACTTGTTGAAGACGTTGGAAAACTTATCGGAGATTTTCGACTTGTTCTTTAAAAGTCTTCCCAAAAACAATAACGTCATCTAAGTATACTAAGCAAATCTTCCCAGACAGTCCTTGAAGAGTAGTCTCCATAGCCCTCTCAAATGTTGCTGGTGCATTACATAGTCCAAAAGGCATAACTTTGAATTACCATAATCCCCCAAGACCAGGAACAAAAGCGGTCTTTTCCTTATCGGCAGGGTCCATTTCAATCTGCCAGTAACCACTCTGCAGATCTATAGTGCTGAACCATTGAGCTCCGGATAGAAGGTCCAGAGTTTCTTCGATCTTCGGCAGGGGGTAAGAGTCTTTTTTGGTTAGATCGTTGAGTTTTCGATAGTCTATACAGAACCGTTTTGATCCGTCTTTCTTGTTTACCAAAACAATAGGGGATGTTCATGGACCGGAGGAGGGTTCTATTACATCGTTGGCGAGCATGTCTTCAACCAGCTTGTTCACTTCTTCCCTCCCGTTGAGAGGAAGCCTCCTGGCTGCCTGCTTAAAAGGAACGTTGTCACCAGTGTCAATCTTATGTTTGACTAGGGTACAACATCCGATATCACCTGAATTTTTGGCGAAGCAAATCTCAAAGTCCTTCATAAGAGACAGGAAATCTCTTCTGTCAGATTCCCGAAGATGTTCTGAAGATCTTCGTAAAAGGTCTTCGAAAGGAGATGGGGTTGAGTCTGTAGAGGTATTCTCTATCAATGAAGTTGAGTCTGTAGAATTGGTTGTAGATAATGGAGTTAAATTCATAGAAACTCTCGTAGAGGAGTTTAAATTCGTAGAAATCCTCGTAGAGGGGTTTGAATTCGTAGAAATTCTCGTAGAGGGTACTAAATTCGTGGAAATTCTCGTAGAAGGGTTTAAATTCGTTGAAATTGTCGTAGAGGGGTTTGAATTCGTAGATATTCTCGTAGAGGGTATTAAATTTGTAGAAATTCTTGTAGAAGTTTCTCCTATAAATGGGGTTAAATGTGAAGAATTATTTTCTTCCTGATGTCCGATGTTTAATGGAGTTTCGAGTAAAGTTTTAGGTTCTTTAACGGATTCAGATAAATTGCGAAGTCTAAGAGCATCATCAAAAATAATTGGAAAAGAACGACGAGTCGTAAAAAGAGGAATCTGATGACGACCAGATGATAATGTATTGGTGGCTGTGGAAATTATACACTTGTGTGTTGACAGAAAATCTAACCCTAAAATACCGTCATCCTCAATATCGGCTACATAAACCTTATGGGGAGAAGTAATAAAACCAGCTACATTGATTTGGACAGTGCGCTGTCCTAGAATTGGAGTAGTCTCTCCTGTAGCTGTACGCAAAGAGGTAGAATAAAAATCATCCTTAGAGGATTTTAAAAGATCCGAACGGACTACTGTAACCTCCGCCCCGGTGTCTATAACCCAGAGACAGTCAACACCATTTACGGTGCCCCAGGTGTATAGTCCGGTTTGACGGAGACCTCTTAATAAAAATTGTTTTGGGTTAGAATCATGCACACTTAAATTATTAGAGCCACCAATATGAAGATTCTTTGATGATCGAAGCCCCACTGAATCACCAAAGTTTAGTTTTTTGACGAAGAAGGTTGTGCGTTGGAAGAGGAGTCTCTGCTCCTCCAAGAAGTTTTATTAGGATTATCATTAGATTTCGGTTTAGAATTGGAATTTGAGGCAATTAAGTTATCGCGCTCATTCTTTTTCTTTAAAAATAAACAAGTCTTTATAGTGTGATTCTCTCTTTTGCAGTATTTGCAAAACTTAGGTTCCTTGGTGGAACTCTGTTTTCGAGAATCTTTATTTTGGCTACGTTGCTGCCAGGGAGTGGTTTTCGTTCGGTTTTCGATTTTGTTATGATCGGACGGTTTCGAGGTCTGAACCTGTCTGATTCTACCTACTCCTAGAAACTGTTTGTTCGTAGCATCCATTTCTAAGGCTCTAATTATAGCCTGTCTAAGAGAAGAGGGTCCCGCTAAACTCAAGGCATGTTTTAGTTCGCTATTGTGAATTGCGTCTATAAAATGAGCACGGCCTATTTGGTCTCGTGTCTCGTCATCGCAGGTTGGTAAAGCCAACCTGGTCATTCTCTCTATCTCATGACCAAGATCGACTAGACTCTCGTCTCCTAGTTGTTTTCTACTCCTAAGTTGAGTTAAATGTAAAGTTTTTAGATGTTCGTTACCATAACGAAGCTTTAGAGATTCTGTTAGCTTATTATAATCTTTGACTTCAGGTTCTGACAGAGCAGTCAGAACCGACATGGCTGGACCTCTCAAATTTAAAGCTAAGTTCGTTGCTTTAGCGATCGGACCCCGATCGTTAGCTTCAGCACATAACTTGAATTGGCATTCGTACTCGGCCCAAGGAGTTGAGCCGTCGTACGAAGGAGCTTTTACTTTAGGTTGGTTTTGGGCGTTAGAAATTGTTTGGTTATGCACATTGCTGTCACGAATGGAATCCGTTCGGTAAGGGAGCTGTGGACTATTCGCGATTTCTACTGTCTCGCGATTTTCGCGACCACTCTCGGCGCGAAAAGTGACATTAGAACATAACTTTCTTATCTCAGATAGAATATCTTCGCGGGAGATTTCGCTACGATTATTAAGATTATTACTCTGAATGTGAAGCGAACTCGGATTTGCAGATCTCGAGGGGTGATCGCCACACATTTGTCTCAGACCTCTCTCTGTAATTTCGTCCTGCGCCGTTAATTCGACGCAGTCGTTTTGGCTAATTGATTGAACGATCGGCACCATCGTGACCGTTTCGTTCAATCTTGGTCTGGACGAAGTAGGGGGAGTTCTTCCCCCATGATTAGGCACAGACCTTGTCTCTTGTGAGGGTCGCTCCTCAAGACGATCTCGGACCAGGGAGAGTTTTCGCGGGGTTGGAATCGGAGAAGGTCGGGTGTCTGTGATTCGGGTTCCCAGGGTTTCCAGGCTCTTTTGCATGGCGATCTGGGAGGTGAGGAGGGTGGAAAGGAGGGTCTCGGACTGTCTCTGTTGGGCTGAGAGTACCGAGGATAGGAGGGTCTCGGACTGTTGTCGCTGTGCTTCTCGTTCTTCCCGTTGTGCTGAAAATAAGGAAGAGAGAATGGTGTCGCGGTCTTCCCGCTGGGTCTCTCTCGGTTCTCTCATCATTGCTTGAAAAAGTTCCATCTGGAAGGCCATCGGGTCTTGCGGAGGAGATTGGATGGCGGGTTGGGTAGTCGGGATAGGTGATGCGGTTTCAGCCGCGGTCAAAGTAGATTCTGTAGCCCGAGTCTGACGCGTATCAGGCATCTTGAGTCTAGTTTACTTTTCTTAATCACCCAGAAGTCGCGCTTCTGACACCAAATGTTACGGAACGGGGGTCTAAGAGGTCCGTAAATTAATTGAGGGGTTCTCTAGGTGAATAAACAAAAGTAAATAGACAATAAATGGAGTTTGGAGATATTTTGGATAAAGGTTTGGGTTGTATTTAGAATACGTGTGTTCAGTTTAAGGTCTAGAACAAGACTGTTATTCACAATAAACGTCGTGATTAATAACAGTGAACAAGGGAATGATGTTAACATCTTTTATTTAAGATGACTAATAGAGCGTGTGAATTATATATGTGAGGGGTGTATCACTTTCGTAACAATATATATATATATATATATATATATATATATATATATATATATATATATATATATATATATATATATATATATATATATATATATATATATATATATATATATATATATGTCGGAGAATGAAACCGAGGAGCAGAGCAGAGAGCATCAAGTTATTCGGATACGAGCGATTTGGTTACTCTTGCAGTTTAATTATTTAAACAAGTAATAAGACATAGTCCCAATTATCGCAACACGATAAACTAACAGGGCTACTTCGTAAGCATTAGTAACGTAAAGGAAGAGACACAATAACGAATCCACCGCCACAGCGTGATTCTAATTCAATTCCAAATTCTCTAGACCAGATCTCTTTACGAGGTCCTTCTTAGGCTCAGTTCAAAATCTGACTGCTTCTCAAAAATCACCACCGCTGGGCTTTGGCTACGTTCGACAAGGAAACCATGTCTTGCATCCCTCTTCTACGCCACTTATCAACTCTAAGGGTGCATAGCTCTCAATCTTAATACTAACAAATATACTGAGACTAAACATAAGCCAGTTTCTTAAAAACAGTCAATAGTATACACCTCAACTAATTTATTGACT
Organism: Macrophya annulata; assembly: GCA_963924015.1. Lineage (NCBI taxonomy): Eukaryota > Metazoa > Arthropoda > Insecta > Hymenoptera > Tenthredinidae > Macrophya > Macrophya annulata. The sequence goes on from OZ001258.1 coordinate 14,571,749, forward strand.
TCAACTGAATATTATAAGAGCCAGAGAATAGCGTCCAAATTATAACGCGCCGACATATATATATATATATATATATATATATATATATATATATATATATATATATATATATATATATATATATATATATATATATATATATATATATATATTGCAACGTGTGTTACTAAATTGAGAGTGTTTTAGCAACACACGCGCCTTCGGCGTTTTTACTCACAAATAAATGTAATAATTTTTATTCACCAAAAATGATTATGTTGGGCGCCAGACGCTTCGCGTCACTTGTAATAAAGAACGACGACAAATAATACGAGTTTCTAACGACGGAAATGCCAGATAGCTCAGAATATATACTAAATGGTAGAGTGGCTAGGTTCACCGAATGAAAAGGCAGAATATAATATTTAACAGATGCTAGGCCGTTTTATTTAATTTTTGACGGAACAAGCATTGACGGAAACTAGTAACATTGCGTAAGTTTTCTCTCAATCACAAAGAAAATAATAAATCAGAAGAAGCGATACAATATAGAATAAGAAATAGATTACCAAAAGAATCATACAAGAAATATATCAGACGGAAAATAGAATTAACATTAGTGCAATCAACTCGATACAATAAAGAGAATATTATTCAGAAAATAGACTAATACATTGACGGGAACGGATCCCTCAAAACAAGAGAAATAAGAGAATAAAAAAAATACTTAGCAAATAAACGATAAACTAAACACTAAATAACAAATGCTGACTCCTACGCCTTAACTCTCAGGAAGTTTTGCGACAGATCGGGTATGAAATATATAACAAAATCTACTAAAAAAATATAGATCACATGCTCAAACTAGCGGCTGGCCGCTTTATACTACAAAAATAATGCAAAATACGTGACTCTAAGGAAGACTACCAAATAATCAAATAATATACCACAAATAAATCGATAATCACGAGTCATCTCGGGAATCCATCTTTAATAATAAACTATAGAATAAAATTGACGGGACGAAGTCTCATGACTTAACGTACCAAAAATACAGGGTGACCTACGTCACAATAATATATCAAATATATCAAATAGACCCAAATACAGAATATACTAAAAGATAGACGGAATTCCAGCGAGACTCGTGGTTTTACAAGATAGAAGGTCTTACCTTAGAGACGATATCATAGGAACCAC
>OZ001258.1:14582927-14590427 GCA_963924015.1 Macrophya annulata
AATTACATCTAGTTCTCATTGAATTGGGATCGTCTCTACACAAAGTCTGACATATTTCTTTTTCCGCTTTGCAGAATCTACAATAAAATCTGCTTGAAAAACTTTCACTAAGGCCCAAGATAGTGTTGAATCCAAGATTATCTCCTAGAAGTATACCCAGACAGAAATATACAGTTTCTTCACCGCTGTCTGTCATAATTGTCACCCCTTCATTTCTCAAAACTTGTAATTCGTCAAGTAATGGTTTGAAAACAGCTTTATTACCGTGATCTTTTCTATCTTGAGCGAAAAAAAGTAAGACCAGGAGTATACTTTTCAAAGTAGACGCGTATTTTGGTGGCATACAAGCGAGGGACGCGTAGACAGCACCTAATTTATTAACACCCGAATGTGATCCAAGTGGATTGCCTGTCTCGTATTCGTCGAAGTAGATAAACAGAGGAAATACTGTTTTTTCACCAAACTGTCGTATTTTATTTTGCCATAAATTACCCTGAACAAAATTACTGATTTTAGAATCATCGTTCTGTAGGTCTTGCAGGTATTGTTTAATTTCTTTAAGTAGTCCAGGTACTTCTAAGATAGCTTTTAACTGAACTCCCAGTGGGATAACTTCACCAGTGACGAGTACTGGCTTCACAATCTCTTTTCCACCTTTTTTTTTTTCTACTACGACTTCTGAAATTGTGTACCTCCCAGGCGGAGTATATGTATAATTATTTTTCATTAGTTTCAGACGCCTGTACTCTGTTGACAAATCTGTAAAGGGATTTTGAATGGAATCTAGGTTATAATCGATCTGCTTTAGTATTTCAGTTTTTCTGAAGTTTTCTGGAAGCTGAAGATTGGTGTGTAATTTCTCTTTGATTGATGCAATAGTAGTTTCGAAAAGTGATGTAACATTTTCTGTTACCAGCTGTACAATTCGCCTAGGTACATGTGGTTCACAATATAAAGACATAACCAGAGATTCAGCCTCTAGCTGTAAAGTTTCAGCCATATTTCTTGTTTGTACGTCATTGCAATTAGAATTTGTCTCATCAATAACGGGTTCAGTTTCATGACGTTCGCAGAGTTCAAAACTTCCATCATCGATACAGGCAACACTCTGGTTCACATGTTGAATGTTAATGATAGGAGCGATAGGTTCACTGAAGTGAACAGCACTATTTAAATGTTTGCGGTAAGAATTAAGCGAATTATATGTACGGCTACAATCATTTGTGCACTCGTATCTATCGTTAGATTTCAGGTGATGGTCATGTTTTAGATGTAAAATCAAGTGATTCGGCTTTTCAAACTGTAAATTGCATTTGAAACACTTCATGTTTACTCTCCAATGTACATTAGCTAGGAAATATCTTAAATTATTATTTAAAACTTAATCATTATAGTCTTATTCTTCTCTTTCGAAGCTCATAGAGTTATATATAGTAACAGAGAACTTAAGTATTGTTAGAAATCTATCTATAAGTAGTGACTATCATAGGTATACAGGTACTTCAAGTATAGGACCGATGATTCAAACGATAAGTAAGTATAAGGAACGATAACTCCTTTGGAGATCACAAATATGCAGCAAGGGGTTGCAAAAATAGAATAAAATTTCTTAAATTACAGTTGAGTAGTATAATAACCACGTATAGGAACTTTTGGTGAGTATAAAAAATCTCGTACAACAAATTTTTAAGCGCAATACCGATTTTGGTCGATATAAACCTAAATACTCTCGGGCCTCGCGAAGTAGGCATCCAGTGCACAGATTAGTTTGCTAACGCACGCGAACTTTCTGGATCGACGATTAAGGTCGTAAATGTACTTTTCAATGAATAGCCAGCAATGTGTCGTACCTTCTTGGTATTTTGCATTTATTGCAAAGAAGGCTTTGAAACAGGAATCAATCGCTTTGATTGGAGAACATAGATCATACTCCACGTTATTTATAATCACACGTGAGCTCACCAAATTACGGATTGGACCGATGAATACTGGAAATGGTTGAATACATTGTTTAGCTGTCATCAAACTCATTGCTCGAGCTTCCAGCTTCGGCTGTAGATTCTCTAACGACTGAAATTGTGAAAATCAAAACTTCATTATTTCGCAATACTATTTTAAATTTATGCTCTGAAGTCCATTAAGAACTCTTCGCTATACAAAATTGATTATGATAGATTCATTTACACACTATTGACTCAAGAATTATACAAAAATATATTTACCTCGACATAGAGAAGGAATAAATTCGAGATTTCAGCCCTCGAAGGCTTCTTTTGACCTCCTGGAGTGTTTTTGACTCTGACTGTCCCTAGTAGCAGTGGTAGAAGTAAAAATGCCAGAACTTCGATTTTACCTGCAGCAAAATAGTTGATCCTTACACATTAAATGAATTGTTTATATCTTGGAAAACACTTGATAGATTAAAAAGTCCTAATAGTCTCAGCATATACTCGTACCGTCATCAATGAGGGCACGGTGGATGTTCAGGAAATGAAGTACCTCCGGACTTGTCGAATTTTTAGCAATGTGCAGTACACCTTTCGCAGTACGGGGCCACTTTGAAAAAAGATTATCCTTACAGTCAGGATATAAAGTCTCAAAATCCATATCCAGCTGAAATTTCAATTATTAGTCTTTACATTTCAGAAAAATTATATTATAATTTTTACTGTGCGGTAGTCACCTAATAGCCCAACAATCTTGCTACCGACTACAGGACATGGAGGGATATTTCCCACCACAATATTATGAATCATAAATAACATTAAAAAAATAACTGATACCAATACGTATCCATCCGAACGCTTTAAAGCTTTAAAACGTTCAAAGTATTCCTGAATACCCAAGGATTCGATGGCATTAAGCCTATGAGAGTACGTTGCGGTCCATCTAGTGATAACTTCTTCTCTTGGCTCGTCATTGTTCTCCAGCCACCTAACGGCATCGCACAGTAGGAGAAAAGCCCAAAAACCTGGCCAAAACCCCAAAAAATAAATTTTCGAAATAGGGTCAGTTGAGTAGTCATTCAGGTAGAGGACTAGTAACTGCATTCTATTGTGGAAGGGAAAGCCCTTTAAGTGTATACCTGCGCCGCAGCGTCAGTTGGCAGTTAGTGTTCGTGAAGAGTGTACGTGTCACGCGCTGAACAGACGAAAATAACGCTGACTTCAAAAACCCATAACTTGAAAGTGACGGGTTTAATTTCAATTCTGCAACATGGATACGACTTCTGGAGGTATGTAGAACATGTTTTTACATCGGTTGAATCTAAAGTTTATGTATAAATGATTGAAATGTAGTATAGCCTTCGGCATAAATAAAATTGAATAATTTTGAAAACTTATATTTTCAACGGTCCGAAAAGTTATATATTTTGTCACATTTTGCAAAGCTCCTAGTCTCGGCCTTTAGTTTAATGTATAAGCTTTCGAAATTTACAAGAGTTACCTGCGGAAAACGTGCGTCTTGTCCGTTATGATTTTTTTCGCATCGTGCGGTAGCCGAGCGTGCACGCGGCACTATTGAGCAGCCTCTGCGCCTCTACCTGAGAATGGGTGAAGTAGCATCATAACGGACAAGACGGCTGTTATACGCTTGAAATAAATTATTTTAATATATATGGATGTGTATATATATATATATATATATATATATATATATATATATATATATATATATATATATATATATATATATATATATATATATATATATATATATATATAAATTTTCTGTGATTTAATTATGATATATACGTATGCATATATATATATATATATATATATATATATATATATATATATATATATATATATATATATATACATATTAAAATCAACCACATAAAAATTTCTTAAATATGAATGAAATGTTATAACATTCAAATAAAATATTTGAATATACATATATTATATAGTAAGCAAAGCTTTCTTTTAACCAAATCCATGTCAATATTTTCTGTCTAATTTTTTTTAAATTATTTCAATTATTGCGGTTATTTATTTGGTAAAATAATGTACATTGTTCAAGTTTTTGTATTAATTGAAAATTTTATCTTTTCCTTTAACACCAATTTTCTACAATTTTATGTCTTTATTACAGGATCCGGTTACAAAGAATTGGTGCTGACAAGGAAAGAAGTATTTCTGATAATCAGCGAGCATTTATCCGATAAATTCGCTTCCTTGATCGAATTTATGGTAGAAAAAATTTCCAAGGACACCGGACGTACAGTTGTAGTGCCTGAGGACTCGAAACAGACTTTTTCGATACTCTTCAATCAAATGAGAACGAGGTGGCAACAAGCTCACAGAAAATCCTGTGTATTTTTCAAGAATAACGGTGAATGGCTTAGCAAGCAGGTATGTTTTGCCGCACCTACAGACACTGTAGTAACAAGCCCGGGTAATACGGCTGGCTGCCCGTCCCTTGAGTTTACAATGTCCAGTGAAAGATCTAAACGAAGGAAGACCCAAGATATTCGTACATCGTTCAACTCGGTCGAGTTAGCATACGCTACTCAGATGAGCCTTCGCTCTTCAGGACAATCCGACGCCGCAAAAGTTATTAAGGACGTAACAATGACGAGTCCTTTAAGAGCTTCCAAGTATCGTAAAGCTTACTCAGCAACGGATGAAATTACTTTATCCGAAGAGGCTGCACTTTCCGCTATGATTGAATATAAATTCTCCAAGAGTACTTACCAGGGAATGAGAAGATTAGGGAAGGAAAATAACTGTAAGCTATATCCGTCTTACGAAAAAGTGATGAAAGCAAAAAAGCGTTGTTATCCACCACGTGATGCAATCAGGATTACAGAGAGTAGTGCAGAAGTCCAACTACAGGCACTATTAGATCATACAGTTGAACGTATTTTACTCGTCCAAAATGTACTCATTCAAAGATTGACTCCAGATAATGTTCGTAAAATGGACTTGATTTGCAAGTGGGGTTGCGATGGAAGTTCTGGGCAAAGTGAATATAAGCAGACGTTCAGTGATGACAGCAAATCTGATGCGCATGTATTCTTTACTTCAGTCGTGCCATTACAACTCGTGTGTTATGATCAACAATCGAAGGGAGAAATAGTTGTTTGGAAGAACCCCAGACCCTCGTCTCCACGATTTTGTAGACCGCTTAGACTACTGTTTCTACGCGAAGACACAGAGTCAACACTTAATGAAGTCCAAATTGTTGAAGAACAAATAAAGTCACTTCGTCCATTCGAAAGTGTAATAGATGGAAAAGAAATCTCCGTAATGTACAAGTTGTTGTTCACCATGATAGATGGTAAAGTTTGCAACGCTGTATCATTGACGAAATCTGCTCAACGGTGCTATTTGTGTGGAGCAACCAGCAAAGATTTTAATGCCATCGACACTGTATTGCAAAGGGAAATCAATGAAACAAATTTGAAGTTCGGATTGTCGACGCTGCACGCGTGGATACGGTGCTTCGAGTATTGCTTACACGTGTCTTACAAACTCGGCATTAAAAAATGGCAAGCTCGAAGTGCCGAAGAAAAAAAAATTACCCTGGAACGCAAGAGGGCCATTCAAGAAGGATTCAAGAAGCAATTGGGTCTAAATATCGATCGCCCAAAGCCTGGATACGGCAGCAGCAATGATGGCAACACAGCTCGGCGATTCTTTGAAAATTCGACGGTTTCCGCTGCGATAACGGGGGTCAACGAAGAAGTTATTAAACGCTTGTTTGAACAGAAAGATTTGAACAGTATGCTATTGAAACGGCAAGAAAGACCGTTGCATTATACCCTTGGTACTCCATGCCTACTTCGGTGCACAAACTATTAATTCATGGTCCAGTGATAATAACTCATGCTCTATTACCAATCGGCCAATTATCCGAAGATGCTCAGGAAGCTCGAAACAAAGACATCAAACGATATCGAGAAGATTTTGCGCGAAAAAGTTCCAGGGTTAAAACTATGGAAGATGTTTTTCATCGGCTCTTAGTTACTTCGGATCCGTACATTTCAAGTGTCAGAAGACTACCACAGAAGAAGCTGAAGAGTTTGTCGCCGGAAGCTGTAGCGATGTTGATCGCTCCTAAAGTGACTGCTGCAGCAGACGAATTTTGCGCAGAGATTGAAGCCGTGCCGGGAGTTGTAATAGATACAAACTTGGATAATGATTCTGACTCCGACTCCGACTCCGATTACGATTTTGATTAAGAATAAAATTTTCTATTTTTGAAACGTTCCGTATGTATTTTGGAAATAAAAATAATAATTGCGTAGAATACACTGTTCACGTTTATTTTATTATGATGATTTTTTTAAATATATTAATTTATCTATTTAGCAGGATACTCGGCCATTTTGTTTATAACAATTTGCTGTAAGCTCTTTGTTGCAAGTTATAAACAATAGATATCGGATTGGTAATCAGCGACCTTGAAAACCCGTATATACCAATTTTTGTCAACATCTGGTAACTTTTTAACGTTCATGTCGGCCATATTGGATCGGCCATTTTTTTTACGATAATTTGGCTTGCGGATTCGTAATCAGCGACCTTGAAAACCCGTAAATACCAATTTTTGTCGACATCTGGCAACTTTTTAACATTCATGTCAGCCATATTGGATCGGCCATTTTGTTTACGATAATTTGGCTTTCAGATTCGTAATCAGCGACCTTGAAAACTTCTGTAAGCCAATTTTCATTCCCGTCAAAGGTCATTTGAGGTTTTGGCCAGGTTTTTGGGCTTTTCTCCTACTGTGCATCGGCTTGGGCAACTGGTAGGTTGATGATATTTCCTGTAGGATTTGCTGTTGTGCAAATATACTTGAATGAATTACTTGCATTTGCATTAACAAAATGTATGAGCGAATTTTTACCAGCGTTACAATAAGAATTGAGCATATGATAATGATCATAGTGAGAAAATATTGAACTCATTCAGTCTACTTGTTTATATAGCTAGTTCTGTAGAAGCACTGATCGAATCTAACTTGCAGTATCTAGGACCAATTTATAATCAAGCGAAACTAATCAAATGAATAAGGCGCAATAACCCTTCCTATATTAAATAATGAAATAGTACAAAGGTAAAATTTACCAAGACAATTTTTTTTAGTTTTTGATTTCAGTAGACCAATTTTGCGGTACGTTTTGCGTCTATTATTGTATTTTTGGTATAACACGCCACCAGCACTTTGCCGACCATCACTGGTTCCGTTGTAGGCTGTATACCACACGTCAACATGGGTCGACGGAATAAGGAGTACAAGATCGTGGGCCCAATTCAAAAATAATTCCCTTGGAATTCTGTAACGAAAACCAATATCAATGATAAAAAAGTGATTGGTGGAATGACTATATATACTACATTGATTAGGATGATGGAGTTAGAATACCGTTTATCAGGATTGTCCTTTACTTCGCTGTCTATAAGTATATTCGATATTAAGGGATAATTAATCTTCCCCAAATTGCAAAGCGCATACAAAAATTCTGTGCCTCTAAGATCACTCGTT
>OZ001258.1:14595427-14662927 GCA_963924015.1 Macrophya annulata
GCGATCTACCGACACCCATTGCTTGTACATCACGGTATCCATCAATTCGGCTTCAGACAACTCTTCCAGTTGATTCATCAAATCTTCTGTCCCTGGGAAATTTAAACAGTGCTTCAAGTGACAATCGGTGGATGGTGGGTTACACATCATTCGCGCCAAACAATCTTTGTTCTTGTTTATTGGCTGAGATGTGTTGGCTGTCAGCTGTCGTATCCTTGCCCCGTCTAACATTAACTTCACATTTTTATGGATTGCGCAGACGCAAACGGAATGGGTCCTGCCAGCTCCAGGAAGTACACGGTGCCTTGGTCTTAATTCACAAAATTTTGAAAATCCGACCTTTAGATGTGGATACTTTTCTTTAAAGATACGGTACGTTTTACGGTACTGAGTATCAACCGCTTCTGTCTGTGGATTTTTTCTCCGTTCTCCTTAACCGTAACATAGTTTTTTTTTCCCGGCATCACACGACTCATAAGGTCAGAAGTATAGAATTCCACGACACAATTCTCTGTAGCTTGGTTCAACTTCTTATCGGCCTTCACGTTAGGGGTGGATAAAATTCCGTATTCTTTCACCGTTTTCTTAGCGACAGTGATCATGTGTTTTGAGGCATTAAAATTTTCTTGAATTTTTTAAAACGGCCAATCCTCAAATATTGTCAAAATTCGGATCTTTTTGTTCCGGTCATCGGTAGTATGGAACGCATCTTTTGGTTTTGCAACTATTTTGGATTCTCTCTCCTCGTTCTCCTGCTCAACATCTTCTTCAACATGAAATACCTTTGAAGCCAGTATGTTCTTCAGCCTGTCAAATTTCTCGCGAGGATATTTTTTCTGCGGCAATTTCACCTATTATTAAGCGGAATCTAATACAATTTGTACTTCACGTAGGCTAACCTAGAGACACGTCGATTGCTGTTCAAACGCATTATATTACGATGCCAATCCTGAGAACCACATGGGTATAATAGTGGATAAATCCAAGGTTCAACATTTGGATCCATACTACTGACTTGTTGTAGAACTTTATCATTTCTATTTCGAAGACATACGTAAGATTCCGGAATCTCTCCATCAGCAGTCGTCGAAAACACGGCAGCTACTTCATTAGTTCTTTGAAAGTTATACCATCCAAGTTATACGATCCACACCTGGCTTCAGCGTAAATAGCATACTAAGCTCAGGGACAGGCTCATTATTTTCCAATGCTAATTGCCGTTGATTTTCTAATTCTTCACCCATCATTTGATATGATTGTGTAAATATATTATACTGTCGCATTATTTGATCTAGTATCAGTACAATTTCGTTGTCGAGTTCAGAGTTGTAATTCAAGCGATGTTCCGTTGCTTCGCTCGAATCAACTATGAAGAGTTGACCATAACTCGGAAGTTCATTTAAAGCTGAATACAGAGATGTATTAACTTGATAATGAATCTGACCTTGAATTTTGAAACAGTAAGGTCCAGGTCGTCTTGCGCCAAAATTAAATAGATTGGCATTGAACGAAGCAAAAGAAAAAGAACTATTATAGCATCGTATACGTTTATAAAAATCGTTTGATTTTGGATGATTAGTCTCAAACAGTTCACGAAGTTCAAAAGGGAAATCAGGCATCGTATCGAGAAGGACACTGCCGTGACTACAACAATCATTGGATCAATTACCTTTATTGGCCACCTTCTCTTGTGAAAAGTTCCTTGCACCACAATGAATACATAGTATTTTCATGCTTCCTATATAGTTCTCTGAAATTTCATTCAAACATTGTACGTTAACATTTTGAATATTAGATGACTCTATGTATTGCTCTAAACCTGTGTTGACGTTCACTATTATTAAGACCGGGTGTATCCAAAATTTGGCTTACAGTTAAATTGGCATTATTGAATTCAGTTTGTCGACGCTGACGTTGATTTTCATTGTTTCTTTCTCTGCGTAAGCGTGAAAACTCCTCTACCTCTTGAACAGTACGATGAATTTTTCGACGTGGCATTATAAAAACAATCTTTAACTCAGATTAAAGATAGAATATTCTCTGAATTATTTTCTGGAGGAACTCATATTCACCATCGCGATACTCAAAACAATCGTTTCAGTATACACATAAGTTTGATCAAGGTATTCCTAAGGTTTTATCAGTAAAGTACTCTTTAAGAAATTCAATCAACGATATTTTATTGCAATTTTCCAGTCCTCATAAGACTTCACAGGTACTCGTAAAACTCTTCAAGGTACTCGTAGGATTTATCTAAGTACTCTCGATTAAATTTAGTCTTCAATGATCACCCTTTTGTTGATATACCGTGAGAACCAGGTGAAACCATATGGTCGGGGCACGCAGGCGCCGAATAATAGGAATTTTATGGGGTTAGCCAACTCGTCACTCTAAAAAATCCCTAGGTTATGTCGAGTGCAACAATGTAAGCAATCAACAACAACTCCAGGGAGATTTTCAGCTAGTTGGTTATCCCCATAAAATTCGTATTTTTCGGCGTCTGCGCGCTACGACCATATGGTTTCACCTGGTCCTCACGGTATATTCTAATTAATTGTAATAATATGTGTCTGAATCAACTATTGAACAAATGTGACACTCTAATTCTTCTCTTGCGTACCTGCGAACAAAAAAAATATGTACCAATTAATAAAATCTGCCAACTCTGTACCTAATCATATATTTAGTCTGAAACAGCAATCCAAAAACTGTAATCAAACAGTTTGGTTAGTTTAACGAACGGGGAACTAAGTATCATAAAATCTTTTACACATGAATTAGTAACCAAAAATTTTTATATTCACAGTAGCACATACCTTACGTGAATGAACGTGACAAATATTTCTCTTGTAATTCTACTCTGTTAATTTATCGTGTATCTGACACACCGTTTATTTCACACACCGAAGCAAGCACCTTGCGTCTTGAGCAATTGCGCGTTCACATCTGCGTACCGCCAGTACAGTAAACAGCCAATCAGCATAAACAACCAATCAGCATTGCGCAAAAGGGGTTTCAACTTCCTTCACCAATCTCTTTTTTAAGAAAGGGATTATTATACATTCATTTATCGCAGTGTTTGACCAAAATCGTTCAGATTTTTTATGTGGAGAACAATTTTTATCTTGACTTATGTGAAATGATTTCAATAATTTTTAGTAATAATTTACAAACATTTTACTTATGAACTCTGAAAAAGATATAAAATTGTTAGTTGAATAAAAAAAATAATAAGTAAAACTATAAATGAAATCTTTCGTAATGGTTTTATTGATTCGCATATCCATCGAGTAGTTTTTTTACACCATCATGCCTATCCGTTATGGATACATTCAGCTGAAAGCTAAGATAAATCGCAGAGATTTATATGAACAAAATGATGTCATAGGGGTAGTAACCCACAGATAAATTTTTTTATACCATTCGAAAAAAGAGAAAAATTTGAAAGTCCTTGCAGGTAGGTACCTATAATATAGGACCAGCAGGACCAAGAGCAGCTGAACATCCAATTAAAATGGCTGATTGATAGATCAAAAACTTTGCGCTTATTCCCATCACTACCGAAAGCTTCGTTTCACTTCTGATCGCTTCCGATAGCTTCGTTCAGCTTTTGATGCCTTCGTTGCACTTCTGATCGCTTCGAATAGCTTCGTTTTGCTTCTGATACCTTCGTTCAGCTTCCGATACCTTCGTTTCGCTTCGCCTCGGCATAGTGCGGAAGGTTTCCGATGAATATGACAATTTTACTTTTATTTTATATCGAGAAGTATTTTACATAAAAAAAAAGTTTCCATGGTTTGCTTTTCTATTTGCATATTTACAATTCCATGTTTTTTATTCACGATTTTTTTCCGCAAATTCGTTTTTCAAACGCTCGGATTTTGGAAAATGAGCTAGATATTCGAATTCCAAAACCCTGAATGAAAACTAGATTCTTCGTCTAGTTTTCATAAATTCCTTCGAGGTGTTACGTACCAACTTCACGTTTTCCTTTAAATTTTAAATATTGTTCTTTTTAGGAAGAAAATCTATAAACCAATAGTTGAAGTAAACCCAGGATGCTACCTTTTCTTTTTGGATATTCGAGAATCCGCATGTGCGCTTCAGCCACATATTGTTTAGTCTCTTAAAAATATCAATTACCTCCCTAATGTCGAAAAAGTCACGTCGAGACCGATAGGGCCTATATACTAGATATAGTAATATAATATATTTAGGTTTGACGCCTACGGCGCAGCAGTTTTTAGAACTGACGTATCATTGCTGACCCAGCACCTATAGTCGCATCGTTATAACTCTTGCCAATAAGTTCCTAATTATCCTAATATGTCTGGGTGAAACTATAAGGGATAGGAAGTCCTAGATTAAGGGATAGGGATGTATGACATGCATGGAATGATTGTACCCAGCTAAAATTTAAGATCTAGACTATGTATATTTTAAGTGTTAAGATGAACCGACTATATGGGGGCGGATAGCTGACGCGTGCGGTACTTGGGACTTAAGTCACCTAAGTCTTGACGAACCAATCGGGAATAGCGCAGTAACCTAATTGGCTAATTAGGACAAAGGTGGGAATCATACTTTGTTGCAGCAGCGGACGCGTGCATGCATCTGAACTTGAAAATTTGTCTTTCTTCTGGTAAATCGCGAGGTGCGTGGATGTAGAGGCCCGTATACTATATTGAGCCGCGAGTTGTACTCAATCTTTTCTTGTAACGTCAAGTGATAATGCAAAGGACTCGGTATCCGTTAACTTCATGAATTAATCAACTAATATTAATTAATTGGTATTCATCTAAATTCTGTGCTGAAGACTCACATTTAAAATCTTTATCTTGCCAAGTATCATACTTGTAGTGTTAAATATCAGTTCCAAATCAATCTAAATCTCTCGAATATAGTATATTAACTTCAGTGATAAACATTTAATCAAGTTCAGAACTTTTCTGGTGGTAACAACCCCAAAATTTGAGACAGTGAACAACTGCGTCTTCCGATTGGTTCGTGCCATATGATCGGTTCTACAAATCTAAGTCGCAACAAACGTTACCAAACCATTGATTACTGTTACTTTCCATTTTTAATTCTATGTTCTGTTCAAAATCCAGTATTCCCACAAGGATACTAGTAATAGTAAATTTCAGTATTTATAAGCATTATTAATATTCAGGCGTAATAAAATGAGAAATAGAAACATAACGTTAAATCAGTAACTCGGTTACTACGGGAGCAATCCCATGGTTTAACACCATCCCTTAAGCTAATCCAGCTAGGTCAACACACGGTAATCACCCGTACCTTAACCAACTAGAATCTTGACAGCTTGGGATATTTATGGTTCATTTTACTCATATTTATGGTTCATTTTACTCATATATATTTTTTTTTTTTTTTTTTTTTTCATGTACGCATGCTATAAATATTTGATGTAAGAAAGCCCACAGAGCTTGCCAAAAGTGAGTGGTAAAACATTCTATACTTTTCGCAAGTTCGCGTCACCTCCAACTTGACGAGGTTTGGCTTGTATTATAATAATTGATACTAACAATAAGAACAAGGGAATGCAAGTAGCAAGAGTTATAAGGGTCATCCGAAATAGAAAAGACTTATAAAATAGTTCATTATCAAATCTCAAATTAAAATCAAGCGACATTAGATTTATCATCTTAGTTGACGTATCAACGCGAGAATCGGGAAGAGCATATTTTTGTTATTACCTATATAAAGGTTTCTATTAGAACAAGTTGCTTTCACGAGCCCGCGTCGATACACCTAGCATTAATGATAATTCTTATGTTCAAATTTTTCATTGCATATAATAACCAAATTGTTCAAGAATATACCCTACTTTTACCAGTTAAATCGTCCTTTTATTTTATTCATTAACCAACCTAATAAACTCCTGACAAGATGAGTTAGGCCCTAGGTTTAAGCATTTGATTCGAGCCCTGTATAGGACTAGACAACGAGGATCCCAAAACGATCTATTGTAAGATAGGTCAAAAATTATTTTTATTAGTTATCGTTGATAACGGGCGGTTATACTTAGACGCTTCGCGGTTAGGTATGGTCGGATAACCCATGTGACGTTCGTTCCATCGCGAATTATCATTATTACTGACCTCTTCGTTAATGATCGATAAGTCGTGATCAACTAAATACACGTCTATCAAGCTGGCACCGCCACATAAAAAATATTAAGTTTACTATATGAAATAATTAAGTGCTAATTAGATGCTAATTAAATGCTGTAGTGCCGAATTTGTCGCTCCACGGTTTTTTGAAAAAACCTGTGGCGGTGCCAGCTTGGACGCGCGCTAGCAGCGCCACATCAGAATATCTACTAAGGGTGTGTGATTTCGGAAAAATAACTACACCATAATTAAATGCTAATTAAATGCTTCAGAAAAATCCAGAGCCCGAATCCGGTGCTCGTCGTTTCCGATTTTTTCCGATTTTTTTCGTACATCTGTGGGGCTGCTGACGCTGTCACGGGGCAAATTCACACTAGGGGTGGTAAATTTCGAAAAGTAACTAGGTAACAATTAAATGCTAATTAAATGCTCCCATAATATCCAAACCCCGAATTTGATGCTCGACGTTTTCGAATTTTTCCGATTTTTTTTTATACGTCTGTGGGGCTGCTGACGCTGTCACGGGGTGAATTCACACTAGGGGTGGCAAATTTGGAAAAGTAACCAAGTAACAATTGAATGCTAATTAAATGCTCCCATAATATCCAAACCCCGAATTTGATGCTCGTCGTTTTCGAATTTTTCCGATTTTTTTTTATACGTCTGTGGGGCTGCTGACGCTGTCACGGGGTGAATTCACACTAGGGGTGGCAAATTTCGAAAAGTAACCAAGTAACAATTGAATGCTAATTAAATGCTCCCATAATATCCAAACCCCGAATTTGATGCTCGTCGTTTTCGAATTTTTCTGATTTTTTTTATACGTCTGTGGGGCTGCTGACGCTGTCACGGGGCGAATTCACACTAGGGGTGGCAAATTTGGAAAAGTAACTACGAAGTAATTAAATGCTTATTAGATGCTCCAGGATTATCCAAACCCCGAATTTGATGCTCGGCGTTCTCGAATTTTTTTTTCACACTGTCTGTGATGCTGCTGACGCTGTCCCGGAGCAAATCCACACTAAGGGCCTCAAAATCGAAAAAGTAACTACGCAATAATCAAATACTAATCAAATGCTCTGATAATATGTAACCCCGGATTTGGTACTCGTCGTTTCCGATTTTTTCCTCACATTCTGAATTCTACCTTTCGAACTGGAGCGAGCAAATAGGGCTTAAACGTCAATCCCAGTTTGTCACTGTGGACTTACATCCGTCTTCTTTCTTACATCCGCGTCTTTGCCATCTAGCTACAACTTACGTTATGTACGTCTATTTATGTTATGTGGGTAAATGATCATACTCGCATTGCAATATAGTTGAGCCTTTATTCAATAGATCAGAGTGAGTGTTTACATCGGATGCCCGAACGAGACTGTCTGTTGGTGTCGGGATATTGGGTAGTCAGATGTGTCTGTGTGTATGTTGGAGCGAGTGCGTGTGTTTGTATGACGTGTGTACGTACATTACATCTCTCCCCCCTTAGTGAGCGTATAATATGCGAAATTAAATCATTTTGAACTTATTTTTGCTTTGCCAAATATCAAGATACAATGTTTATTTTCTTTTTCTTAGTTTTCATTTCGTACTCTACTTCTAAGTGGGTAACGATGTTCTGTTTTTTTCTCGCTCGTTTCCTCTTTCTTCTTTGATGATTTCTGTTGTTCTCTTTCGTCTTTTATTTTTATCAGCTGGTTTATGTGTCGTTTGTGTATAGATCCGGTTTTTTCTTCTTGGACCTCGTACGACAGTGGTCCAGTCTTTCGTTTGACAATAGCGCGTGCCCATTTCGGTTCGTATTTGCTATGATACAGTCTCATGCGGACCCGCTGGTTGATTTTTAGTTCCCGCGTTCCGTCTGGTGTCTCCGTCGTGCGAGGTTCCTTTTTGTCAATTCTTGGTTTCATCAGGTCGAGTGGAATCCTTAATTTCCGATTCATCATTATTTCCGCTGGAGTAAGTCCCGTAGTTTTCGATGGCGTAGTATGTTGTTTTAGGAGGAATCTGCTCAGTTTTTCTTCCCAGTTGCCTTCGATTAGAATCTTCAGATTTCTTTTTGTTGTTTGTACTGCCCTTTCAGCTAGTCCGTTTGCAGCTGGATGATATGGTGCAACGAAAATTTGTTTGATTCCATTTCCTTTTGTGAATTTTGCCATTTCTGCTGATTTGAAAGGAGTACCGTTGTCCGAGACTAGTGTATCGGGTGTTCCGAATGTCGCGAACATTTTTCTGAGTTCTTCGATTACTTTTTTTGACACCGTCGATGAAACTCTGCTTACTTCAATCCATTTAGACGTCGCGCCTACAGCGATTAGGAAATTTTGGTTGTGGAGCGGTCCTGCGAAGTCTATGTGGATTCGGCGCCACGGTTTTTCTGGTATTTCCCAATTTTCTACTGGAGCTCGTGGAGGATTGTTTCTGTTCTCCTGGCATCTGTCACAATTACTAATCATGGCTTCGATGTCCTCGTCTATACCAGGCCACCATGCATAAGAGCGTGCATAAGCCTTTGTTGCTACTATTCCGCTGTGGTTTAAGTGTAGATACTTAAAAATTTCACGCTGAAGATTTGTTGGTATGACTACTCTGTCGCCTCGTAGAATGCAGCCTTCTTGAATGGACAACTCGTTTCTTTTTGCCCAAAAATTTTTTACAATTTTTGAGGTTTTCTTCGGCCATCCCTTGGTCATGTAAGTTTTTATTTGCGTTAAGGTTTGGTCTTTTTCATTTCCTTGTTTTATTTCTTCGGCTGAGATCGGGTTCCTTGTGATTCCTTCCAACATCAGCACGTTGGCAACGTCGTCTTCTTCGGTAGCTTCTTCTGGGAGAGGGAATCTTGATAACATGTCCACATTACCATGTTTCTTTCCTGGTCGATGAATCAACTCGTATTCGTAAGCTGCGAGCGTTCTTTTGTAACGTTCTAATTTCGGAGAGAGTGTTTGCGACCTTTTGCTTTTTTGGTTGAAAATTCCTAGTAGAGGCTTGTGGTCGGTGATTAGTTTAAATTTTCTTCCTGCCAGGTATTGGTGAAAATGTTCTGTCGCCTTGATTAATGCCAAAGCCTCTCGTTCCGACTGCGAATAGTTCCTTTGAGTTTTATTTAGAGTCTTCGAGCTGTATTCGATTGTTTTCTCCGAGTTGTCAGGCATTTCGTGTGCGAGGACTGCTCCGATTCCGATTGGTGAAGCGTCTGCTGAGACAACTATCGGGAGTTTGTCATCATAATGAGTCAAAATTTCCGATCCCATCAGTTTTTTCTTCAGTTCTTCGAAGGCTCGTTGCTCTGTATCTCTCCATTCCCATTTTCTGTTTTCATCTAACAAACGATGCAAAGGTTCAGCAATTTTCGCTCGATTTTCTATGAATCTCGCATAGAAATTTATACCTCCGAGGAAAACTTGAAGATCCTTTTTGTCCTTTGGAACTGGGATTTTTTCTATCGCTCTGAGTTTGTCTTTCATCGGGCTGATTCCCTTTTCCGAGATCGTGTGCCCCAGGAAATCCATTGTTTTTACGCTAAAAACTGATTTTTTGACGTTTATTTTGAGGTTCGCTTCGTGTAGTCGTTTAAGGACCTCCTTTACTCGCTCGTCGTGCTCTTCTTTGGATCGACCTTGAATTTTTATGTTGTCTATATAGATTTGTACTCCTTGGATCCCTTGAAGGATCTTAGTCATGAAGTTTTGAAAAATTCTAGGAGCTGCAGTTAGTCCGTCGAGAAGTCGAGTAACCCTGAACAGGCCTATCGGCGTGCTTATTGTCAGGATTTCGGAAGTTTGATCGTCCACACGAAGTTGTTTATATGCGTTCTGCAGATCTATCTGGGAGAACATCTTTCCTCCGTTTAGCGTCGCGAAAGATTCCGACACGGTAGGGATAGGATATTCCGAATCTTTTATTTCCGGATTTACCGTATCTTTATAATCTCCTACCACTCTTATTTTTCCGTTAGACTTTCGTACAAAGTGGGCGGGAGTTGCCCAATCAGATTGCAATACAGGTATCAGCATTCCTTGTTGTATCATGCTCTGTAGAGCTTCTGTTGTTGGTTCTTGTAGTGCGTAAGGAACGCGTCTAGCCTTGATAAATTTTGGGCGGGCGTTTTCCTTCAGCAAGATGCTTATTGGGGTACCGTGATGACCTTCTAACTTAGTCGAGGTTATTGAGGGAAATTCGTCTATCATCTTTTTGTAGTCCGTTTCGATCTTCTCGATCCGCTGAATTCCCATTATTTTAATTCCGAGGTCCGCGAACCAGTTTCTTCCGAGTAGGTTTGGTCCTACAGTATCCTCCGTGACTGTAAGTGGGAGTTTTTTCTTGAATTCGCCGTATTTGACCGAAACGTTCGTTGAACCCATCACGTTTAATCTTTTTTTTCCGTAAGCGAAAAGTTTTACCTCCTTTGCCGACCAATGCGGAGTGCTGTTTGGCCATATTTTTTTAAAGGTATCTTGGTTAATTATGGAAAGGTGAGACCCATTATCAATTTCAAAAGTACACGGTATAGAGTTTATTTCGACTATCACGTTGTATTCATCGTTGTGCTTCGTCGCGTTTGTTTTGTGTACTATCGCGTTCGAATAACAGTCGCTGTCCTCTTCTATCTCCGTGTCGTCATCCTCTACACGATGTGTTCTGGATGCCTTTGTCTTCGTAGATGATCTTTTTTTACTTTTACAGGCTCGACTCAAATGCCCTATTTTGGAACACGAGTCGCATTTTTTGTTTTTGTAGAAACAATTTTCGGCGTCGTGGTTTTTATACCCACATCGATAACAACCCTTTGCGCGATTGCTTCTACTTTCTTTCTTTTTTTCCTTTTTTATTATTTTATTAACCAATTTCGATTCTCTTTGTTTAATTATTTTTTGTTGATCGATTGTCGATTCTGCGCTGCGAGCAATTTCAAGAGCTTTGTCTAGTGTGAGTCCGTCGGGATTTGTGTCCGTGACCATTTCTTCATGTCGTCGACATAAATATCTCTGCAGTTCTTCGTTTCTTATGCCTGCAACAAATCTATCGCGAAGCATTATTTCTAACGGCAATTTTTGCGTTTGGCCTCCGAATTTGCAGTCTTGTGCCAGCTTTCTTAATTCATGTACGAATTCTTGTAGTGATTCGTCTTCTAGCTGGTCGCGCTTGTGGAAATGTATTCTGCTTAGCAATTCGTTCGTTATTTTTCCGAAATGAGCTTTGCATTTTTTTACCATTTCCTCGTAGGACACCTTTTTTGGTGCCTTCGGCGAGCATAGAGATTTTATAGTAGGATATACTTTTACACCTACCGCGGTAAGAAGAGTCGACCTTTTTTTGTTTGAGTCGGTTATGTTGTTGGCGTCTAGGTAGAACTCGAATTGTTCGATGTAATCCTCCCAAGCTTGAATCTCTGGTGCGAATTCCAATAGTTTGCCTATCGCCCTCGCCATTCCCTCTTCTATTGAACTAGTATCACTTTCGCTTGTTTTTATATCTTTTATAAATTCACGAAGTGTTTTTCTTATACTGTCAATGTTTACCTTTTCGGGAATTTGCACTTTATATTTTTTACAAATGTCCAACAGTTCGTCTTTTGACTTATCCTGTATCCATCCGGTTTGTTTTTTTTGAATGTTTTCTTCCACTTCACTCCACTTCACTTTATCCATTGGTTGTGCCGATTTATATCGCACGCGTGACTTTTTTAATCCTCGTCGCCATTGTTATGTGGGTAAATGATCATACTCGCATTGCAATATAGTTGAGCCTTTATTCAATAGATCAGAGTGAGTGTTTACATCGGATGCCCGAACGAGAATGTCTGTTGGTGTCGGGATATTGGGTAGTCAGATGTGTCTGTGTGTATGTTGGAGCGAGTGCGTGTGCGTGTGTTTGTATGACGTGTGTACGTACATTACAATTTACTTTTCAGGATTATAAAGGTAACAGTACGCAGCTTATACACCTCGCGGTCGTAACTGAGTTTGAATGAAATTGTAACACGCCGCAGTCATATCGTAGCGGTCACCTAGCGATGTTGTTGCCCTGTTACAGCGCGAGAAAAACAGTGCGGAATGAATTTCCCGAGTTTCGTATGAAATTTCAAAATCTCGTGTTGGCTACGGGTTTTGTGTTCATATAATCCACTCAGTGTACTATCTTCGGCATTTCGTTGAATGAACTTGAACTACTGTACTTCTGAAATGATGTGGTTACTACTGTTGAGTATCTTGTACTCAGGGAATATCCGTTTATGTTTAATTAACAAATGAAATATAAATCGAATAAAATCTGATCATACAAAAACATTTCGGAGTAAGTAGAAGGAGAAACTCCATCATCCTTTCAGCAATCACTGTGTCTGCACTCGGTCAAGAATTAGTGATGCTTCCGTAGTGCGATATTCATGTTATTTTATCTTCCGGGTAGTGCATATCGAGGGATCGATCGAAGATGTGAAGATAAATTGGAATCTTCCGTTAGACTAATTGATGGACAACTCCGGAATCAGATGTTAGTATGAGTAGGAATACAATAATTGTAGCCTACAAGCAACATTGGAATCACATAGGTTAAATAGAGTATATACGATTTTGCCTCGCGTTGTAAAAGCGTGACACGTCGTCAAAACAAGTCATGTAAGCTAAGTAGTGAAGTGTTTTGTTTGGACCTGTAGTACCTGGAGATCCGTAAGTATTCTCAAGTATTTTATTTTCATTCAAGTACCTAAACCAATTCAATTCCGAGGAACGTGAAAATAACCTTTTTTCTTCTTTCAAATTTGTACTAATAATTTAATAGTATATCACGCACCTAGGAAGGAAAAGTAGACTATCTCAAACTGCGTATAAATACGTAATTTGGAATAGTCCAATTTATTTTTCGCGTTGCGTATAAATGTTTTTTCACAACATCTCTAACGGAAAGTTCGATATTTTCTGCCCAAACAAGGTTTTCTGCCCGAACAGGGCGGTAATACGATACTTTTTGTCGAGGTGTGGTGAAAATTTTTTTTCTACTGTTGCAATATTTTGTTCAACCGCTGTTTATTCATCCCATAGTAATCTCTCACGGTAATAATGCTGTCGCAAATAACGCATAGTCACAGATGTATGTAGTCTTAAAAACAAACCGCGAAACAAAGATGTGAACGAAAGCGAAAGCAACCAGCATAAGATTCAATATAATCATTTGGGGCTAATTAATGATATTTCAACACAGTAATTATAATAATACCGTTATGTAGCGGTATATCCAAGTAGTTTGCGTTTAATATAAAAATTGAAAAAAAAAAAACAAATACAATAAAAATATATATATCATATAATTGTACTATATCTTATAATCTTATATCATTATACATACCTAGAGATTATCTTGAATGTTCGCAGTCAGTCACAGCCAACTAGTCACTACCCAGGATTTTCGTCTGTTTCTCGCAGACTGGCCATCAGCGAACTTTCAAAAGGTTGGTAAGGTATAGGTATCTTTTAACATTTAAAACTTAACAGCCTATAATTATTCTTATTATATTCCAAAATATTTTTTTTTGCTTTAAAATACCAAAATTGTCTCTTGCACACGACTTGCAATCTTTGGTATACTTTATATTTTTTTTTTTTTTTTTTTCAGGTTGTTTTCACTCGGCGAATTTGAACCAGACAAGCGCGAGAGGTCTGGTTTCATCAGTGCCAGTTAACTTACTAAGTTACAGATCGGATTATCTGCCTTGAGCTCATCCACAGCCTCTCTTACTTGCGGTTTGTCAAACGCAGCGACGAGTATAGCGTTTGTCGCGCTATCTAATGCGCAAGTTTTGGTGAAGGAATATTTTCCGCCACCAAACCTTGAAGCCTGTATATATATATATATATATATATATATATATATATATATATATATATATATATATATATATATATATATATATATATATATATATATATATATATATATATATATATATATATATATATATATATATATATATATATATATATATATATATATATATATATATATATATATATATATATATATATATATATATATATATATATATATATATATATATATATATATATATATATATATATATATATATATATATATATATATATATATATATATATATATATATATATATATATATATATATATATATATATATATATATATATATATATATATATATATATATATATATATATATATATATATATATATATATATATATATATATATATATATATATATATATATATATATATATATATACCGTGAGAACCAGGTGAAACCATATGGTCGTGGCGCGCAGGCGCCGAATAATAGGAATTTTATGGGGTTAGCCAACTCGTCACTCTAAAAAATCCCTAGGTTATGTCGAGTGCAACAATGTAAGCAATCAACAACAGCTCCAGGGAGATTTTCAGCTAGTTGGTTATCCCCATAAAATTCGTATTTTTCGGCGCCTGCGTGCTACGACCATATGGTTTCACCTGGTCCTCACGGTATATATATATATATATATATATATATATATATATATATATATATATATATATATATATATATATATATATATATATATATATATATATATATGTATATATATATATATATATATATATATATATATATATATATATATATATATATATATATATATATATATATATATATATATATATATATTATATTATAATATTATAAGAGCCAGAGAATAGCGTCTAAATTATAACGCGCCGCCATATATATATATATATATATATATATATATATATATATATATATATATATATATATATATATATATATATATATATATACAGGGTGGGTCACTTCAAGTGTCGAGAATGGGAGGGACTCAATTGGCACGAGGCTCCGCCCCTTCGGCCAATCAACAACTAGAAGAATTTAGTCAGCCGAAATTCTTACGTGAACACAAGATACAATTGCTTTGTGTAGGAAAGAAAAATCAACAACTACTCAACCAGACTATTAGGTATTTATTTATTTTGACGCTCATAGAAGCGATTTAAATTGTTGGCCTTCTGATACATGAATACACATCATCATTCACGTGATTACCTATAGTGGAGACAGAATTAAGCTACAACCTACCTGTCCGGATATTTAATCCGAAAAGTTGTTGCAGCAAGAGTTGCGTTACTTCTGCACTTACCATAAAGCAGGAGCATGTAGACGTACTCGTGTGTTGTAAAATTCACGATGGGGAATTTTTAAAATCTTAGTAGATAATAGTGAGCCCACGGATCAGCTATTGAAATACGAGTGTGACAAGCCGTATTAGTTGTGCCACAGGTAATCAAAGTTATCCCCCCCGCTCTATACCATTACGCTTCAGGTTTATTTTGCATTGATAGAGAAAGCCCACAATTTGAATCATTTGAGTGAGCGTCGCAATGAGTAAATATCTAACAGGCTGATCGAGTCGTTGTTGATATTTTTCTCCTGCACCAAGACATTGTATCTTGTGTCTTCATAAGAATCTCAATCAACCAAGTTCTTCTAGTTATTGATTGGCTGAAGAGGTGGGGCCTCGTGTCAATTGAGTCCCTCCCATTCTCGACACTTGAAGTGACCCACCCTGTATATATATATATATATATATATATATATATATATATATGGCGGCGCGTTATAATTTAGACGCTATTCTCTGGCTCTTATAATATTCAGTTGAAGTCAATAAATTAGTTGAGGTGTATACTATTGATTGTTTTTAAGAAACTGGCTTATGTTTAGTCTCAGTATATTTGTTAGTGTTAAGATTGAGAGCTATACACCCTTAGAGTTGATAAGTGGCGTAGAAGAGGGATGCAAGACATGGTTTCCTTGTCGAACGTAGCCAAAGCCCAGCGGTGGTGATTTTTGAGAAGCAGTGAGATTTTTAACTGAGCCTGAGAAGGACCTCGTAAAGAGATCTGGTCTAGAGAATTTGCAATTGAATTAGAATCACGCTGTGGCGGTGGATTCGTTATTGTGTCTCTTCCTTTACGTTACTAATGCTTACGAAGTAGCCCTGTTAGTTTATCGTGTTGTTATCGATAATTGGGACTATGTCTTATTACTTGTTTAAATAATTAAACTGCAAGAGTAACCAAATCGCTCGTATCCGAATAACATGATGCTCTGTTCTGCTCCTCGGTTTCATTCTCCGACATATATATATATATATATATATATATATATATATATATATATATATATATATATATATATATATATATATATATATATATATATATATATATATATATATATATATATATATATATATATATATATATATATATATATATATATATATATATATATATATATATATAAATCACACATAATAGAGAATGGACATACACCCAGGGGCATTGAATCTGACTAGTTTAGAATCGGGCTGCCTATCTGAACGCCGTCAGATTCAATGTCCACGGGTGTACGTGCAATTACGTTAAAATTAAGGTAGATTTAGTTTGATTGTAAGAAAAAAAAGTCGAACGTATCGTTGATAAGATTGCTTCTTACATCAAAGTGGTCGATCTACAGCAATTATTAGTAAGCTAATTAGCAGAATCAATACTGGAATTTGGATTACAAAAATTACGTTTGTACATGTGCGGTTAAAAGTTACGCGGAGTGAGTGATTAGGTATTACCTGCAGTGTTATAGTGTTCCCATTCTTCATGATGGGTATTTTAGAAAGTGCGTCATTGGATATGGAGTCGAAGGTAGTATGGTTCTTTGTCAAATATTTTGATTTTTGCCGCGATTTTTTTTTTGACATCGATAGATGCTAAGCCACCCCAGTCTTCGACTTCCCTCGATGCTACAATTTTGGCGGTACTCTCCAGGTTGGTACAATCTACACATATCCTAGACCTATCCTCCTCAGCAGCGGCTGAGTCCGATTCAAGTAAAACGGAGCATATTCCGCAAGATACTAAACCGCTCGTATTTTTCGCAGGTTCTGATGGACATGAGGATAGAGCTACGCAGGCCTTGATAGTTGTGTTGTGTGTGTAGGATCGATGTGTTACTATCTTCATGGTCGGCTTTGACCTCAGCTTGCGGAATCTCAGAAGAAGAGTCTTCGATGATTTCAAGATTGTCTCTTCTTGCATCCAGGCTACTCGCGTCACGGCGACTTAGACTCGCGATACTGTCCGCAGTATCCATAGCGTCGTTGTTTGCAGAAATTGTTGCAGCATCGACTATCTTCGCATGCCCGCTCATATGCGCAAGATGTCTCTTGACGAAGGTATCTGCCCGCAGTGGCCTAGGGTCATTTCGGAGTAAGTGAGTTTTTATTATATTAAACTCGCTTTCTACCGGCGCACTGCTTGCTGGTACGCGACCGTATTTAAGCAGGTCACGGCATACGCATGACCACAATGGGAACCAGCGTAAGTCGCTAAGAAGTCGATCTGCAAATTTGGGTAGAAAATGCGCATTGTCACGATCGCCTTCTTCATTTTGTGATACGCTTTTTGCTTCCAGGTCGATATTTCTACCCCAAGAGCGCCAAAAGGTGGAACTTTCGCTTTCATCGAAGACACTATCGAGTTCGGGGCGTATAGCAGTCGGCATATCACTGTCTTCACCATGAGTTTCGGAGGAAGGATCAATCAGGTTCTTGAGTGAATTTCTATGAATCTCGCATTGAGTTTGCTGGCCACAAGGTAATTTTCCATCGGTTGCGGAACGTGCTACAATCAACGTGGATTTCAACATTTCCTTCGCAGTGTCCATGTTACGTACCTGTACGATTTGCCCGAGCACAGCTAAGTAGAAAACTTTAATGCGCTTAGGTACATCTTGTAAAAGATTCGCATACATCTTTATAAAATGTGCTACATCGACCCGTACGTAGCACGGTGGCATGACTGGATGGCTGCAGGCATTCGCATAATCTTCAATTGTCCCGTATCCTGTGAAGTTCCTGATCGCAGCTGTCAATAACGCCTTCGAAGAGTCGCAAACCACCTCCTTCGGATATATTCTAGCTTGAGAAACCCATTCTGCCAACCAATTCGAAATAGCTACCGTCGTGTGCCTCTCGCTGATCATCTAAGAGACTGTGAATTGGCCATGTTGATTATTCACGACTGCGTGGTACAAAAACGGATGGCTACTCTTCGTTCCATCACATTTTTCAAGTTTTCGCACCACACCACCAGTCGCATCGATACAAATACAGGCTGGCTCCCGCTTCGCGTCGTCTCTAAATACATGGAGCTGGTGGTTTGTCCAGTAATGGACGTAGAATGGATCTAGCCCTATGCTGTGGATAGAATTTTGCAGCAGTTCCAATTTCATTATTTGCAACGCACGCAAAGGATCACGGTCTAAGTACTGCGATGCTTCGTACTCATACCTCGCGTTATTAAGAGCCCTTTTTTTATACAGGGTAGGTGGTTCCGGATCCCCTGGTCGCATCCTCTTATCAGCCTGCTCCGCACGATACACGACGGCTGATTTTGCGCGCAACTCTTCAGCAATACGTTGTCTTATGGGCGCACGTAGATAACGTTTGCCACATTTTCCTGGGCCTTTTATGGCTGTGCAGTCAATACGCACGTTCTCGTCAGGAGTGTCATCCGCCATTATGATTGAACAGGTGATCGTCCCTTTAAAATCACACCTACCTATTGAACACCAATGTTATTTAATTAAGATGTGAGGATAGATGGATACTAATGCCAGAACGGAGGGGTCAATCACTTGCGAAGTTTAGTATACACTTAATTCAAAGATTCTGAATTGATTTACATTCATTGCATGCAATTTGAAAACATCGAAGATTTTTCAGAAGATTTTAAAATTATAATTCAAAGATTGAACGTCTTGAAAAATTGAAACGCAGATATAAGTATACCAGATTTTACAAGTGATCAACTCCTCTACTCGCACTGAACGCTCAAAACCACGCAACATGAAACAAGAACGATCATTTTTGTGTTCATAATTTTCAGGGTCATTATTTTGTTGTAATAATAGCTTCGTTTTTTTACAGATCTTCAGCCTGAGTCGCTTCTCTGTATCTCAATTGATGTATGATGTATAGTAACAAATTATTGTATAGTTATGAAAATATTGCATTTTTTATCGATGTTAAACTATTTGGCCGGAAAATAAAGCTGTAAGTAAGTACCACCGGGTATTGATATTATACATACCAGTCATTGTACCACGTGTGCCATCCTTGATCACTTTGGCATAACGAAAATTATAGGCACATGACGATTGCGTGGTTTTGTAAATTTCATCCGAGATCCACTCTTCCCAGAGACCCGGCGCTAAAACCGTACATTCACGTTGGTATACCTTGGCTCTGGCTGCTTCTATTCGCTTATAGATTCTCGGTTCCATAAGCTCAACATATTCATGTCGATCTGCCCAAATTGTGAAGCAGTAGGATCCCGGCTCAACACTCGAGTCATTGTTTTTGTTGGTGGAGACATTAGAGATGATGCTGTCATCCGCCTTCGAGGTGTTGAGCTCGATACGGACGGGATCTATCTGCTGCTGAATGTCGTTTCTACATACCATAGAATACAGAGTCGCTGGCTTCAATTGGTCCTGCAAGTCTTTCGATACCACCTGCCACACTGGATCTAACTTTGATACCACTTTTTTGCCACGTATGATCCGGTCTTTATGTTTCTTCAAAACACTAATAACCGTTTCCCGATTAACTTTAGACGGTTTCCCCACTGGCTTCACCATTTTTGCACAGCACAAACTGAATCGCAATATAAAAGTGTCCGTTCCTGTCCAAAGACTAATGAGAAACTGAGCACAGCCAGCTCAGTTCTTTCAAAAGCGAAATGAGATCAAAAATGCCGAATTGAATGCCCGTACGAAGCGGGATACTTTAAACAAAAATCTACGAAGCGCGCGACACATTGTAGCGCCCTTGCGCTGGCAATGTCTTTAGCTTGCACCGTCCATTTGAGGTACAAACATTTTTTCGTAAGCCAAATCCGTAGAATTTTGACTTCGAACATCTGAACCCGTGAAAAGCATTTTTATTAACAGATATGTATAAGTTTGAACAATATAGTATAATATGGGTATGGTGAAATCAGTATTAGAATGAAAATGGTACTGTATCAGCTTCGATCTGGAAAGCTGCGAAGGCGGTCTAATGAAAAGTTAAAAGGCACAATAAGAGTACCTATTTGAAAAAAATTTGAACAAAAAAAAGGCGAGGGGACAAAAATGACAAGAACATGGAAACCATAATCAAAGTAGTTTCCAATTGATGTTATACCCGAAATAGAAGTAGATGTAGGTATTAATTGAAAAATGAAGTATTGTGGTTGAAACTGCTGGAATGGTATAGTATGGCTGGAATCGCTAAGATATGAGAAAATCAACGCGATGTTCAGCAAAATGTAAAAAATCAATGTAATTTTTTATTTTGAAGTAGACCTATATTTATACTTTTTAAGTAGAGTAGGATTCTTGGATATGTAGGTCAGTCAAACACGTTTTGTTTAACGTTTCGGCCAAAGTTGAGGGCCCTCATCAGAACTTTACTGGTAAAACGATAATAGTGAGGTTTTTTGTTTACAATTTGTTATACTTTTTATTATATATATTGTTATATATTGTTTATACTTTTTAATCCTATTTCTTATCCGTAATAATATGGGCGATCCCACCAATTATCGAGTTATATAGTGCATACTATGAAACGTAAGAACTTCAGAGAAATCAAATTTTTGTGGGCCGAGTCATTAGTTGATAATTGGTGGAATTGACCATACGTACCTACTTGATTATTAATTCTAGATTATCATATTATATTTCATGCAACGCATGCATGAGAAGTGCTACTTCTCGTTTTATAGCCATGGATTTGATAATAGTGCTGCGCATGCGCAATTGGTCCGAATTTACTTCTCGCACTGCGTGCTTTCTTCTCTTTCACTTCGCACTATAGTGCGAAAAGTAAAATCGGACCGAACTGCGCATGCGAAGCATTTTTAAATCTATGGATATGAAGCGCCACCTCAACCATTTTCTGCATGCACCCGTGTGCATTTCTCATGCGTTTGTTGCATAAAGCGTTATGTGACACTTGTTGCGAGAAGGCGGACTCTGGACACAGAGTGTGAAGTTGACCAAACGCGGCTTTGGCCCGTGCTGCGCACTCGCCTCCGCCTCGTGCAGCCAACTTCACAACCTTCGTATAAAATCCTCTTTCTCGCACTTGTATCACAATATACTATTATGTAACCAGAGCTTCGTTACGTTGTTACTATTTACGAAAATGAATCGTCGATATTTGAGTGTACAAATACATAAAAAAATAAAGGAACTTCATCCCTGATTTCAGGTGATTAGTCTATTCTTATTTTCGATTCGTGGATGACAAAATTGTGAAGAATGACTAAAAGTAGGATTCCTGAATTACTGGGAAAACATCGTATGTGCTGTGAGGATATTCCATTACGAGTACCTACACTTAAAACATAAGGAATACAAACACTCATGCAATGAAACCAACGAACATGACGCACTTTTTTTGCGGAAATTCGTGGATTTTCCAATGTGTCACTGTGCTCCACCTATCCGGAGCGATTCGGACCATCTGATGAGCATTTAATGACTGCGTGATCACTTTTTCAAATTTGCCGCCCCTAGTGTGGATTCGCCCTGTAACAGCGTCAGCAGCCCCACAGACGCAAAAAAAAAATCGGAAAAATTCGAAAACGACGAGCATCAAATTCGGGGTTTGGATATTATGGGAGCATTTAATTAGCATTTAATTGTTACCTAGTTACTTTTCGAAATTTACCACCCCTAGTGTGAATTTGCCCCGTGACAGCGTCAGCAGCCCCACAGATGTACGAAAAAAATCGGAAAAAATCGGAAACGACGAGCACCGGATTCGGGCTCTGGATTTTTCTGAAGCATTTAATTAGCATTTAATTATGGTGTAGTTATTTTTTCAAAATCACCTACCCTTAGTAGATATTCTGATGTGGCGCTGCTAGCGCGCGTCCAAGCTGGCACCGCCACAGGTTTTTTCAAAAAACCGTGGAGCGACAAATTCGGCACTACAGCATTTAATTAGCATCTAATTAGCACTTAATTATTTCATATAGTAAACTTAATATTTTTTATGTGGCGGTGCCAGCTTGATAGACGTACTAAATACTCACGTTCGTCACATAGTGCTGAATGGTCATTCTGGCGGTTTTTTGTTCTTGATTTATTTAATTTTATCGCTTTGTAATTTTTTGCCGAGAAAATTTGATTTCCAAACGCTTGTATTCCCAAAATTGAGTAAGATATTTTAAATATCAGTATAACATCAAATGGGAGCTACATTTTGCTCGCGTCGACTCAGTGTAGAGGGGCTGAAATCGACCCACCCAGTGAGAATTTATGAATTTTTTGTAGCACTAACTGGTCTATTTAGGTTTTGTTTCCCATTCAAGCCTCATGTTAAAGAATTCAAAACCTTAAGGCGTTTGCCAAAAAAGAAGATATCGATTGTGAATATTCTTCAAACAAACAATCGATTGTGAAATTTTCAAGAAGAAACTAATTCGTGAAAAAAGAGATTTTATTCTTGTAACGGTATAAGACAGATCAGAGTTATAAGACTATCTTGAATTTAATAAAAAAAACATTTAGGGATTTTGTTTTGATTTATTTATTAGAAGCCCCGTTTGGGCGGCAGATGTATTTTGTGACGTTCTGACAAAACCATTTCTTACCTTATGAAAAATTTTCACACAGTTTTTTATCATTCGCATACCACACTCTATCTCACACCTCACCTCCTTAGCCAACTTTTCCCCTCAGAATCACATCATGCTTATATCCGCACTTTTGCGTATTTTGTCATGTTGAATGAGTGATTTTAACACCCCGCAATACAGTTAATAAATCTTCCATATTGATAATTTGGAAAAATTTTTGACGCATATTGAATTTTATTTTTATTTCATAGAGCAAAATATTATCACAATTTTGTAATATTATAAAACTATAGTAGGCAATTATAAAGAAAATCAAAACTGGGAACACTGCGGAAAGTCTAAATTTTTTAGAGGAATAAATTTTGATCACACACTCCGCTTGAATTAAAAATAAAAATCAAATAGGCCTTCAATTTGTAAGTGATTGTCAATCTTTCTCATTGATAGTCAGATTCTATAATAAATATGTACCCAAAACAAGAAAACCTCTAGCTCTGTGGCAACGACGCGCGCTCAATTACCAAATTGATTTTTGAAGTTTTTAATTTTTCAAGACTAATATTGAATTTTTGTACATACGTCCTACAATTTATTTTAAGCCTTGAACTGAATTTTTGGGTCAATCCGACCACATACCCGATCTGCTGATAGATCTACAAACTAGACTTTCTTGAAATATTCGCTCGAATAATATTCTAATCGTCGAAGAAAAAAGTCAAGACTACCATTGAGGGGAAAGAGCTTCTTGACGTTGATCAATTCGTCTTATTGATTATTATGTTGGTACAAGCTATACGCAACCTTCGAGTCCTTCAATGTTGTCACTCCAAGGTACATCCTTTATATTCTAGTCTGGTCATAAAGAATGCACAAGGCTTCGAACGTAACCAGTGGTCGCGATACTATAATAAATCTGTCATTCTAGAAAATTTTGCGTTGTTTGCAGTACTGACTTTTAGATTTCACGACACGGTGTCTTATCCTTGAACGTATAGTTAACCATTATTTATCAAAAAATTTCCAAACATTATTGAGAAATATGCCATTCCTTAATCTCTGTGCTGTGCATCACTCTATGCGTTGGATGGGTGAGACGGTTTTAACAATTCACTCACACTTTACTGAGAACATCGTGCTACTCGTTCATGGTGAGGATGATTCAACGTGGCATGGAAAATTACAAGCCTACATAGGTATAGCGTGTCTAATAGCATAAGGTCGTAAGCCTGGAAAAAACGATTTTAGTAATATATGGTTGTATAATTTTTTCTTTACTGGACTCGCTACAAAAATGATGAAATGGCATGAATAATTGGAAATCAGGATTTTCAAAACC
This sequence comes from Macrophya annulata, assembly GCA_963924015.1. NCBI lineage: Eukaryota > Metazoa > Arthropoda > Insecta > Hymenoptera > Tenthredinidae > Macrophya > Macrophya annulata. The sequence continues at coordinate 14,619,619 of OZ001258.1, forward strand.
TGACAGCAAAAAATCGTATGTTGGCGGATACGACCTTCTACTTGTAAATTTTGATTTTCGTTAATTATTTAAATTTTTTTGTTTCAAATTCCTTGTGCATATAAGCTTTACCGGAATTAGTTCAGCAATAATCGTACGAAAATCAATCTACCTATCATTACCTAGATGAAAAAGCGAGGTACGAACCTAAATAGTCAATCAAAACAAATCCTAATTCGTAACACCTGCATCTCTATAGACAGATGAACTAAGAAAATTAGAATTAAAATGCCTAATATTAGTAATGCAAGGAGCATCTTAAACTCGCATGGTTTTTGCTGATTTCATACTTAATCCGGCTGATTTCTCGATTTAACTCGAAGAGATTTACGTTTGTCGTTCAAAATCCGATAATTTGTTGCTCGTTAAACCAATTGGTTTTTCATTTCCAGTAAATAATCAGTATATGAAGGATTCTTTGTCAAGTGAGCCACCTATTTTCATCATGATCGCAAATTCATAAAAATTTTTATTCTGACCATTAGCCTTTATTCGAGAACCTTTTGAGAATTTTTTCAGATTTTTAGCACTGCTGGTAGCCTAGATATGAAAGATGTGTTCAATTTTTGATTTTCTATATCTATTTATTACGCATGAGAAAGAAAAAATAATTAAAAATAAGTACACGAAAAATCTGTTTTTCCTCAGCTTTCCGATGGAAATATTTTTAATTAAAGAAAGTGCTCTAAAACCAAAAATCGTCGAAAAAACAAGTAAAAAGGTGTTTTTGGATCTTCGGGCCGTTTTGATTTTGATGAAAAAATTTATAAGTCATCCATCCGATTCCCCAAGTTTTCTGTAAAATTTGCGTTATGGGCCAGCTATTTGTTCCTGGAAAACTAAATTGGAAAATCACTATGAAGACGGTTTTTGGTCATATATAACTATCTTGAACTATCATAAAAATCTCTGCCGATAATTCTATTTTTGTAATTTTTTTTCTCGTGCACTTGTTGATTGTTTCGAAGGCGTTCAAGATGATATTATGACTAAATACCGTGTTTATGGTGCTTTTTCAATTCATTTTCCTAGGAACAAATGGCCGGCCCATAACGCAAATTTTACAGAATACTTGGGTAATCGGATGGATGGTTTATAAATTTTTTCATTAAAACCAAAACGGCCCGAAGATCTAAAAACACCCTTTTACTCGTTTTCTTGACATTTGTTTACTTTTTCTTTTATCTCAATTTTTTGAGCTTTTTTTCATAGATCTTTATCTCCATCAATCGAAATTGGAGGAATTTGACCCTCTAAAGGTATTATTCCATTCAATCCATTTCTTATTCCTATATTAAATACCTTAATTGTAATACAATATTTCCATCAGAAAGCTAAGGAAAAAACAGATTTTTCGTGTCTTTTTAATTATTTCTCCTTTCTCATGCGGAATAAATAAATATAGAAAATGAAAAAATTGCACATATTTCTCAAATCTATAGGCTACCAGTAGTGTTAAAAATCTGGAAAAATTCCCAAAAAGTTCTCGAATATAGGCTAATCGTCGGAATAAAATTTGCTATAAATTTGCAATCATGATGAAAATAGGTGGCCCACTTGACAAAGAATCCTTCACATGGCCCCACTTAAAAGGAAGCAATGTCATCCATAAGAAAATTATGCAATATAATGCAGTCCAACCTCATTTAAAGTCCAAGTCGGAGGCGTTAGGGAAAAAATTCTTAGAATTCGAGTTCCCCCACTATCGTGCTTGACAGCGTTTTACGTCTAAGCTTCCCTATAAGACTATAGATGTTTTTGTTCTATGAAAGGAAAATGCAAATAGAGCGAGTGGTGGGGGAAGCGTTCTCGACAATTTTTAAGAAATTGAGGGGAAGAGTCTTATAACGCGTAGTCTTATAACTTGTTTAATTTCGTAGCAGGAGCACATTCTTGAACTATTGTCAAATTCTGATAGTGAGCGAGAGACCGTTCTCACATACACTATTCAGTATAGACTTGTGTCTATATACCTATCAGTTCAATTCCCGGGCTGCCTGATAATTTTTCTCGTCAATAAAAATTTTAAGTCTTCTAACTTATTAGTCTTACAACGAGGTTGAACTATATATCGGTTTCCATTGAAAAGATCGAAATGACCTTGATGTGTCCCTGGCAGCCTCATACAAGATCAAACGGACCAGATTATCTGATTTCTTCGTCGAAACTAAACAACTTTTGTCTCACAAATGTTTCTGTATCTCGCTTCATATTTTAGATATTAAGAATTATCGTTACTGTCTCACCCGGTATATTTTTCATCACGTCGAATCGATTATTAAGAGGCGGCAAACAAATGAAAAGTTGACTTGAGAGTGTCAGGAAAGCTAGCACTTAATGTTGATTGCTAACAAAGTACTGCTTCATATAAGAAACGGGTGAAAAATTTCAGACAGTCTATGACAATCCTGTTTCTTTTCAAGGTGTAGCCATGGAGCTAAAGGACTCAGTGTACTCAACTTACGATAGCGAAGTCATAAAACTTGTTCTTGACGTATTAAAATCAAAGTAAGTACTCACATGGTATGTTCCCCCCCCCCCCCCCCCCCCCCCCCCCCCCCCTTCCCGACGCCACCACCTCGCACACCAATAATACTGCCTGTTTTTTTTAAATGATCAATGAAATTCTCAAAAACCCGGAGGTGGGCACTTAGAATGCTTTTATTGCATAACACGTCACCTCAATTCGACGTACCCTTAGACTTCAACAATTGCAATATCACTCATTTTTTTGAACATGTAGTACCGTGAAAAGAAACTACTTACACCATTCCCTTTGGCGATAAGTCTTATCGTGTCGACGGGGCAAAATATTGGAAATTTCGAGTTTCCACTTCGATGGCTATTTCAATTCATAAACCTTTTATTCGTCTCTTTACAGCAAGCATGTCAAACTTGCGGCCCACAGCGAATATCTCTGCGGCCCAGCCTATTATAGTACATAACAAAAGTCTTAATAAAAATTTCGTAACTTAAGGAGGTTCAAGCGTAACTATTGAGTCAAAATAGTGTCTGAATTTTTTTGTATTCTCAAATCTTCAAATAGTTATAAAAATTAATTAATTTGATTATAATAATTTATATCAAATTCACTAACTGATAATTTTTATTTATTTAATAACAAAATGTCATGAAACGACTTCGGTATTCTTGACTCGTACAGTAAAGAAAAAAATGTGACAACAGCGCGTTGGCAAAAATGAATTGCAAATATAAAGGACGATTTTGTAATAAAAATATAGCAGCGTAGAAACAAAATGTTATTAAAAGTAATAAAGCTCGAAATGAAGACGAGAAAAATTCAAACTTTATAGGTAATTATCAACATATTTTAAAATTTGAGGTTGTATTTATGTTGTTATATTAATGCAAATTATTTGAGTTTTTTAAATGGAAAAGAACATAATTGAATTCGTTTATAATTGAAATAGGCCTTTTTTAAGCTGACTTAATTATTGTCATCTAAAATTTTTTGTTGAGAATATTTAATTAATTATTTTTCATGCCTTCTAGAACTAAGTGGACGACGATTGATCGATATAAAATTATTTGATGACAGTATGTGGTGTCACTCTTGTGACAAGAGCTTACGTCTGCGAAATTCAGTCAACGAAACAAGAAATGGATTAGTGAGTATATTTCACGTAAAATGTACTAGTTGTAATAAAATTTTGACAGTTGATACATCAACCACAGAGAACGGTTCAGCGACTAGACCAACCGACTAAAAGTTGGTGCCGCAATTGAATGTATTGCCAATGAAAGCTGCTTGGAAAATTTAAAGGCTGAGAAAGAGATGACTCTCAAAAAGGAAGGGTATGGATCGGAATAATCGCTAAGTTAACTATTAATTAATTATTTGTCTTAATCTCCGAGGTAAATTTTTTATAAAATTAAAAATGATATAAGAAACTCTGGTTCATTCCTCCAAGTACTTATAATTTATATCATACGATTATCTCCTATTTTATTATAATAACAGAGAAATGATAATTATTGGATTATTCTCTTAATTAATAGACATAATTGTACATTAAAATACGATTATTAAATTCAAAATATGTAATTATGACTTACAGCTAAATATTTCTAAACAAAAAATCATTCGAACTCATTTGTATATTATTGACTTCAATAAGTGATAGTAAATTTAATATAATTTTTATTTTTATGTTATTAATATAGTTTGAGAAAGTTAAGTAATTGGTCCGAGAGTAATGTTATTTATTTGACAATTGAATAGACACGCAGATATCAATAATAACCTGCCTGCAACATGCATAAATAATACTGAGCAGAAGGAACATGACTGCCGTAAAGACTTCGAAGGCTCGTCTAAAACTATGGAAGCTGACATGGCGAAAGAAATTTTTCTAAACAACCCTCATTTTGACGAAATCAATGTCAAGCTGGGAACATTAATAGAAGATGATGATTCGAGCACTATTGCAACATTACGTAAGGGAGCTGGTTATGAAACTAAAAAATTGAGCGATAAGAATCATGCTCTTTCAAAATTAAGCAAGTGCTTGTATGCCTCAAAATTATCTACCGAACTGGTAAAATATTTAAAGTATTGCTTCAGCTGTGTTTTGGAAAAGAATAAAAATAATGTTGAAGCAACGAAAGCTGGTCTTCTGAATATAATTCCACATGCGTATGATAATCATTCAGGACGTGGCGATTGGTGTAAATATAAGCCTGATCCAGATAATTGTAAACATAAAGTTTTGCCTGGAGGTAAAGGTTGAACTGATATGGCACTTCAAGAAAAACTAAAAACTATTTTTACTTCTTTCGCTAACGTCGCAGATAAATTTTCTCCATTTACATCAAGCCAATCTAATGAGTCCTTAAATAAAACAATTACAAGCACAGCTCCCAAGCATCTTCATTATAGAAGATCATCATCAAATGATATTCGAGTTAGTGCGGCTATTATTTATAAAAATCTTGGCAATATAACCATTGACGCTGTCAATGAAAAAATTGACAGTTCACCCACAACTACTTCATCTATGAAGTTCCGACTGAAAAAAGATGAAGTGGCACGCCGACGAAAAGTCAAAGCACAGACAGTTCAATTCAAAAAGCGTCGCAGGCAGCTTTTCAGTAGCAAAGCAAATAAATGTAATAAAGCTGTTCAAAAAGAAGGAATATGTTATGAGTCAGGGAGTGGGTTGGATGTCGGAATTGATTTTGTGGACAGGTCTGATACGATTCCAAGGGTTGATTTGTCATCTTCTCCTGTTTTTTTTTTTTTTTTGATTTGGAAACTACTGGACTTGGTGCGAATAAAGAAATTGTTCAAATAGCTGCTAAGTACGCAGAAGTGCAATTTGACATTTATATTAAACCGATATACGGATTCACTTCTGAAGCTTCGGAAATCACACGACTGACACCTCAAAATGATGAATTATATTACAATTCTACTCCTATTATATCTCATTCAAAAATTTATGCTGCAAATAGTTTTTTTACAGTTTTTGGAATCGATAAACGATAGAATAATCCTACTCGCCCATAATTGTTTTAGATTTGATGGTCCAACACTATTGAATTTTATTAAGAATGAAGGAATGAAGATGGAATTTTCATCGTTAGTTGTTGGATTCGCTGATTCTTTACCGTGATTTCAATCTAAACTGAAAGACCAACGTGGTGCAAAGTCTAGTTATAAACAAACAGTATTGGCTAAAGAGTTTTTAGATTCGAATGTACTGAGTGGTGCTCATAATGCAGCAAATGCTGTAGATGTTCTTCAAAAACTTGTAGAAAATAAAAATATAAATGTAACACGAGATAATAACACAAGCTACTGAAAAAATTAAATGTGATAATATTCAAGCAACCCTTTAATGCCTACGAAGTGATAAAGATAATAAAGAAGTTGGAGGCCTATCAATCCACATGATAAAAAAAATCGCGACAACTGGGATCACTATGAAGAATTTACGTCAATGTTATATTTCCAGTGGTTGCAAAGGAATAAGAATTTTATTAGCACAGGATGTAGGTGGAAAACTTCGTATCACCAAAAGCCGAAAAATCATTGATAATTTATCAATAATTTAATAATTTGGTACTTTTCTGTTTACATGTAGGTTTCATAAGCTTTCTCGGAGTAAAATGTTTGCAGCGCCGGCCCTAGCCCTTGATCAAGATAGAGCGAGATTGTCTTTCGGCGCCCTTTAATCGACGCTTTCACATCACATAAATTTTATTTCAGTTTATGTTAAATAAATAATAATTACACCCCCGCCCCCAAAACAACGCTCGGAAAATGATCGACTGACCAATCGCGTACTAGTGCCTAATTTTTTTTTTTTTAATTAATCGAATAATGCTCAGAGATCGAAAATATGTATTTTTAAATCAATTATGGAGGGCGCAACATCTGCAAAAAGCGCGAATACGGCGAGAAATAGACAGAATTCGATCTTTCCGAATCCAATGGCATTGAAAATTTGTTTGTACATTGGTTAACATTATTTTCTGGTAAGACTCCAAATATATTGTTTCTTTTGAATATTTCGAGTCATTATAACTGAATAATAATGCAAATATTACGGAAAATGACGTTCAACTAACGAATTCTTGTCTCTCATTTCCCGAAATAATTTTTTTTCTATCTCTTAACTGAATTCTGGGGGTACTGGATTTTGTTGACTTTCAGAATATTTATTCAGTCGGAAAAATTTTGAGGAAATGCAAAAAATAAAAGGGGAATACTTACTTGTGAATTTAAGGTTTTTTATTGACCAAATATATCAGAAGGAAACCATCGAAGGGAAGGTAAGAACAATAGTTATTTTTTACTTACGCAGGCTTCCAAATCCATTCGTAGATTATTATGCAAATATCTTTCAAATGAAGCTGTTTACAGAAAAATATTATGAGATATTTTTTATCGTATATTTTAAGGTTCATAAAAAAGATCTCTTGACTTCTTGCTCTACATTTACCCATTTCAAAGATATTTACAAAATAATCCATATGAAATTTATAGACATGTTCAAACTGCAAAACGGATTTATAGATTATTTGCAGGATATCTTTGAAACGACGAGGTTTACAGAAAAATGACATTAGACCATTTTTGTAGCCCATGAAATTTCCTATAAAAAATATTTCTTGCTGAATTCTCCTAAACCTACTTATTTTCGAGATTTTTGCAAAGTACTTCAAATCCCTCTCACTCATCTGATCGCTATTTCAACATTATTTAATTGAATTTTACACGTTCAACTGGGAAAAAAAACTTCAATTAAACTCTTTTTGGATCTCCTAGTGGGTAAAAAAAGAAAAAGAATTTGAACGCGAGCTATACTGCTCCGGCAGTGACGAAATATCTCTGGTGCGTCAATTAAAAAATTACGAACTATTACGCGGTTAGTCACTACATGGTCGAAAACCGGGGGTGTCCTGTAGCTCTATAAATAATAAAATTTGGTACCTATGCAGCCTAAGTGTCCCTGCCGCCTACCACGCGACCCTCGCCCCGCCACGCGGTCTCACGCCACTCAAAAGGCACTGTCAAACTTTTATTTTTCGTTAGAAATTGTTTTCTGCATTTGAAATTTTGGTGCCCCTTGCCACCTGGCGCTTAGACCGACCACTCCTCTCGCTCTACCCCAGGGCCGGCGCTGAATGTTTGATGCAATAAAAATTTTTAATTTATTAACAATTTTGAAAATACGCATTTATTCAAGAACTATAATGAAATATTTCTAATATGTAATAAAAATTTTAATGCTATATATTATTTTTTTTTCTAATTTCAACATTATTTTGAATTTATATAATTATTAATATTATTCTGATTTTTTAAACATCAATTTTTGAAATAAAGTTAGAAAATTAAATTCGTAATTTTTCTCTCTCTTCAACTATATCTCTATCTTTTTCTTTTTTCTCAGCTACTCGCGCGGCGTTGCCAAACCCTCAATAAAATATATTGCTATCAAAAAACAAAATTAGAAATTTAAGTTTAACTTTAATTATTTCGGAAATTATATCGGTAATGTTATATTGTTAAGATATTATAATATTTTGCAATTATTTAAGTTTATTACACGTAGTTCTTTATTCCTTTAAGTTGGGAGATTATTATCGAAAAAAATAACAAAAGACGCGATGAAAGCTTGTCAGCCATAAGAGCCAGTGTATAAGAAATCAAAAATTGTCATTTTTGAAAGTTTTTATGAGAAACGAGACGGTGAATCATTTTGAAATTTTGAGAATACATTATTAATATATTCATTTATATGTTTACTAGCGACCCGCCCCGGCTTGGCACGGGTGCAATGCTGATAATTGTTATTTTCCTCGCTAGAGAGTTCCGATAAACGCGTGCGATCGCTGCTAATCGTAAAGTGCTGTAGGGCGAAGCGCAGCCTTCGACGCGCTAATTATAGGCACGCGCCGCCGGCCCCCCGGCCTGTACCGCCGCAACCGCCATGTCCCTGCATTTTAAATCTGTAATATCTTCGAAAAGATTCATTTAAATTACATGCTCTAAAGGGCCATGTTGATCTATATTAAATGCACAATGTATTTAAGGTACTTAATTGGATAAGGATTAATGCTGTATTGCTTAAAATCGCTTCGTAAATAAGTCATCATTTCTCGTAAAAAGTAAAGAATAAAAAATGGTTATTGTGGGTTATCCCTAAGAGATAGACATATACCATCGCGGACTTTTTTGTAGACCTTTTTAAGGTGTACAATACTGTAGTACATTATACCCCGCAAAAACATTGTAAATGTAAAAAATACCGCCAAGTACAAAGAGAATGCCACTGGGAAAAAATACAAAAACCTATCAAATCAGGAAATGATGCCAAGCACCACAACCTTCTTGCAATTATACGTCGTAAAGTCGGACCTCACTGATTCGTGTAGAGATATCGAAAAATCATTTCAAGAGCTACATACTTGGCGGGCACATTCCTTTCTCCCATTGTACTACAGTTATTCGCACCTTTTTCAGTATACTTCTTTCAGCCTATATCTGCCAGAGCAAACAGGTGTTCGGATGAAATTTATTAGTGAAAAATAATTCATTCTCAAAATTTTAATATCTTGAAAATCTAGATCATTCGCATCGATTCAAGTCTCAACTGATTATTTGTCTGTTGAAGAATTTAAAATATCTTTCGGTCTGAATGCATTGTGCCTATGTTGTTATTATATTGTATTGCGTTACCCCCATTCAGAGGATAGTCTACTCTGTATAGGGGTTGTACTCCCGTTGGTTCAACGCCGTTATTATCTCTGTATCAGGATTTACTGACTCTGTATCAGGATTTTCGGTACCCGAAATCTTCAAAAAAAGGATTCCCTAATACATTTCGGTTCGCTGGGAAGATAGTGTTTGCAATCAACAATCGACTGATTATTAACGATGATTTGTATTTAGTCTCTTAATAATCAAGTAGGAGTAACGATGAAAGGTATGAAATTATCCCGCATGAGATTCTTATATTTTTCACTGATAAAATAATTACGAACTTGTATAATGAATATAATTAATATCAACTATTGATTTTGATCTTATATGTTTACCTAGCGAGGCAATTATAACCGCGTCAAATACATCAGGGATAATATTAAAAACTGAAAATTGTATTTGAAGAGAAAGTGATTTCGAATTATTATTAAGATTTCCGTGGCGATAAATGAAAGAAATTCTTGATTTATCAATATAATGCGACAAGCTAGATTATTTCGATTGTTCTGAATCATTCAAATCAGTGTATACAATTTCATCCGATTGAGAACATCAACGCAGGTTCATATAAAACCTAGCTTTGTTAACATAGGGTGTATACCTACAATATGCACTCAATAGAATATCAGAGCCCGCAAGCCTGTACTGTCAATAGACTCAGAACTATTACTAGAGAAAGCCAGAACATTAAGGGATTATGAATCAATAATTTTGAACCTGTTCATGCAAATCATATACTATACAATATATATTTATTCATTATCAATGAATAGAATGTAACTCGATCGTTTTCACTCAAGTTTTGATTATGATAACGAGACTGGAGTCAGGAACAGAGTGGGAGAAAGGAATGTGCCCGCCAAGTATGTAGCTCTTGAAATGATTTTTCGATATCTCTACACGAATCAGTGAGGTCCGACTATACGACGTATAATTGCTAGAAAGCTGTGGTGCTTGGCATTATTTCCTGATTTGATAGGTTTTTGTATTTTTTCCCAGTGGCATTCTCTTTGTACTTGGCGGTATTTTTCACATTTACAATTAGGCCTGGAGCCGGCGACAAAAAAACGTGTCAAACTCGAAACTCCGTCATAATCCTTTAATACCTTGTTCTGAGGAATAGAAATTAGGGCAGTCCGGTATGGCTGGCTGTAGGGGTGGCTTTCAGCCAGGGTGACTATTCAAACATGCCGAAAAATTTTATAATCTTGGACGATGAGTTACCGAATGGTTATTATTGATTTTGAAATTTTACGAAAAAAAAAGTTGACGGAAGCATAATGCCATACCGATCAAGCGCGTCGGTCCTTCCGCCATACTGCCCTAAAGTTGTCGATTTTTCATACTTTTTCGGGTTATCCGTAACCACCTGATTTTTTGTACACAACTTGATTTTCGGTTATTATTTACGAATATAACCATGCCATACCATTGCCACGCGTCTATCCGGTCGCCATACCTGGAGAAAAGCATCGCTTTTTGGCGTGATTTGGGGTCATTAGTAACGGTATGGCACTTAGTTGGGCCTAAGTTTATGATGTAAAATAACCGTTTCAAGTAATGCCATACCAATCGGACGCGTGTAAATAGCGGCCATACCGAAAGAAAGACGTCAAATTTTTCGAAGAAATTAGACGACTCGAAACCGTATGGCATTAAACTTATTCGAATATGTAACCATAACTAATATAAATGTACATGTGCAATACCGGTAGGACGCGGCCATTGGAATATAAATCGTTTCAAAGTGGCAAATTCTTTGCAGGGAAATCGGATAATTCGTAACCGTGTGGCACTGAATTAGTTTTGATGTTTTCTCATAAGCAATACAAATATACATGTGCCATACCAATAGAATGCGGCAAACGTACGAAATATATAAATATAATAACATATTATTAATGAATTGTTGAATAATATGGAGTCAAATGTCTCTTGTTATAAAATATGTATCGATGCAAAAAAGAAACAACAAATTCAAACGAAAAAACTAAAATAGTGGAAAATTACTGATGTTCACTGACATCATCATTACGCGAATCGCCTAACACGCTATCGTCATATTCATCGTCAACGTCGTAGCCATCGTCGTCTTCGCCAACCGTCAATTTTTTATGCTTATTCAAACCCATCTCAAAATCGGCCTTCTTTCAAAATCTCAAAAAATTCTTAGGAATATAATTTTCAATCTCAATCATCTTGTCCCAAAAAATAATATCGAGGGCTAAGGACCAGAAGGGCGTAACCAGCAGTTTTTCGATTTTTCAGAATCGTGCTGCCATGAGGGCGTATCTGCAAATTTAACACGCGAGCTCCATAAGGGAAAATGTGGAAGCATTCTGCCAAATGGGCGTAAGCGACAGTCACGTTCAGCGGGATGCTGCCAGACGGGCGTAACATCATTTTTTTTTTTCTTTGTGGCTTACGCCTTTCTGGCAGCATGTTTTCCAGCGTTTCGTGATTTTTATAATCTCATTGCAGCCAGAAGGGCGTAAGATCATTTTTTATCATTTTTTTTTTTTTTTGTAGCACGCGGTCTTTCGGCAGCATGTTATCATTATTTTTTCAGAGCCAGGAGAGCATCACTGTATTTATGGTATCAATAAAATTTCAAAAATCCTTGAATGGTTATGAATGAAAACCATAATTATTTTTAGTAGCCTCTGAAATAACACGAAAAAGATTAATTATGAAATCTGTGACTCGCGTACTACGACGTTCTCTTGTAAACTAGAATCGACTTACATTTTATTCCAAATTTGTAATTAAAACGAATAAATGCATTCGTTCGAATTAGTTTGAAATATAACAAAAAATTCAAGATTTTTATAGCCTCAAGAAATAACCTGACATTACGGCAAAACATAAAGCAAAAACTCAATATTTTCATATCCTTGTAAAATAACTTGACAAAAATGATGCTACGCTCTTCTGGCTGCAATGAGATTATGAAAATTACGAAACGCTGGAAAACATACTGCCAGAAAGGCGTAAGTCGCAAAAAAAAAAACGATGTTACGCCTTTCTGGCTGCAATGAGATTATAAAAATCACGAAACGCTGGAAAACCTGCTGCCAGAAGGGCGTAAGCCACAAGAAAAAAAAATGATCTTACGCCCTTCTGGCAGCATCCCGCTGAAAGTGACTGTGGCTTGCGCCCATTTGGCAGCATGCTTTCACATTTTTCCCTTATGGAGCTCGCATGTTAAATTTGCAGATACGCCCTTATGGCAGCAGCCCCAGTTTTTTGTGGATTACGCCCTTCTGCCTCTTAGCCCTCGATATATATGAGCAATTCCGCCAATTATAGACGTCCGATCCGGTCTCAGCCTCTCGGATTTTTTTGTAACTTCACCAGCTGAGTTGACTTCGAAAAAGGAGTCCCAAATTTTCTTGAGATTTCATCCTCCATTGTTTTCACTGCTATTCTATGGGGTATTCTGTGATTTTCTCATTGTTTTTGTTTTTCATTAAGCTTTTGCGCTATTTTACCAGCATAAAAAAATATAAGAAATATAGGTCTTCTGTGTAAAAAAATCTCAGGTTCTCGAAATAAATATCGATTTTTCACTTATCATTGTGAAAAGCCGTTAAAATTAGGTTTAAACACTGAAAAGCCTTTTCTCTGCCCTTGCCCAAATTTATGAAAAAAATCGATATTTTCTTCGAAAAGCTGAGAGAATTTTGCATGAAATGTGTGATTTTCGGGATGGGATCTTCGTAAATACTCGAGAACTTAATTAAAAAAACAATAAATTCATCAATAATGCCATCTGGAAAATTTCAAAATCCTCAATTTGTTACTACAATTATTCTTTTGAATATGAATCAGATCCAAAAGCTTGTCAATATGTATCAAATTAAAAAAAATGCTTGTAGTAACAAACTGACGATTTTAAGATTCTCCAGGTGGTATTATTACTGAATTTTTTGTGGTTTTTAATTAATTTCTCGAGTATTTTCGAAGATCCCATCTCGAAAATCACACATTTCATGCGAAATTCTCTCAGCTTTTCGAAGAAAATATCGATTTTTTCATAAATTTGGGCAAGGGCAGAAAAACGCCTTTTCAGTGTTTAATCTTGATTTTAACGGCTTTCCACAATGATAATTGAAAAATCGATATTTTTTCGAACAGCTGAGATTTTTTCACACAGAAAACCTATATTTCTTATATTTCTTTATGCTGGTAAAATAGCGCGAAAGTTTAATGAAAAACTAGAAAATTGAGAAAATCACAGAATACCCCATATAATAACAGTGAAAATAATGAAGGATGAAATCTCGAAAAATTTGGGACTCCTTTTTCGAAGTCAACTTTCAGCTGGTGAAGTTAAAAAAAAATCCGAGAGGCTGAGGCCGGATCTGACGTCTATATTTGGTGGACTTGCTCATATATATTATATTAGCGACTTTGAAACGATGTCTTTCACATCGGCCGCGTCCTATCGGTATTGTACACGTATACTTATGTTATTTATTGTTGAACATTCAAACAATTTTAATGCCATACGGTTTCGAATCATCTCATCACCCTGCAAAAAATTGGTGACTTTGAAATGACTTATACTGAAACAGCCGCGTCCTACTGGTATGGCATTTTCGTACTTGGGTTAGTTTCCATAATAATTACTTGTCATATAAATTTCGAGTGGTTTCTAATCACCCCAAATCACACCAAAAAGCGACGATTTCCTCCAGGTATGGCGACCGGATAGACGCGTCGCAATGGTATGGCATGGTTATATTTGTAAATATTAACCGAAAATCAAGTTGTGTACAAAAAATCAGGTAGTTACGTATAACCCGAAAAAGTATGAAAAATCGACAACTTCAGGGCAGTATGGCGGAAGAACCGGCGCGCTTGATCGGTATGGCATTGTGCTTCCGTCAACTTTTTTTTCGTAGACTTTCGAAATAAATAATAATCATTCGGTAACTTATCGTCCAAAATTGTAAAATTTTTTGGCATATTTGAATAGTCACCCTGGCTGAAAGCCACCCCTACAGCCAGCCATACCGGACTGCCCCAATTTCTATTCCTCAGAACAAGCTATTAAAGGGTTATGAAGGAGTTTCGAGTTTGACACGTTTTTTGTCGCCGGCTCCAGGCCTAAATGTTTTTGCGAGGTATTTCACTACTTTTTGTAGGTTGCGGTTGATATAGATATAGTATAGGGGCAAGTCCACCAATTATCAACCAATGAACTGGATGTCAAAAATTTGATTTGTTTGAAATTTTTACCTTTTATAGTATGGTCTAAGATTGGAAAGTTCACCAAGTCTCATCCCTTTGAGACCTACCGTTCGCGAGCTGAATTCAATTGATGAAAAGTGTATTATTCAGACGCTTAAGTGACAAAGGTCTGTGAAAAATACACTTTTCATCAATTGAATTCAGCTCACGCGAGATCCTGCCACCATCCCACTTTACAAATTTGGGTTTCTTGATGAAAAAATCTCAGCTTTCGGATAAAAAATTCAAAAGAATGATAAACCATGGCGGCGCACTTAAAAAAGCTGTTTTTTCTCAAAAAAACGTGTTTTTCCAATGGATTTTAAAAAGATATTCGAAAATAAAAGATATATTCGAAAAGGTGAGAATTTTTCACGTAGGAAACCTATTTCTTCATGTTCATTTTGTAGCATTATTTACACGCTCAATTGACAAAAGTCTTCAAATAATACACTTTTCATCAATTAATCTCAGCTTACGCGAGATCCCGCGGCTGTCCCACTTTACAAATTTGGGATTCTCATTGAAAAAATCTCAGCTTTCAGATAAAAAATTCGGAAGAATGATTGAATTTGGTGGCGCACTCGAAAAAGCTGTTTTTTCTCAAAAAACGTGTTTTTTCAATAAATTTTGAAAAGATATTCGAAAACAAAAGATATATTCGAAAAGCTGAGAATTTTTGACATGAGAAACCTATTTTCTCATATTTATTTCGCAGCGACAAAGATACGATAAAAATTTGCATTCAATCCTCAGTTACGTCAAAGTACGAAAGTTGAATGTTGCATATCTCGTGAACGGTAGGTCTCAACGGGATGAGACTTGGCAAACTTTCCAATCTTAGACCATACTATGAAAGGTAAAAATTTCAAACAAATCAAATTTTTGACGTCCAGTTCATTGGTTGATAATTGGTGGACTTGCCCATAGATATAGATACGGATATATAGGTAAATAGGGAAATAGGTATATAGACATATAGGTGCGTAGACGTAAATGACAACGACAACGATAATAACAATAACAATAATAATAACAATAACAATAATAATAACAATAACTACAATGATATCAAGCCGGAAAAACAGTTTTCCGGAGTTCTTTTCATCAAGAAAAAAAAGGATGGGTTTATCAGGGGAAGAAAAAGTATAAAAAAGTAATGAAAAGCCGAAAAAAAGGTCAAAATTGAAAATTTCACATAAAATAATTCCCTATAATATATTGACAAACAACAATTTCATACAGTGCGTTAAATCCAAATTCGATCTGGGTACACTGACAATTTCTTCTTGTCATTGGCAAGGGTGGCCTCACATATCGATGAACAACAATTTCATACAGTTCATTCATTGTAATTAGATCTGGGTATATCTACAATTGTTTTGGTGTCATTGGCAAGGAATGCCCTATATATGTGAAATTCTCAACTCGAAAGAATATATTCTCTCATTTAAAATCGCAATACAGAGAAAAAAATTATAAGTTTGTCAGTAAAACAGCGAAAATCGATTCATTTCCGGTAGAATCGGAAGTTGAAATTAAACGAGACATGGCAATTTTTCATGCCCATCATTTGATTGTAAAGTTCTTTGAATTTCAGCTCTTTTCATCAAGCAGTTTCAGAGATCACCGTGCGAGCTTGTCGAACAGGCTGACAGATAGACCGACATCTTTCTAAAAACCTGTTTTCGGATTCTAGAGGGTCGGAAACGTGAAGATTCATTGAAATTAACAAAAGTCACTTTTTGACCAAAACCAATATTTTTCTTATATCACCGAAGTTGATGAAGAGTAATAACAATGACAATAACAATGGCAACAATAATAATAATGATAAAAATAATCTTGATTCCGATTAATATCAAGATACATTTTTCAAGTCGAATTTTGTCAAATCGACAACCCATGACGTTGCAACTTACGCTTCGGATATTGATTGGAGTCAATCTTTGGATTGCGTGATCGATTTCTAGTCGAAATAAATAGTGAGCACGATTATGATGGAGAGAATCTCCCTTTTAAATTGCAAGTCGATCGGTGCATCGGTTCGAGAGATATCGGTGTTCACAAAAAACGTCTGCGAAAAACTTGTGCAAAGAAGACGGAAAAGAAGAAGAAGAAGAAGAAGATTGTGAAATTTCATCAACTTTAGGTGTCTATAACTTCGGAAATACTCAATCGATTTGCTCCAAATTTTTTTCGAAAACTCATTTTGACTCGGACAATCAGCCCTATGAATTTTAGATCAAAATATAGTTTGGTTCCGAAGATATGACGCAATGTTTACAGCCACGAAATTGGCTAGCGTTAATGATTCGCAGCTGGCGCTCGCCGGCCGATAAGTACTTGGCGGCGATTCGCTGCGGCGAATCTTGATTTTGATATATCTCGTAGGGTTCAGCCAGCGTGTGCAATGTAAGCGCAAAAAAATGTGTTTATTTACATCACATTAGAAACCTCTAAAATTATCAGTGTTTCTCTACTATATTATGCATGTATTATACATATAAACCTTCCTCTTGAATCACTCCATCTATTAAAAAAAACCGCATCAAAACCCGTTGCGTAGTTTTAAAGATCTAAGCATACATAGGGACAGACAGACAGGGGGAAGCGACTTTGTTTTATACTATGTAGTGAAGTGATAGTGACTATGTAGTGATTAAGCTTCAAAACTTAAACTTGGAAAAATCATTTGACATAAGCTTCGCTCGAACCTCCTTAATTTTTTTAACTTCTAATCGTACATAATTATTATTAAATTAACGTTTCTATAAAAATTGATTTTTTTTTATTGCAGCCCACACAAACTTATACCTTTTTTATTTAGGCCTTGTTAGTCTTTGAGTTCGACATGCTTGCTTTACTGGCCGTTTCGTTTCATTTTTTCAGACTCACACTAATTTTTGAATGATTGTTATTCTGACGAAAAGCCTTGAAATTTACGTAATTCTTCGTAAAATATCGTGTTAAATTTTCAATCAAATCGACGGTGGCCTATATTTTCAAAAACAGCTTTTTAATTTTTATTCGTAACTAACACCTGATGCAAAGGCCTTACCCCAGTCGATAGAGACGAAAGAGGGACCCGACTCGGAAATAATTAGGTGAAAACTGGCAATTATTTTTATCGCTCGATTTGCAGATAAAATACATTGGATAAAATCTTCTACAACGAGTGATGACCGAAACATATATTGGAATTTGGCAAAATAGGTACAAAAATTGAGTTTTTGGCGAATTTCTCGATTCTGGTAAGTTTAACAGTAAAAAAAATTGAAAAGAAAAATGAAGAATATAGAATTTCCTACAAAAACGATTAATAGATATTATGTTGTAGCAAAAATAGTTTCCGAGCTAGAGTCGCAAGAAGTCCAGAGTCTCATTGCGACTGTCGATAATACTGACACTATTGCTTGGTGCTGCATTGTTTTACCGTCTGCATCGAATTATACCGTTATATATCTCCAATTCAACAGATATGAGAAAAGATGAATGTTCACATGTGCAAAAAATGAACCCATGATCTCATCAAGTTATGGGCAAGTCTACCAATTATATCAACAAATGAACAGCACGACAGAAATTCGATCTGTATGAAATGTTAACCTTTTATTGTATTCTCTAAGATCGCAAAGTTCACCAAATCTTACCCTTTTGAGACTCACTGTTCACGAGATGTGCGATATTAAATTTTCGGACTTCGACGTAACTGAGGGTTAAATGTCAATTCTTACCGTATCTTTGTCGCCATCAAACGAATATAAAGAAATAGATTTCTTACGTGAAAAATTTTCACCTTTTCGAATATATTTTCTATTTTTGAATGTATTCTCAAAATCCATTGAAAAAACAATACGTTTTTTTCTTTTATTTGTTCAAAATAAAATCGCGCCGCTTTTTGAATGTGTCCCAATGTTTCATCATTTTATTGAATGTTTCATCTGAAAGCTGAGATTTTTCTAGTAAGAAATCCAAATTTGTAGAGTAAAATGGCTGTACATTAGCTCACGTGAGCTATTCTTAATTGACAGAGGACTCGAAATGATACTGTAGGGAATGAAAATATTCCGTTGAGTCCGCATAATAGAGTATTATTCACGGACTTTGGTCAATTGTGTGCAGCTCATCTGAACGTTTATTTTCTTTCGTATCTATTGAATTAAAAAAAATCATCAATTAATAGGTATAATTCCATAGAGACAGTGAAACAAGTGGCACCAAGCAATAGTGCCAATATATTATCGATAGATGCGATGAGACTCTGAACCTCTCGCTACTCGAGCTCGGAAACCGTTTTCTCAGAACATAATGTCTGGTAACCATTTTTCATAGAAAATTTTAGATTCCACATTTTTGGATAACTTTATTTACCATAAAACTTACCGAAATCGAAAAATTTGCCAAAAACTAAATTCTTGTACCTCGGTTGCCAAATTTCAAAATGTTCCGGTCACTCCTATCGCTCGTTACAGAGAACTTTATCTGATGTATTTTATCTCCAAATCAAGCGATTCAAATAGTTACCAGCTTTTACCTAATCATTTCCGAGACGAAGCCTCTGACTGCTGAACTATCAAGATTCGTGAGGCAGCGAATCGGTGCCAAGTACCCGTAGGCCTGGCCAGCGCCCTTCAAATATTTCTGATTATGCCATTATTTATATTCTCATTATTATTATTGTCGTTATGACCATTATTACCATCAATACCAATAATGTCATTATTATCACCACTATCATAATTATCATTATAATCATCATTATCACTATTATCACTAGTATCACTATTATCATTATAATCATTATTATCAGTTTTATCATTATTTTCATTATTATGATTTTATTATTATGATCATTATTATCATTATTATCATTTATTATTATTATCATTATTATCACTATTATCGAAACTTTTCATAAGCTGTCTGAGTGTCACTCACTCATCCGCGAGTTCAATAAACGAATCATTGCTATATTTTATTTTCACTCAGCCCCGATGATCAATATACGACAGACAATAGTTACCCTGAATTGGTTGTTGTGTAATTGCATCAGTTATGTTATTTTAGGAGAAGAATTTTAATTTTTAGGTTTGCAATATCGATGAAGAAATTGATGAAAACCACTTGGAGTTGGGCTGAAAATTCGACACTTTTGGAGAATTTTTCTCTTCATAAAATCGAGCTTTAAAGTTAGTAATATCAAGAAAAAAAAATTGCGCGTACGATATCTCAATAACTAATTAACGGATTCGGTTGAAGTTTTGCGAGACATCGAACACGATGATAGGTTGCAGGCCATAACTCAGAAATCTTCGATATTTGCACATAAAGTACGGGTTTCAGACCACTAATGTAGATACCTACAAAAAGTAATGAAATACCGGGCAAAAACATTGTAAGTGTCAAAAATTACCGCCAGGTACAAAAATGGTTTCGCCAGCCAAAACCTCGAAAACATCAGTCTCTGTTTTAGAGACAAATTATAAACATCTTTTCTTTACGCAAAGTAGTACAAAAACCTGGTGCGTTGAATCAGGCAGCAAAGCTAAGCACTTTAGTGCCTATTCAAAGAAACTTCTTGACTTCTCGAAGAAAAAAACTTGACTCAATTTAAAAATTTTTGAGCCTACTCTCATTGTGGGCCAAGCATGTTTACTATTTCTTTCCGATTTTTTGAAATTTTTGAGAATTGAGCATGTCGAAGTTATAATACTAATTTTTTTTCAACCGACTTGTAAAAATGCAGTAAATTTCCATTTTTCAACATTCCCCTAAAAATTATTTGATATGTAGATTATCGATAATAACGGTTTGATTGCATTTCACATTTTTAAGTTTGCTAATCTAATTTCAAGAGCAGCCGCTTTATGGCGTCATTGTTATGACGATTCATCTCAAGAGATCAGTGACCCATCTGTATCTTGATATATATTGTAACGAGGCAAAGTACTTGCCTCGTGAATGACAATCGACTCCTCCTCGGATAATAGTGACCCCGTGAATAGCCAAGTCAAATAATAAACGAGAAGTCAACACAAGCTCAAGTTACCAATGTTCCCTAAATAAATCTTAAGTTCTGTCCTAATATTTAAGATTTAATAATTAAGATTTAAGAAATAAATCTTAAGTTCTGTCCTAATATTTAAGATTTATTTCCTCCATTTCTCTAACGCCATGGATCTACTCGACGGAGAGGGTTCCGAGTACGAAGCTTGGTAGGATACCGAGGTTCTCCGGGTCAGTAGTCAAGACAGGCAAGAACATCAGTTCCTGAGGTACGCCTGGAAGTGCGCTGCACCTACTACTCCTAAGATAAGGGGTAGCTCGCCCCGCACCAATTAAAGATCCGGCCTCGCCACCCGCAATTATGCTGAAATACCGCCTTCCAGGGTATCATTGACATCCCTCCGCCATCTGCCACTATCTTGGCGAAAGCTCAGATCTCTGCAAGGCCTTGGGAATACCTCTCCCCCCCACCCCCCCGTCCCCAATAAAATGATCTGCGTCACCCCGGTCGATTCCAGCGTCACCTCTCGTTTTGCATCCGTACCGAAAAGACGTACTCTTGAAAAATCTATCTTGCAATTTGTTGCGCCATATGTAATAATTTCGTTGATTTTTGCCTTAATTCCTTTATTATCGTACCTGGTTAAATATTAATATCAGTTTTGTTTGTGTAAAGTGCCTGAGATTCGTCTCAAGGTAAGATTTCACAGCTATTCGACTGTTCGAAGGATTATATCTTGTAGAATCAGCGTACTACGCAGTAGCTCTACGTTCGAATTGTCTTACTAGATGCCCTGTATTAACATTACTATTGATTATTGATTCTTGTTTTATGTTTATTTGATATTCTTGTATTTAATTTGTCATTATTACGAGAAATACGCCAGATTAACTATCGTACCCTCGCGTGTCTTTTGTTTCAACGGCTACCTTCTATACCGTACCCCGTCTGTGTATTAATTATTGTCTGAGTTAAATCAAAGATTGATTAATCTTTCTAAAATCATAGCCTCCCCCTTTCCGGACTAGTAATTCCCGTAGTGTTAAAGATAATTAATCTCGACGGATTGTCGATCCACGTGTGATATAAAATTCCTCCCCTCGTGTATACGATCATCATTTATATCTGTTAATCTCAGCCATCCGCTAAGCTTTCTACCCGAAACCTTGTGTGAAACCTGAGCTTGTGTAATTAGACCCAAAAAGTACTATATTTGAGATTATTCCTATCACATTTATCATTCTTTGTTAACTGAAAAATTGCATCACGTAAATGCGTAGTAGGATCACTTGATTCGTAGAGTACGTGTGCCTGAGTTTGTATGGGTAGCGTCTCTAAGTCTTGTGACGTCGCGCACCCCCTTTCAATTGTTCTCCCTTATTGACCGTCCTATCTAGTCTTTTTGTAGAGTCCCATAATTATTGATTAAAATCCCCCTAGTCCTTATTGCTTTACCGACTGGTAAAGAAGTCACTTCTCCCTTACCCTCTACTATACCATCATGTCTTTCTTTTATTTTTCTTTAACTTCATTGTATCATAGGATACTAGTGTTTCTTTATCTTTACTCATTGTTCTGTATTACCATTCCCCCTGTTTTATCTTAGGGTTCCACGTTCTTTTTCTGTGACCTACTTAGATTTAATTGTTTTAAAAATCCTAGTTACCTGCCTACCATGTCATAACGTGTTCCTATTTAATAAATTAACGGTTTCTTTGTGATTAATCCATAAACCATAAATACCCGGTATTAAACCTAATTATTTCGCCCCCACGTTCCCCTCACGCTAACTTAGCCGAGTAATTCTGTTGTGCATATATTCATTCTTTTCATTATAGTCTAACGGAACTTTTAATTTTACTGAAGAAGCTCATTCCAGAAAATCTCCTCGCACTAAATTAAATATAAATTAAATTAAATTATCATCAATCGAGCCTAATAATTGATCATCGTTCCCGTGGTACTCTTGCGTGGTACTGGCGCCCAACACCTCTCGATTAGGAATCGCCAGTATTGTAGATTTGGATTATCCGGTGATCTTCAACCACACCCTAACCGTCAATAATCCACATCACAATATTTATTCAAAGAGGATTACATAGAGTGGAAGATGGGCGTATGTTGCGTTCCACGCTGTCTAGCAGGTCAGAAGCATATTATGCTGCTAAGTGATATTGAAAAGCATTGACTGAAGCGTATTTTCATCATTGAAGGTGATTTCACTCGTAGTGTTCAGTTGTCAATGATTTTATAAAAATCTATTGTTTGAATTTTGACCGTTAGCACTTGCTGGGGGCTTTAAGTTAGTTTCTGACCTCATAGATGGTACTGAAACTCGTATATGCTTCTTAACATTGTGGCCTTTTGGCAGCTTTATAAAATTAGCCATTTATAAAATGTGTAAAGTAATGGGTTCGAGAAGATACTTAGCTAATGCTGCTAAATGTCCCAGAGAAAGAAATGGAATATTGTCATTGCCCAAACCAAACCAAAACCGGGTAAAAATAAAATTGTTTTTTTGTTCTGCCGTGAGAATCACGTCAAACTATACGATCGGAGTGCGCAAGCATCAAATAATACGAATTTTATGGGGATAGTCAATTTGCTGAGAATATTGAAGTTGTTGATTGCTTACATTGTTGAACTCGGCATACCCTAGGGATTTTTAGCGTGACGAGTTGGCTATCCTCGTAAAATTCGTATCATTCGGCGTTCACGCTCCGACTGTATAGTTTCCCGTGATTCTCGTGGTATAATATATTATTTTATTATTTGTAATTTCACTAATTCTACTTAATTTTCTATTAGGCCGTTATTCATCTGAAGGTATAAAGTTGAAGGTATCACAATTTTATACTGATGATGAAACGAGTATCGTCATGCCCGGTATGAAAGATTTTGTCTCCATACGAGATGAAAATGGCAAACGTGAGCATATTCAAAGAAGGCTTATTCTTTCAAATCTTAAAGAATTGTATGAGCTTTTAAAATGCGTTATCTAGATTGTGAAATTGGCTTTTCAATGTTTGCTTCAATGCGTCCTAAGCAATGGGTTCTTGCCGCATCTGGCGGTACACATTCCGTGTGTGTTTGTTCAATTCATCAGAACATTAAGCTAATGATGTTGGGTGAGCATGCGAGATTTGGACTCGAACTCTTTGTCTTCGTCGTTTTTTAGTCATTATATTTCCAGAAATCACTATTATTGTTCGCAATCGATTTCAGGTTGTA
Source organism: Macrophya annulata (assembly GCA_963924015.1). Lineage (NCBI taxonomy): Eukaryota > Metazoa > Arthropoda > Insecta > Hymenoptera > Tenthredinidae > Macrophya > Macrophya annulata. Next base: position 14,643,369 of record OZ001258.1, read on the forward strand.
ATCTGGCGACATTGATTAGAAATCTTGCGACACCGCTAAAAGATTATCATGACTGCTTCAAAATCGTTATATGCAAAAATCCATCGTCAGAGTGCTATTATGGTGAATGTGCAAATTGTCCGGGAATTGATAAACTTAAAGATCTATTGGAAAATCTATTTGACGACAATTATATTGATGATATAACCTATAAACACTGGGTTGCTAATCCTCGAATAAGTCTTGAAACTTTTACAAAAAGTTCTTTCGAGTTTGTAGAAGATTTTTGCTCTCAGATAGTTAGTCTTTTGCCTCGTGCATTTATTGCAAAAGAACAAGCAAATTTTTTGAGATATAAAAAAGAATCATTACAACCCGATGAGTTTATTGTAATATGTGATTTCTCTGAAAATTACGCATTTATTATACAAGATACAGCGCCAGGCTTCCACTGGAATAATAACCAGGCGACTATATTTCCAGTTGTAATATATTTCAAGACAGATGACGAATTACGTCACAAAAGTATAGTAATAATATCTGACTGTACTTCTCATGATGCTGATGCTGTTCACGTATTCATACGAATTGTTATAGATTTTATCAAAACCTTGTCGAAAAGTGCAAAGAAAATTTGTTACTTTTCGGATGGCGCACCACAGCATGGCACTTTTTTGCCACAGCACGGTAAGGTCCTTGCGACGGCATCGGCGGTAATATTAAAAGATTAGCATCACGTGCAAGCCTACAGTTACCGTATGATCGGCAGATCACTACACTTCAAGAGCTCTATGAATGGGCTTCACAGCCTAGTAATTTACCGAGTCTTAAAATAAGATATTCAACGAAAAATGATTGTGACCAAATCAAAAACAGTCTTCAATCTCAATATACTCGAGCGAAACCAGTGACGGGAACTCAAAAATTGCATTGTGCGATTCCGAATCAAAACGAATCACTAACAGTGCAGCGATTTTCATCTTCTGATGAAAAAGAAATACATAAATTGTTTAAGCGACAGACAAAATAGGTAAAATATTTATAATAAAAATAATGGCTATCAAAAAAGTATACATTTAAAGAGAATTATTTTTCCTTTTTCCCGATAAAAAATTAGTTATGGAACTTATTTCTTCTTCAATTATCCGTTAAAGTACAGTACTACCTCTCTAAGAGAGAGGTCTAGGGCGGTTAGAGAAAGAAAATCTGAAGAAATTCGTCGCCGAAGCCTTTCCTCACCACTAGGTTAGAGCGCTTGAGAATCGCGCATGTGGTAGCGTGTCCGTGTTTCTTCACTCGAACTCGACAAGAGGACACGAGCCATTGTGAGCAAAAATTATAAACGAGTTGCGGAAAGTGTTGTGTTTCGTCGTTTCATGCGTAAGTACATATGCGATTTGCTGAAATCGCTCGTGACCTGTTATCGAGGCGTCCGCGACAAACTCGAGAGGAGTACAGTACGTTTCGGCACGGCCGTTTCGGCGCGAGTCTTTTCGGCGCCGGGACGTTTCGGCGCGAGCTGCTTTGCCGCAAGCCGTTTCGGCGCGATGACAACTATGAATTAATTGAGAATGGTTCATTTTTGTCTAAAATGTGTAATTGAATACACGACTGGAGAATAGAAGTTCAGAATCCATTCCCTGAAATATCTCGCATTCGCCGCATCGTCATCGGTAGACGGATTTTTAAAATAGTCTGCGGGTGAAGTGTCAGAATATTTACCTTCAAAAAATCTGATCCCCTCATAATTCCAATGAAGGTTGAAGATTCAATCATCTGAAGCACTCACCTTCACGAGAGGATAAGTAGCCCCAGTATCTGAAAGATATAGAAGATTTTCAAGTACGAAATTTGGAGTGAAAAACTTGGTTGCAATACTGAGGATATCACCAATTCTACTCGCGGTGGACCATGGAAATGGAGCACCAGGATAAAGCTAAAAATCTTCAAATTCAAAGAACATAAGAATAGAAGCAAAATAAATATCAAACAATCGGTTAGTATACAGTTGATAAAAGTATATTAATTATTCAGAACAAAAAGCAGAGATTGGATATTAACGTAACAGCTAATAACAAAACAGAATAAACACAATGTTAGGAAAGATTTATAGTTGCAGTAGCGATAAACAGTATATTCGTCGTATAGGGAAGAGACAGTACAGTATACGTCTATATATAGGGGAAGGTCGGGTAGCTCCGGATGGCGGGTAACCGCGGACATTTCAATTTCTAAGAAACCAATCACGTTGCGTAGGTAAAACTTTGTCTCAAATGTGCGCCCTCTAGAATGAAAACAAATCCAACTCGGTTGTGGTGTGGACGCCAAATGCATTATACGCTAGTATGTGTTGTGTTCCCAACAAAAATTTTTCGGCGCTCCTGTCAAACTTCGTTGGAGGTTATCAAGCATAGTAAGTAAGTATGCGTACTTGTCTATTGTTCAAAGATGTAGCAAATTTGATACCCCGCAAAAACATTGTAAATGTAGAAAATACCGCCAAATACAAAAAGAATGCAACTCGAAAAAAATACAAAAATCTATCAAATCAGGAAATAATGCCAAGCACCACGACCTTCCACCTTGTAATTATACGTCGTAAAGTCGGACCCCACTGATTCGTGTAGAGATATCGAAAAATCATTTCAATAGCTACATACTTGGCGGGCACATTCCTTTCTCCCACTCTGCTACGATTATTCGCTGCACCTTTTGCAGTATATTTCTTTCAGCCTGCATCTGCCAGAGTAAACTGGTGTTCGGATGGAATTTGTTAGTGAAAAATAATTCATATTCAAAATTCTAATATCTTCAAAATCTAGATCATTTGCATCAATTCAACTCTCAACTGATTATTTGTCTATTGAAGAATTCGAAATATCTTTCGGTCTGAATGCATTATGCCTACTTGTATTGCGTTACTCGATAGGATGGTCTACTCCGCATGGGGGTTCTACTCGCGTTGGTTCAATGCCGTTATTACCTCTGTATCAGAATTTACTGACTGACTTCGCTGGGAAGATAGTGTTTGCAATTGAAAATTGACGGTTTTCTCATCATTAACGATAATTTATATGCAATTGATGGTTTCCTGATTAATTCCGACAGTTTTAATACCTCTAAGTCCCTGAATAATCGAGTAGGAGTAAAGATAAGAGATATGAAATTTGTTCAGCAGGAGATTCTATTCTAACATTTATCACTGATAAAATAATTATGAACTTGTATAATGAATATAATGAATATCAAGTATTGATTTTGACCTTATACTTTCACCTAACGAGACAATTATAACCGCGTCAAATATACCAGATATGATATTAAAAACTCAGAATTGTATTTGAAGAGAATGTGATCTTGAATTATTATTAAGGTTTCCGTCATGATAATTAAAAGAAATTCTTGATCTATCAATATAATGCGACAAGCTAGATCATTTCGATTGTTTTGAGTCATTTAAATTAGTGTACACAATTTTATCCAATTAAGAACATTAACGCAGGTTCATCTAGCACTTAGCTCTGTTCACATAGGCTGTATATCTACAATATGTACTCAATAAAATATCAGAGCTCGCAAGCCTCTACTGTCAATAGACTCAAAACTGTTACTGAAGAAATTATAGCCAGTACATTAAAAGATTATGAATCAATAATTTTTGAACCTGTTTATGCAAATCATATAGTATACAATAAAAATTATTAATTATCAATAAATAGAAAGTAACTCAATCGTTTTCACTCATGTTTTGTTTATAATAACGAGACTGATGTTAGGAAGAGAGTGGGAGAAAGGAATGTGCCCGCCAAGTATGTAGCTCTTGAAATGATTCTTCGATATCTCTACACGAATCAGTGGGGTCCGACTTTACGACGTATAATTACAAGGTAGAAGGTCGTGGTGCTTGGCATTATTTCCTGATTTGATAGATTTTTATATTTTTTCCGAGTTGCATTCTTTTTGTATTTGACGGTATTTTTTACATTTACAATGTTTTTGCGGGGTATTTCACTATTTTTTGTAAGTTGCGGTTGAGATTATACAGGAACAGATAAATAATACATGTAGTTGTTTGTGGAAGTGGTGGTGAAAGCATTATCGATACGAAAACGAGGCAGCATCTTGTTTCATCTGCAGTGATGCAAAGCATATGCTATTTATTAGTTTAAATTGAAAATGTGTTTGTACAAAATAAATTTCAAACTCAACAACAAAGAGTTAGACAATAAAAGCACAGAAATCAAATCAGACACTCAAATTTTCAATAACACTCAATTTTTATGGACTACGTAATAAAATAGAGTACTATGACATTGTCGCTAGTGTGACACAAAGGACTATAACTTTATTCCAAGTCGTACTGAATTTCACAAGGCCATGTCAAACTCGAAACCGAGGTAAGGCTGATAAAATCGTGAATCACTAGCGACCACACATCGCAAGCTAAAAACTATCAATACTTAAAACTGCACGTAGTTCTCAACCAATCCCAACTCTACAGGTCCACTCTATAGAAAGACTGTTCATAGTCATTTCGCTTTTCTATCATACATGACCATGAAGTCTAGACAACCCTATTGTAGAGCCGAATATTGCAGCTCACATGCAATCTTGAGGATTAGACCTATATAATTATGAGGTATACCAATACCAGTTCAAACTATACAATGAATATATTTATTTATTACTAGATACCTATAACTAGTAAAAGCTTAATTAATAATGTGTAGTGATTACAACAATAACAATGACAATGGCTCAGAAAAAAGATACGTAAAGCTGTTTTGCATAAAAATCAAGAGAGTGCAGATAGTTGATTGCACTCATTGCAGAGCTATAATGTATCACTAATTATACGTTTAGAGACGAGCTACAAATACAGTGAAATATTTTGGTCTTCATCAGAAATTATAATGATTTTGACGTGAGTCTAAAGTCCTATATATTCCAATGTACTTCTTAAATACATAGGCAGCTAGTTGTTGATCTTAACTGAATAATTTTTTGGATGGTATGCTAAATGGCAATTCAGAAACACATCCTATATAACGGTTCATACATATGTACTTATAGAATATTCAAAATTCCTTGTGGTTAGCAGACCGATTCAAGGCGGTCCTTTCGAAATGTTGGTGTCTTACACTGAGCATCAGAATTGACTTGCTGTAATTAACTTGACATGCATATGTCATATATGGCTGCAACTTGTGATCGGTAGAGTTATAAAAAAATCAGAACATCATAGTGTCGTATAATAATAGCATATTTAATTGGTTTTTATAATCAAAATTTTGTGTATAAGTCATCTATGATTGAAAATATTATTTACTAACAAACTGCAAAATTATTCAGTCAGCTAATTTCTTTCCTTATTTCAATTGGTAGTACATCTACATATCTATAATTTTTCATGATTTTCTGCCCTAATTCTATCGCATATAATATATATATATATATATATATATATATATATATATATATATATATATATATATATATATATATATATATATATATATATATATATATATATATATATATATATATATATATATATATATATATATATTATATGCGATAGAATTAGGGCAGAAAATCATGAAAAATTATAGATATGTAGATGTATATGTATATATATATATATATATATATATATATATATATATATATATATATATATATATATATATATATATATATATATATATATATATATATATATATATATATATATATATATGTATATATATATATATATATATATATATATGTATATATATATATATATATATATATATATATATATATATATATATATATATATATATATATATATATATAAAATATAAGCAAAATAGAAACCTTACATTCTTAACTCAACCGTTGAAAGTATGAGTAATCGTTGGATCTTTTAGCCTAACTCCGAAGATTCCTAAACATGAGGTTTCTAGTGTTAGAAAACTACATGCTTGACCGTACTCATTGTCAGAGCATAGGCCCAGGGATTAATCTGATGGGATAATTTCAGATATATCCTACTAGTACTTCCAGCGTATGCATGTGAGCTTGTACATACATCTTGGGATAATCGCAGCTACCAATCTCCATAATCAGCATCTATGTAATAAAATATCAATGAGATCATCTATTTATCAAGATTTCAAATGCTATACATAGATTATTTAAAATATAATCAAAAATAAGCTTACTTGACTCAGTAATTATGCTTTCGTTGAACCACCCTTGACTTGCAGAGATCATTGGAGAATCTGTGTCTTTTGAATGCACAGGCATTGTGTTACCCTACAGTAGGCAAATTGCATGCAACTATTGATAAAGGTACGGGTGTAATGTCTGTCTAATCATATTGAAGCTACTATTTGCGTTCTCTGATTTTTTACAATATTAGCAATTTATAATACTACTATGCATGCACATACACAATAAGACACTACACTACTTGCTACACTACTCGACTTATAGTTTAATTAATGAATCATTAACAATTATAATTTCTACATCGGCTATCTAGTATTGGGAATGACTTGCTTATCAAACTTATATTTATTGTAATCTTGCCGTTATCACTCGAACTTTTGATATTAGGAAAGGTTTAAATCAATCCAGTCGAGTCAATGGTTGACTCGACTGGATTGATTCAAACCTTTCCTAAAACTTATATTTACTTATATTACACAGATATATGTAACTATAAAGATATAAAAATATATAATATAATAGATGAAGAAAGCGAACACTACTTTTTGATAATCCAAATTTAGATCTAAGTATATATGTAAAGTGCTTACAAATATTTTATATTTATATAATACGCTACTTATAAAGATAAAATAATGCATCTGGTCACTAAAAGTTGAGAACTACGTGACTAAATTCCCTGTAATGAGTCAACACTGGATCGGTTTCATGAATTGAATATTACTATCCTGTAAAAAATATGAGAATTAGTGCATAAGCTTCTCCATGCATATTATACTCTCTAAATTTCTTGGAGTAAATAATTCACTCCAATAATGGAGTGAGTAGTTAATTCACTTTATTCAGAGTGAATATTCACTCCTTTGGAAAGAAACTGTTCACGTTTACGCGAATAGTGAATAATTTCACTCTAATGTAAAGAGTGGTATATTTTTCGCTCTAACTGTGGCTCTACAAAGAGTGAAACCGTGCGCTTTTGTCCGCGCAACTCGTAACCACAGGCAAAGGAGCTTGTACCGCGCATGCTTGCCGCATAAACGTGTGTTCATTTTTGCACTGGATTTTGATCATCTTTTATTATACATATATTACTCAATTCGACCAGTTCAAGTAGAGCAGTAAGAGAACAGTGTGATCTATACAGTTTTGCCCTATTTGTGAGTATTTATTATAAACTTTACAGTAGCATGGTAAGTAAAATTGGACCACATGGTTACGGCTCAAAAGTGAGGTTATATTACAATTTGACCGCGCAAAGTTTCGAAGAGAATTTTGACAAATTTATTATTACTCTGTACTGGTAAAATTTTCAGTATTATGAAGAATTATAGTTTTCAGGATTTTCAAGCAACACGGGCGAAAGATGTGAATTAAACAATATAAATAATAATAAGAATAATTAAGAATGTCTTCACAAGCTATCAACTTGCCAGATGTAAGTATTCCTTAGATATTCATATATGCTTACACTATTGCATACCATTCCATTCTTGCAATAATTGTTCTTCAAGTAAATGGTTTTTGTAGTTGTTATTAAACATACTAATTACATATGCCATTCATGGAGCTGATTTTGTCGTATGCGTTATAACCAGTGGCTGAATTTTTATTTTATTTGTATTTTTAATTATCATTTTACAACAATGACATATATGTATATATATATATATATATATATATATATATATATATATATATATATATATATATATATATATATATATATATATATATATATATATATATATATATATATATATATATATATATATATATATATATATATATATATATATATATATATATATATATATATATATATATATATATATATATATATAGGTTTATGCATATTTGGATAGATATCTAGGTATGTGCAACTATACATATATAGGTATATGCATATATAGATCAAGATATAGAAATATAGGTATATGGATGTATAGATAATAAATGGGTAACGATAAGAATTATAATAATGAATTTTTCAAGTCAAGATTTTTCAAATCCGAAACCCGTGACGTCGCAACTTACGCTTCGGATATTGATTGGAGTCAATCTTTGGATTGCGTGATCGATTTCTAGCCAAAAGAAATAGGGAGCGAGCTATTGGTGGAGAGAACCTCCCTTCCAAATTGCAAGTCGATCGGTGAATTGGTTCCAGAGATATCGGTGTTCATAGAAAACGTCTGCGAAAAACTTGTCCGGAGAAGAAGAAGAAGAAGAAGAAGAAGAAGATTGTGATTTTTCATCAACTTTAGGAGTCTATGACTTCGGAAATACTTGGCCGATTCCGTCCGAATTTTGTTCGGAAACTCATTTGGACTTGAACAATTAGCCCTATAAATTTCGCCCCCTAAGTTAATCTGGTTCCGAAGATATGACGCGATGTTTACAGGTATGAAAGTTGGCTAGCGTAAATGATTCTCAGCTGGCGCTCGCCGGCCGAAAAGTACTTGGCGGCGATTCGCTGCCGCGAATCTTGATACATTCAAAGTTTACAATAGTATTTCGTCGGCTGAGACGAAGAAGGTGCTATCTCCGCTTCGTCGTGAAGAAGGTACTATCTCAACTTCGTCTTGAAGAAGGTACTATCTCAGCTTCGTCTTGAAGAAGGTACTATCTCAGCTTCGTCTTGAAGAAGGTACTATCTCAGCTTACCGTGCTGCCATAAGGACGTATCTGCAAATTTAACACGCGAGCTCCATAAGGGAAAATGTGGAAGCATTCTGCCAAATGGGCGTAAGCGACAGTCACTTTCAGCGGGATGCTGCCAGACGGGCGTAACATCATTTTTTTTTTTCTTTGTGGCTTACGCCTTTCTGGCAGCATGTTTTCCAGCGTTTCGTGATTTTTATAATCTCATTGCAGCCAGAAGGGCATAACATCGTTTTTTTTTTTTTTTTTGCGGCTTACGCCTTTCTGGCAGTATGTTTTCCAGCGTTTCGCAATTTAATTTAATTATGTCATCACGAATAATCCTTTTCGAATTTACGTAATTTTTTCGACTACAATTCTCGGAGCCAGTAAAAACATGTGGCGGGCTCTGGGATATCTGCGATTCTTGCAATTACCTACTCTGACGTATCATCACGGAAACGGTATATTCCAGTCGGTAGTCGCGACATACATCAGCAAGTTTTAATATTTTTTACTCAGTTGCTGTACGCACCGCCAGAATTACTGAGAGAGCGCTAGCTCACGACGAATTTTAATCGGCTCTCGAAGGTCCATAAGGTGAGCTGTCTTTATATTATTCAGTCAACATTTCATGTAATTAAACTGATAATTCATATTTCGCGCGCGTGTTGCCAACTTGAAATTATGAAAAAAAAAATCGCTCGCGAGATATCACCTTCTTCACGGCGAAGCTGAGATAGTACCTTCTTCAAGACGAAGCTGAGATAGTACCTTCTTCACGGAGAAGCTGAGATAGCACCTTCTTCCTCTCAGCTGACGATTTTTAACATTTTTTGTACAATTTAAGAGCTGTGTCTGAAAATGTTGCATGATAGCGATCGGGTACCCCCGGACACGATCATGTCGGGCACCTCCGGACATTGTTTTAAGTTTTGAATTTCGCAATATTGTTCTAACGAACTACAATTGTTTCGTCGAGTCGCTTGTTTATGAAAAGTATTTTAAAATAATGTTCTTTTTGTTGCAGAAAGACTTGAAATATGCCGAAATTTAAAGGGAGAATTAGTAATAGAGAAAAATGGGACGAAAATCAAATGAAAGAAGCAGTTAAATATGTGATGAAAGGGAAGTGAACAATAAGACAAGCGGTAGACAGGTATGATGTACCAAGAAGCTCACTTCACGACCGCCTGAAAGGTTTGAAAAGTGGCAAAGAGATTGCCTGCCAACCGAAGTTGGGACGATTTGAATCCACATTTTCTGAGAACTTTTCTAAACAACTTTATGATCACGTTAAAGAACTTGATGATCGTCTGATGCCACTGAGTAGAAAGGAGTTTTTAAAATTAGCATTTGATCTAGCAGAAACTCTAAAAATCCCTCATAAATACAATAAAGAGAAGGCAACCGCAGGGAAAGACTTTTTTTATAATTTTAGTAAAACATATCCTGATATTGTTTTAAGAACTCCCGAATTGACCAGCATTGCGTGGGCTGTTGGGTTTAATGAACCACAAGTTGACCGTTTCTTTGACCAGTATAATCTCCTTCAAGAGAAATATAAATTCCCTCCTTCTCGTATTTATAACGCAGATGAAACAAGTGTATCAAACGTGCATAAAAATGATAAAGTCATTTCGATTAAAGGGAAAAAACAAGTCGGCAAATTAACTCCTGCAAAACAAAACTAAAAAGACATTGAAGATAAAGAAAAATATTCAAAATATTCCCGAAGAAGTTCGAGGAAAAGAAATCGAATGCATCATATGTGGAGAAACTTTTGAAGAAGACTGGATTCAGTGCCATAAATGCAAAGACTGGGCCCATGAAGATTGTGTTGATATAGATTCTTCAGATATTCATTATTATTGTGATGTTTGTAAGGCCAAGAAACGATTGGATAACCATTGATTACTATGTCCGGGGCTACCCGCCATCTTTTGTGTTGCCAAAAAATTAAGGCTAAACTATTTTTAATATATGTCGTTGAAGAATTTTGTTACGATTATTAGATTTTAATTAATATGATTGAAGAAGTTCCTAGTTCAATTTAAAAATTGAAATACAGAAAAAAACGTTGTTCATTGTATTTTTATTTGCAATCCATTTAAGTGTCCGGGGCTACCCGACCTTCCCCTATATGAGTAACATCTAAAACTCATACATATTGATCAATCAAAATAATAATAATACTACATTCATGTATTATTAGAATTATCTATTTCAATACATCTGTCCATTCTACTTACTCTACTACTTTACGTAACATATATCTCACATAGTTAATCTGTCACCAAATATTGAAATAACACAACAAAAATCTGTCAATCAATTGATATACTGCTCAATTACTTTGAAGAGGCTATTTAATAAATTATTATCAAATAGTTTTATTAATCAGAATATTTGAATAAATTATAATTTATACTATTCATTATAAAAAGTTGTATTAAATTTAATCCAAAATACTATTTGCCGCGGAAGACTAGTTGGAGCAAACTAGACTAGAAAAACGAAAGAATAGAGCGTGTAGCGGAAATGTTACATACATAAAGCAATGCCAGTTGTTACGAAATATATCCACTTACATAGCAGCAGAGGTTAAGCAAAAAATTGTGCGCAATACCTGTGAGATACTCTATATTAATCTTCGAAGCGAATGTAAGTACGCATTCTACAATTCTCGCATCTGCCAGTTGATATTTTCGCCATTTATATGGTGGTTGATCCCCCCTTAAACATCCCGCATATTGAGCGTCTCTAGTTTTTTAGACTGCTCTCAATCCATCATTAAATTTCCATATAAAAGGATACTCGATGTGAAGTTTTTGCTGAACAGCTCGATGCTCGTTTCGATTTGAATATCCACCATAATTATCCTGACAAAAAATGCGCATCGTACAGTCTACATTAATAAGAAATATCAAGGTAGTTGTTTCACCAAATGCATTTTCTTAGGATTTTTTTGAAATTCAGACAGATTATTATTCACATAATTCTGCATCGATTGGTGTAAAATGAAATTTAGGAACAATATAGTTCCGGAGATATTGAATTCCAAAGATTGAGTTTTTGAGACTCTTATACATTGCACTATAGGGGATACCGAATAGTTTACCTACATATATAATTATAACTAAGAAACTCTTCTTACAATTGTTATTATAAACTAAAGCAACACTAAACAACAACCAATAAATATTTTTTAAAAAGTCTAAATCATAGATACAATACAGTTTCTGAGATATTAATTAATAAATAATGAAAAATTCATCTCATCCGACTAGTGGAAGGGATACACTAAGAACAATCTGACAACAACGCATTCATTTAACCTGCGAAAGAAGTATAAAGCACGCATGCGCTAGATTTTTTAGATATACAAGCTCGGGCAGTGTTGCCAGATTCTTTAAGTGAGCAGTTAGTCGTACAGGATTGGCTAGGAGTTGTACATAAACAGCAAAAAGTTTTGGGCTTATAAATTATAAAACCTAACTGTTTGTACTGTATACTCTAGCGTAAATTTTTTGCTACGACTGTCACGAAACAACTACCTCAATTAAGTCGAACAAAATTCACAATTAGCATGATTAACATATTGTATTTTATTTAAAAACGTTGAGGCATAACGAAATATTATTTAGGAGACGACAGAACAAGTCAACGGAAACGTACGAAAAAGTAACGAAAAAATGGGAGGCATAACAACAAAAAATAGTTGCAAGAAGGACAAAAATGATATTGATACAAAAACAAAATACTTTAGTAAATGCCGCAGCAGAAAACATCCTGATAGCAAGAGAATACAAATGTAATGAATGAATCAATAGGACAGCACAAATCACAAATCGTAATTGAATGTTCGAGGAAACAAACGTTCCGTTAATTGAAGATATTAATCAGCAAATATTCTAGAAGAATTTTTTTTCATTCAGTCATTGAAACAGTCTACACTATTTACCTCGAACCATTCAAGGACTCCTTGCAGGCTTCCGGGAAGATGACGGTAGAGCTCCGCTACAACCTCATCAAATTTGTGAGGAGGTACAAACGCTAAGCTCACAATCGTACGTGCTTCACGAGCGAATTCGGCATTATTTCTATATTGAGATAATACCGTGACTTTTCCTGGATGCGGGCCACTCGATTTGACTCGACACAGCATTTGGCTTCTACGCTATTGCATTTCACTGCCGCCGTTCCGTAGTCACGCTGCCTGGCGTCTGCTACCCATGGCGTCTGCTACACGTGACGTCTGCTATGGCCGGCAGAGAAGTGCGTTGAGCACGATTTTATGGTTAAGTTGCGGTCAAGATTCTCTTTAACGAAAAATAGACTGAAAAAGTCGGTTCGATAATCTGTCCGTTAGTATGCGACGAATAATTAATGTTCTTGAAACAAATTACCGTTATTCAGAACTGAAATTGCTGAATGACGAGAATATCAAGAGACTCGGTAGAGTCTCGCGCCAAGTACATTAAAAAGAATTTTTAACGCACGGCGTGAGACTCGACCGAGTCTCTATACCCGCATGAGAGCTCTACGGCCTATACGGCGACTGTGTTATCCTTAATAACTTCCGACTCGAGTTATACACGAGATTCAAATATTTATCTCAGAATATGGGTTCAAATAGCTTTCATTTAAGCCCAATTTTTATGCAATCGGTGCACGGAGAGCTGAGATATAATATTTCCGAATTACAGACACCCTCAGTTCGATCAACAATTTTTCTCCTTCTCCGTTTCTTCGTCGCCCACCGGCAATGTTGCCATTGTCAGTTCCTTTCGGAACGAAGTAGTCGCCCACCAGCAATGTTGCCATTTTCTTTCGGTCTGCATGTCATATGCTTCTACGACACTTTATACGACGTGAAAATTATAGACGTATCTCCGTGATAAAAGAGCTAATATAAGACATTAAAAAATAGTAATATTTCTCATCTTTCATTCTAAAGATTATGAGATCGATATAAATGAATTAGGTACACTAATTCAATAAGAATTTTAATAATACATTATAATTATATATAATATAATTAAAATTAAAATTTCAATTCGTTTCTATAATCCTGAAAATTAAAATGCACAATTTCTGCCAAGCGGCGTTTTGATTTTTTAGGTCATGGAAATAGTCACTGTCAAATTGTCAGATGCATATTTCTGGATCTAGATGAATGAGGAAAGTACGAGCGTCATGGCACGAGTTTTGGTCAAGTATAACACGAAAACTATACATCATACAAAAAAATGTTGAGAATAAAAAAGTTTCAGTTTAAAGTAGACGTCCAAATGATTACGTACGAAAAAATTTGTCGGTTCCGGAAAGTTGGAAAAAAATTATTATAAAGTTAGTTTTTGAAATTTCTCACAAGCCATACGCCTTTTGGGGCTAAGACTTTTAGAGAATATTCCTCTATAGTGTGAAAAGAACGTGCACGAATTTTATTGTGGACTCAGATTTAGTTCAGAAAATATGAATTTTTTACTGAATTTATTTCGAAACAAAAACAACAACAAAAATTTTGTATCGCAAAGACTTCGTATCGACTCAAAAAATCTTTAAAAACCGTTAAATAAACAAAACTTTCAACTTCGCAGTGCTAAAAAGTTGTACTTTTGGTTCGCAATAAATTCGGTACAAAATTCATATATCTCCCAACTGAAATCTGGCTCCACCATAAAATTTGTACTCATTCTTTTGAATATCCTCTATAATTTTTGGATGGTAAAAAACGTATGGTTGATGAGAAATATTAAAAACCAATTTTATAATAATTTTCTTTCAACTTTTCGGAACCGTCGTATTTTTTTGTACGTCATCACTTTGAAGTTTACTTCGAACTGAAATTTTTTTTCACTTAACATTTTTCGTACGATGTGTAGTTTTCGAATTATACTCAATTAAAACACGGATATTGTCAATTATCGTATATATCGTATCAGCTGCTAACATCTGAACGTTGTTTAAATACAATTCTACAGAAATTCATACACACTCTTATCAACTGCCACTAACATTTCTTAAAACTTGAACCAATTTTCAGAGGACATAATTTATACAATTTGTTATGAACGAGACTAATTAGTCTGAATCGAGATGGTACAAAAAGTAATGAAATCCCCCCAAAAAGCACCTCTGGTGCAAAAACCTTTCGCCAAGTACATTAATGTGATATTTCCCACAAAAATAGTGTTGCAGCCATTCAATCTACAAAAGTATTGAAATCAATGGGCATTGCCAAGTACAATTAAATTTTCCCAATTAATTTCTGAATGTGACCTGATCCTACTTTTCGGTAGGTATTTACATTTCGATGTACATAACTTACGTCACACGTAATAATTTGGAGATAGTGGTACTTGGCGGGCATTTTTGGCTGATGTCTAAATTACTACAAAAATGCCCGCCAAGTACCACTATCTCCAAATTTTTGTTTTTCTGTTTCTTAATTTTACTCTCAATTGATCTTATCTGATAAGTGCGTATATTGCATGTTATTACGTGTGACGTAAGTTATGTACATCGAAATGTAAATACCTACTGAAAAGTAGGATCAGGTCACATTCAGAAATTAATTGGGAAAATTTAATTGTACTTGGCAATGCCCATTGATTTCAATACTTTTGTAGATTGAATGGCTGCAACACTATTTTTGTGGGAAATATCACATTAATGTACTTGGCGAAAGGTTTTTGCACCAGAGGTGCTTTTTGGGGGGATTTAATAGTTAATCGTGGAAGTGGAAAGGAACAGAAATTAAATTGAATTCGGGTTCAAACTCAATTTATTTGGCCACAAATGAAAACAACGTCCGACACGTTTGACTAACAAACGATAAAATTACTACTATGACATTTGGACGGAAATCATTGGTAACCAGTGTTACTAATAACTAATCAATGAATAAAAAATAATAATCCTAGTTTGACATTGTTTACTTATAGTAAACGAGTTGTCAGTGATTCGAGAGAATTTCTTGGATATACTTAGGATGTCGAGGCTGTATCTGGAACAAAAAGGTAATGATCCATGAATGTTATGATATAACCGAAGAGTAGATCAGTCTTAAATTGAAAAGTTCATCAAACCACGATATTTGAGACGGTCTCAGCATCTATCGCTTAGTCTCATCGAGGGAGTCTAAGCAGTCAGTAACTTCTTCGAGTGTTGAGAAATCGTCAACACTTTATTGCGAGTCCTAGCAAAAAACCATCGATGAGACGTAATTCTTTTCGTAGCTGCACAGCTTGATTTGCTGACTGTCACAAAGGCAGAATACTTTGAAAACCTTTGCTTCAAGGTGTCTAATCTGTACTTCTGAAACATGAAGGCGAAAAGGTTACAGAATAATCCCTGTTATCGGAGTGCATAGTCTAGACAATAATTTCAGCTAACTTTAGACTGGTTCTGAACAGTACATGAGACGATCTGCTATCCAGTGTCTTCTTCTCTGTGTAATGGAACGATAGAAACGCTACCAAATTATTATTCAGTTGACACGTCGCCGGAGGATGTGTTCAAAATGTTTCCCCTGCGCTGCGCTGCAGTATCCCAGACGATCATAAAACGCATTATTCATGGAACAATATTTGTAAGCATGCCGTGTTTATTACAATTCTTTGAAACGATTCCGGGATTTGCACCAATAAAGTACTTTGCATACGATAGGTTGTGTGTTGTTCTAATATACCAATAAATTTATCAATATGCGTATCTAACAACATACCTGCATGACCAGTTCTTTCCAGAACTGCCAAATCATCGGGACACAGTCCGATGTACCTCCGGCAACTCGACATGGCAATATTTATAGTGATGTTTTTTGTCTAATCCTTTTCGTTTCACGTGTCTTTACGAATCGCACACGATATTTCTCGTTTTTCGAACGAATTGTATTCCTCACAGGAAAGAATGATTTTATCTATTCTACATCACCGACGCTCAAACTGATTTATCCTCGCACTACACTGATGCGACGTTTATATGAAGTACAAGATACCTGAAACATACTTACAGATGTTTGTTTGTATAGCGTTCTCTGTCTTTCCCGCAAATCTATCGAGTCTGAAACATATCCATCCGTATCTCGATCTTACTCCCTCACTCTGAGTCATTGACTTACTACGAATACCATAATGAACGACGCCTATAAATTATTAAATGATACATGGCTGAACCGTAACACCCGCGCGCATTGTTATACTAACAAACGCCACATCGCCAGAAACGGAGCAAAATATTAATTTTGTAAATCAAATGAAAATTCAAATTTTGAAACATCAGAAAAAAAGATTTTAATTTCTCTATCATTAGGGGGATACACACACCTTGGAATTTTCAAAATATCGGTTTTGTTTGAAATTTTTTTTTGTAACGCTACAGACCTCATCTACCGGCAAAAAAATTAGCGTTAGAAAATCTAAAGGATTTCGGCAGTTATAGCCATATTACTGCTAAGTTGCAAGAAAGCGCCGCCGCGCGGTGCACCCACCCTTACATTGGTCTCATAAATATTGTAGAACATCAACACTGACATCTCACTATTTTGACAATTTGAGTTTGGGATTTTGAAAATTTCGGTAATCATCATTTTTACAAATATTTGTTTTCTTTGAATATTCTTTTGAATTGTAATCAAAGCCTGTCATTGACAAAACACATGATTACGAATCAATGCTTTTTGAGGTTAAGTGTCCACGTGTTTCTCACCATTGTCAGTTACGAATTCAAACGAATGGTAATGTTCATTACTCAAAAAAAAAAAAAACAGCGTGTATGAGTGTGAAATAAGACTCCAGGTTCGAGGAAGGACGATCAACTGAAAAGTGGGTTCTAAATTTATCTGGAGACGATGCAGATTTAGATGTCTAAAAAGATAAGTATTTCGAGGAAATATTAACTACAAAAATTTGATAAATACGATAAAAAGATGTACGATGAAAATCTTGAAAGTTATTTGATTATTGACAAAAGTTATGCTAAAATCTCTGAATCTTAAAAATATTGAAGGTCATAAAATCTAACAAATTTTTATGTTATAAAAAATTTTGATCAGATTTTTCCTCAAGTAATTTATTTTTATCCCAACAGCACCGCTGCGCACTCCTATCGGATCAAATGGACCCCAAACTCACTACGAACACCTACCTTTTACATCTGTCTGAACTCAAACCATAACACATCAGTACGACAGCAGCTGCGGATCGAGCATCTTTTTTCATTAGTCAAATTTTAAAACTTGATTTTCTACAAATCACATTTTCTGGTCGTTGTCGTAGGGTACAGGTCGCATCGTTTATCGAAACTTCTTCAAAGGAGGGAATTTCCTACATTGATGTAATTTCATACTAAACTAACAATATTTACATATAAGAACCGACTATCTATTCGATTCTATCATTGCCACCCTCTTTTCAGCGAAAAATATAGGAAAACTGCTGAAAATAAAGAGGACTCATACTAAAAATTTGAGATCATAGAATATTGTTAGTTCAGTCCGAAATTATATCAATGCAGAAAATTCCCTCCAAATTTGAAGAAATTTCGATGAATGATGCAGCCTGTACCCTATGACAACCGCTTTTCTATCGTTGAAATCAATCTATATAAGGCGAAGTCCAAATATTTATTAATAATGCTGAATTATAGTTCAAAATAGGAATCTGATGTATAAAAACTGAATCAATCAAATATTTTATTTGAGTGTACCACTGATAAAAAAAAATTATTTCCAAGGTGTATGTACCCCATCAATCTCCGAAATTAATATTTTTAATAAGGCTATTTTTGATCTAATAATTTCAAAGTTATTTTGGTGATGATAACTTCTCTTTTGAAATCTCAGCTTTGAGTTGAATTTCTCCGATTAAATTTGATATTTGAATGGGGATGAACTCATTTTTGTAATTTCAATTATTTCAAATAAATGATTCTTGAAATTTGAAAATAATCATTTCCATGTATTTGAACCATATTAACTAAAATGGACAAACCTAATACTCCTTCACAAACTCTAAACACTAAAAATACTATACTAAAAAATAATTTTAATTCAAAAAAATTTAAATAAATAATCAACAATAAATAAATTACTAATACAATAAATCCCAACCAAAAATAACTTTAAATTTAATATTATATAGATGATTTTTGTTTTTATTTATTGTTTTTTTTTTTTGCATCGAATATGTTTAATCAATGAAAACAACCATAATAAAAATATTTTCTATTTTCTTATATAATGAATATTTAATATATTAATATCAATCTTATTAATTTATATTATTATATTAATGAATAAAAAATTTAATATTTATATAAGATTTAAGTATTTTCTTTTAAAATTCAATATAAGCTGTCATTCATCTTACAGATGACTTTTATGAACAAAAATTCTCTCACCAATGAAAATCTCTGAAATAAGTTTAATTGTACTAAAAAATTCCAACCTACAACCTTCTGTCAAAACAAAAAAGACATGTATTCATGAATTGTGCATAAAAATACGTTTCAAAACAAATAATGTCACTTTACTTCTCGTGATTCACTCAACAAAGTAGTTTGAGACATCAAAAGCTATGCGATTGAAATTTGGATCATTTGTAGCTGATTTTTCGTTATTGATCAGTGAAAACAACTTTTCTTTTACACCAGTTATAGCTGTTATACTTTATGAGAATATTCGAAATTGCCAAGTAGTTTCAACTCACTGAAGTTTT
>OZ001258.1:14665427-14706984 GCA_963924015.1 Macrophya annulata
CGGCTTAATCCGTACGATATTATCGCTGTAACTGAGACCTGGCTCAATGACCGTGTTGTAGATAGTCAGATTGCTCTTCAATCTTACACCGCTCTTAGGGTTGACCGTAGGGGCCGGCATGGCGGCGGTGTTGCGCTGTTTCTACGTAGTGGGTTGAGTGGTAAAATTGTGGCCTCGTCTGCCTCGTTACAGCGCGATGGTGTTCCTGAATACCTTCTGGTGGAAGTCTGGACTCCCTCTCGGCCCAAGATCTTGGTGGCCGTAGTGTATAGACCGCCTAGAGTAGGCTTCCTTAGCCTTTTTGAGAACGAGCTCGTGTCCGTCGCTGCGCGTTACAAGTTTGTCTGGGTCCTTGGGGACTTTAATGCGGACCTGCTCTCGGACTCTTATGACTCCGGTCATCTCAAAGATTTTCTAAATGCCCAAGGACTGTGTATCGTGCCGCTCAAGCCAACTCATCATACTCAGACGTCACATACGTGGCTTGACATCTTCGCCGTCAGTGATATTCACGCGTTGGACGGCTGGGGTCAGTCTGCACAGCCTTTCTTATCTGGTCATGACCTCATTTTTGCTTCTGTAAAATATCTTGCCGACCGCCCTGTACCTAGGACGTTCCAGTACCGCTCATGGGACGATGTTGATCTTGAGGCTGCAGCTGAGGTAATCTCGTCTTTCGACCTGTCGCTGCTCGCGAGTCAGCCCAGTATCGACTGCCAGCTATCCGTCTTTAATTGTTTTATACGTGATGTACTGGACCGAGCTACTCCCTTGCGTGAGGTCACGGTTAAGCGTCCGCCAGCTCCCTGGTTGTCGGATGATCTGCGTAAGCTGAAACGTGACAGGGACGCCTGTTATCGCGCCTCTAAGCGTGCGCGGTCGCAGCAACTTTTTGCTAAATATACGCGTCTTCGTCGCGATTTAAAAAATAAGCTAGTTGCTGCAAAGTCTGATTTTTTGCGGTCCAAGTGTGATGCGGCTGGCAATTCGCGGGCCTTCTGGAGGGAAATTGACAGCCTCGGGATCACTCGCTCTGCGAAACACGAGCTTCCAGCGCACATCTCGCCGTCGTCGCTGAACGAGCAGTTTCCGGATCTCGCGCTCTGTCTCAACGATACGAGTCGTTGTAGCTCCAACGACGGTTTTGTCTTTCGGCCTGTTAACGAAACTGAACTTTGTAGTGCGTTGGCACGCATAACAACTCGCTCGCAGGGTCCAGACTACTTGCCCATCCAAGCGTACAAAGCTCTGCGGTCGGTGATGCTTTCTTACATCCTGTGTTTATTTAACTCTTCGCTTGCGGATGGCGTTTTTCCGTCTCTATGGAAATTCTCGCTCGTTACTGCGTTGCCAAAGATCCGTGCGCCGTTAGAGTGCACTGACTTCCGTCCAATATCGCAGCTATGTGCTCTTTCTAAAGTCTTGGAGCGGGTTGTTTTTGAGCAAATGACGTCCTTTCTCCAAGAGCGTAACGTTTTAGATCCGCGTCAAACTGGCTTTCGTGAGGGGATGGGGACACAGACTGCTGTCCTTAGGTTTGTTGATGACGTTCGGCAAGGTATTGATGACCGGATGATCACTATTGCTGTGTTTTTTGATTTTGCCAAAGCGTTTGACAGCATTGATCATCTGCTCTTGCTCCGTAAACTTCATGGTCTGGGTTTTTCGGTGGAAGTTCTGGGCTGGTTTCACTCATATCTCCGTGGGCGGGTTCAAGCGGTCCGCGGTGGTGATGGCAGAACGTCTGGGTGGCTTCCTATCGCGTCTGGGGTACCGCAGGGCAGTGTGCTGGGTCCCCTCCTCTTTTCCCTCTTCGTTAATGACCTGCCGCGGTGTTTGCGTTACTGTTCGTATCTCTTGTATGCCGATGATCTAGTGATCTACCTTAGGTGTCGCCCGGCTGAGGTCGAACATCATGTTAGGCTGCTTAATGCCGACGTTGGTAGCATACGGCAATGGTGCTGTACCAATAAGTTGTATATCAATGCTACCAAGACCAAGGCGATGATCTTCGGTAGCTCGAGGTACGTTAACGAGATGCGTCTTGAGGGATTCTCGGAGATCCTCTTGGGTGCTTCTCCAATTCAGTTTGTTAGCTCCTTTAAATATCTTGGGGTGGTCCTTGACAGTACGCTGGCGTGGACGGAGCATGTCTCGTTGCTACGCAAGAAGGCAGCTGGTGCTCTATATCGCATTCGTATGAATGATGGCAATCTCGGTATCGCCTTGAAGCGCCGTTTGGTTGTCGCCTTGGTCTTCCCTGTTTATGACTATTGCGCGACAGTACTGACTAATTTGACTGCTGAACTAGAGCGATCGCTGTGTGTCTCGCTAAATAACTGCGTGCGGTTTCTGCGTCGCTTGCCGCGCGATGCTAGTGTTTCGGGACATAGGCGTAGCTGTGGTTGGCTTACGCCGGCTAGTCGTCGCCTACAGCTTATCGGATGTGTCTTCTATAAAGCACTTTGTCTTGGCCAGCCTGGCCTTTTTGGGGAACAACTTCAACTTAGGGCAAGCCTGGCATCGCGCCGCGACCCGGCGCGGACGGATACGCTTCTTGTTCCTCAGGCGCGTACGGCTTCGTTACAGAATTCTTTTCTGATCACAGGGATTCGTTTTTGGAATTCTCTGCCACCTGAGGTAACCTCTGCATCCACCCTTGCTAGCTTTCGGTCGCGCTGTTTTGCTCAGTTGATGTTACTGGAGGAGCAAGAAGCGGATCCGTTGCGTCTTATTCTCTGACTAGCTTACTTGCCCGGTTTTGGTTTTGGTTTTGGTATGCGATGGATGTGTGCTGTGTTTTCTTTATTCTATTTCATTGTTTTTACTTTGCTGTACTTTTATTTACTTTATTTCACTTATTGTTATGTTATTTCATTTTCTTTTGTTTGATTATGATTTGTTAGAATTTTTTATTTTTAACTGTAGCATTATTGATGCGCATCCAATGCCAATGCTCCACAGCAATAATTACATATTTAATTGCATATTTTGTTATTTTTCATTATAGTTATAGTTTTATTTTGTAATGTTTTTTGGATTTTTAGCTCTTATTGTATTGTATTTTCATTTTTATTTTTATTTGTAATGCTTTTTGTATGCCTGCGGCCTCAGGGAGTTATGCTCCAAGGCCGAATAAATACCGCTCTATTCTATTCGATTCTGGGTAGCACAACTTGACACTCACTTTCTCACACGTAGTGATAATCGCGAGGTACGAAGATGGACTGAGGACCTTTTCCGCTATCAGTGATTCTTACCTTTGCCACCCGTCTTGCGAGCGCGGCTGACCACTGGTCGGCTGCTAGCCGTGCCAGGTGACCAAGATGGCTCCGCGAGGCAAGGGCGGTAAGAATTTGAGTAGCGGAATCGGTACTCGGTACTCTCTCGGGTCTGAGTACGTTCGTCAGGCTGGTTAGGAGGAGGTCTTAACGTTTTGCCACGTTACAATATATAGATTATAGATATTATATTATATTTATTATTATGCATATTATTATTATATTATATTATGAATAATAATATTTTAATTAATTAATTAATGAATAGCCGCGGCGTCGCTATTATGCATCCGGCATCGCCACCGTCGCCATGACGGCATCCCACTCATCTCCTGAAAAAAACACCAATATATGAAAATCCATATCTACATAAGTTTTTTTTTCCACACAACGATTTGGAATTATATCAGACCTTTCATAAATGCGGCGACAATCGCAGCCAGAGCCGCATCTTTGATTGGTTCTGAAAAATAACAGAGATTTTTATTTCTAATTTACTAATGATCGATTTCAATTTTATTTCATATATATGGTAATTCAATCATTATTTTTTTCGGGAAATCTTATTTTTTTTTTCTAAACTTCTTAACAGAATATCACGAAGCTTCTTGTTTCCCTCTCGGATTTCTTTTTGAATTATCAATTTCCGCTTTCTGTCAAATCATGGGAATTGGATTAAAATTTTTTTTCGATAAGTCCTACATCATTTTATGAAATTTACATAACGATATTTTTTTGTATATTCTTCATGTGATTATCAATTTGAATTTTGTTATGAATCATAAAAATTAACGGCAATTTTTTCTCCGATAAGTTTTGTACTCTTTGTGATTAAGCAATTCAAAAGGTACTCACTTTCAGCCTTGTTAGGCTGGACGCCCAGTGCTTTTTTTTTGTGCTCGGAATCTGAAATGCAAAGTAATAATTACCAGAATATCAACACTGAATTTGTTGAATCGTTGTTCACATCGATGTGGGTACGATAAAACAAATCTTTATTTTGCTTTGAAATCATTTAAAAAAAACATAGAAAGAAAAATATGACCACCACCGGAATAGGCTCAAAATTCGTAGAATTTTCAACAGTTTATTTAACATTTTTTTCAAAAAAATCAAAAGGGACATACAGGATAAAAAAAAAAAAAAAAAAACGATTTTTCACTTTGCAATTGCAAAAAGACTCGAAATCGGTATCGAATAATTCTGTAAATATTTTTTTCTGAAAGTACGTTTCAAGACGACGAGATTAATGTAGTTTTTTTTTTTATCAATACCATACTTTTTTCCAAAGTTATATGCGTTTGAACTTTTGGAAGGTAAGATTTTCGAAAATTCTGAAAGACTGAGTTAAAAATCTGAAATAAATCATGAGTGCTACTTCAAATGGGTACTAAAGATTGAAAAAAAATCGGCCAAATTAAAAATGGTCGGAGTCAGAGGCTCGGTGATTTCGCATGGAAAGCCCCATATGTATGGTGTATATATGAAGTATTCTCTTCAAAATAAGTCAAGCTCAGAACCTCATCGTCTTCAAGATTTTTGATAATTTTTTTTCTACCATGAGCAAACTAAAAGCAACATGTTTGATGATTCCAGATTTCTTCTTTTCAAAATTATCTGAGATGGAAATTTTGAATTTTATCAAGTGAATAGTATTTAAATAATTATAAGTTCGCTCCTGTTGGACAAGTTCAGAAAAAAAACAGATGCATGAAAATTATCGTCGGAAAATGTGCTTTTGGAAAAAATATTATTCAAATTTCGTGACGAATCTTCTCTCAATATTTTCACGTCGAAGGTCTACAAATTCGATGTTCGCATGTATATCAGTTTCAATGTTTTTCAGACGATGTTGGATTAGTGTACATTCGAATACAAAATTTTAGAACTATCTAGTAGGATGGTAAGATCTTCTTTTCTATAGTCTTTTCTTTTACTTATTTTACATTCATCACAATTTTTGCCATAGCACGTTTTTTAACGATGATTCTTATGTATTGTAGTTTTTATTTATTTTTTTTCTATTCAAAGAACCAAGTTTTGATCATTTGAATTCTATTTACTCAATGAAATCCAAAATTTGTCACTGGAAAAACGTTTCGAGATAAAATTGAAATAATTTACACGTGCAGTTGCTTTCAGTTTGCTAACGACGAAAAAAAATAATCAGAAAAGGTAGCGAAGATTAGGGTCTGAGCCTGTCTCACTTAAGGTAGAAAACCTTAGATATGCATATAGATACTACACATACCGGTTTTGGATATAAATATAATTTGAGTGAATTCTCGTTACTTTAGTAATTGCAATAATCGAATAAAAGTTGGATATTTTTTGATTTATAATAACCAAGAAAAGAAATCAGTTTTAGAGACGCAGCTCATACAAGATTCTTTCGAAAACATCCATCGTATATAGAATCGCCCCAAAAGCACCCTGGGTGCAAAAACATTCTCCAAGTACATTAACTTTTACACTACCTACAAAAATGTTGTCTCCATATAAAAAAGTATTGAAATCAGATCTTATCATTACATAAAACCATGGATACAGTCAGAGGCAATAGAAGCTTCCATTGGTTCTTCGAAAAGAAAAAAATTTTGAGTACGTGGTACTTGGCGGGCTTATTTTTAAATTATTTTCTCATACTTTTTCTAAAAAAGCTATTTCTATTTTTAAATTATTTTCTCATACTTTTTCTAAAAAAGCCCGCCAAGTACCACGTACTCAAAATTTTTTTCTTTTCGAAGAACCAATGGAAGCTTCTATTGCCTCTGACTGTATCCATGGTTTTATGTAATGCATATCACCTACTTGACAATAAGATCTGATTTCAATACTTTTTTGTATGGAGACAACATTTTTGTAGGTAGTGTAAAAATTAATGTACTTGGCGAATGTTTTTGCACCCAGGGTGCTTTTGGGGGGATTTCACTACATTTTGTTCGTTTTGATTCAGAACTACTTCAATTGGCAATGAATCTAATGATCGCATGTTCTTATAGCTGCTGTGGGTATAGCTAGGAAATATATTTTTCAAGTATCCAATTTTTTATGTCCGATATAGTTATGAAAATTAATCAATCGTATCATAATTGCGTGTCTAAAGGCATAAGGTTGTAAACACCAAAGAGGCGGTTTTAGTGACATAAAGTTGTATGATCTTATTTTATTCTATTATTCGCTATAATAATGATTAAAACGCATAGATAATTCGAAATTAAGATTTTAAACCTGAAGAGCAAAAATCCGTTGGCAAATTCGATCTTCTGCTTTCAAGTTTTTATAACGAGAAAAATTGACGCTCATAGACATTCGCTTAACATCCGACCATCTGCTATTAATTTTTTTTCCCCTATTATTTTTTTGTCTTTTAAGATTTTGATGTGGATGCGACCTTCTGCTTTCCAGTCTTTTTTTATTTTTTATTCAAGATTTCAAGGCAAATACGATTTTCTATCTATTTCTTTTTTCTTTTCGATTTAAATCAATCATTTCTCACGGTTTCCGAAAATTTTCATGTTTTTACTTTTACAAATGACAAATCGTCGAATAATGTCGCTCGTATTATACTGCTATTTGCCTCCCATTGATGTATTATCACATACTATATAAATAGTATAGCTGAAACATAAAAACTCGTACTATGGCTCAAATATCCGATTTATGCATAATATGTACAGAGCCACAAAACACAAGTCTTACGGTTTGATAGTCACTCTTCATAGCCTAATAAGTTAAAATTTTATGCAAGGAAGAAATTGGGCTACTGGATATAAATTTTGCAGTTTAATTTTCAGTCGGTTTAGTAACAAATGGCTGAATAAAATTTTAGCACGACTACCTATATTTAAAAACTTGAAATCATATCACGATTGATTGATTGATGATCCAAAGGCTTACATCCTTGAAGAAAGTAGCCAAAAATCATACCACGCCGACAAAATGTTTACACAACGGCCATAGACTATTATATTCGTGGCTAGACCAGCGAAATGATTCGTACAGTGATACTACGTAAGCATGATAATTGTTGTCTGCGCCATCTGTCTTCATTCACTATGCACAGTCCCTCTTTTCCAGTGGCCAAGAAAAGAAGGGACGCCTCTCTATGTCATTTATATACCCATAGAACACACCGAGGTCTGGATGACGGAGAACAACACGGAAGGAAAGACGAAAATTGTTGGTCGAACTAAGCCCTCGTAATTTTTAGAAAAATCATAATATCATTCACCGTGCACCGATCGTATTGATCTTGGTGTTGAATAAAAGCTGCTTAGACCCTCATTCTAAAGATAAATTGATAATCTTCAGGATGTTATAGAATACGGCGAAATATTAAAAACATTATACTATTATTACCCCCACTCCGCCGAATTCTAGTCTCTCCGGTATAGAGACTCGGTCGAGCCTCACACCGCGCGCTTAAAAATTCTTTTTAATGTACTTGGCGCGAGACTCTACCGAGTCTCTTGATATATTTCTAGAATAAATTCAAACAATAGCATCGAATCGGCAATAATAGAATCCAAGCATAAAGTAGTATGTCAATGAATTATATATTTTATATTTTTGTAGGAATCGACTTACTTTTAGTGGGTCTTCGCCCCATGTCGTCAGCGTTGTGATCGACACGACGTGATCACTGTGAAACACGTTCAATATATCGGAGTAATCTCTATTTTCTTTTGTCTTTCCTTACTCTATAGATACTTATTCATTTACACAGAAATACAACATAACACAAATATATGAGCACGTCACAGATTAGGCTAACTTAAGATTTGTCTGTACGAGGATGTGAGGATTATCCCTACTCTATTTGCGAGTATACCTTGCACGTGAACAAATCAGTGTAAATTGAGACATCATGTCGGACACTGACTACATTTCGGAGATGAACGGTAAGTCGCAACTATTTTCAATATAATTGAGAAGAAGTATTTCATACACCTAAAATCAATTCAGTGGCAAATTGATTTTTTTTACACCTCAATAGTAGTAGGCAGCCAGTACTTTTGTTTTTAGCTCTATTGTTTTAATTGGAATTATATCAAATCTCTCAAAATGCTGATCTGGTTCCTTCAACGAGGTCCAGTTGACATATACTGCCTTATTTACAAATAATATAACACTTTCAGATAACTTTAACGGAATGAATATTTCAACGCTCGGTGAGTCAGATGTGTACAACTAACCATCGGATAAACAAAATTCAATTACCTGTAATTCAAGACGTGCTCAATTTGCTCTATAACCTATAACTGCGGACTATCATCAAATATATGCGAATGATGATTCAATGA
The DNA here is from genome assembly GCA_963924015.1 of Macrophya annulata. NCBI lineage: Eukaryota > Metazoa > Arthropoda > Insecta > Hymenoptera > Tenthredinidae > Macrophya > Macrophya annulata. The sequence goes on from OZ001258.1 coordinate 14,674,015, forward strand.
ATTCAAATTTTTCATTACATATTTCAGAATCAATGGCTAGTACATCGGCGGAGAGCGAGAGAGACTTGGGGGAGAAGACAGCAGAAAAAGAAAAACAACGAAAGGACGAGGAGAAAAAAAAAGAAAAGAAAGAGGGAGACAGCGAGAGGGGGGTGAGAGGCGGGAGGGTTGAACGTAAGTCATGCATATATACCTATAAGAGATTATATTATGTGAGTTCAGTGACGGCAGTAAATTAAAATTCCGATTTCTCGTGAATTTCACATGACAAAAATTGTTAAAACTATAATGGTAAATGCACTATTACAATACAATATTTATTCAAGTATTTGATTCCTCAATCATAGGAAACTGGTTTACCAGCCTAGAGGTTGTACATCAAGTAGTAATTCGCGCTAAAAATGAATTAACGACAGTCTCCTTTGATGGCCAAAATATAATTGAATGTTGGTCCGGGGCCATTTGCTGGGAAAAATGTTCGACTTTTTTCGTGGTGGGGAAAACGGTATTTCCCGATATCGAAAAGATATAAGCGAGGAACAAAAAATCTTTGTGCGAATTCGCACCTATATACAAATGCAAGCCTGATAATTCTGGCTATGATTTGTAAAATATTTATTCAAGTATTTGATGTTTTAACAGCGTACAGAGGAACGAGGGCCGGCAACAGCGCCAGGAGTGGCGGCGCAGGCAGCAGCAGCGTCAGCAAGACCGGTCGCGGCAGGAGGCCGTGGCCGAAACATTTGCAATTTTTTTTCCAATCGTTAATGAAAAAATAATAAACAATTAAAAATATCATAACAATAGGTGTTGTTATTACTGACCCTGCTATATTTTTTTTATAATCTCAAACACTCAAAATAATAGGTCTGAATGCATCGACAAAAGAAACAAAAAATATTGAGAAATAAATGTAAAACATTATCAAAAATAACCGCATTTCATTGAAAAATAGGTCTAAATGCATCGACAAAAGAATAGAAAAAAATATAGAGAAATAAACCTAAAACATTATTGAAAATAACCGTATTTCATTGTAAAATAGGTCTAAATGCATCGAAAAAAATATAGAGTAATAAACCTAAAACATTATTGGAAATAACCGCATTTCATTGGAAATAGGTCTGGATGCATCGACAAAAGAAGATAAAAAAATATAGAGAAATAAACCTGAAACATTATCGAAAATAACCCTATTTCATTGTAAAATAGGTCTAAATGCATCGACCAAAGAAGATAAAAAAATATAGAGAAATAAACCTGAAACATTATCGAAAATAACCGTATTTCATTGTAAAATAGGTCTAAATGCATCGACCAAAGAGACCTAAAACGTTAACGATAGTACGATCATCAAGCATAGAGCTATAGTTCCCTAAAATAAAATTTGTGACATCCGGACATCCAAAACCATACTTCAATATATAGATATTATTCTACAATAGTATTTCAATTATTAAATTATCGTAAGTGCTAATATGACTTTTTTTATTTTTAGATATTTGTTTGTATCTGCAGAGAAAAAAAGAAATTAAATATATTGAAGGCGGGGACATTGACATCAATAATGTGAGACTTTGGATGAGTGAACTATTCAAACAGAGTGGAAGTGAATTCAATAGAGGAAATCGCCAAGCTTGAAAAGTTATCGGCGCATATCAATATTGGAAATAAGGATTGAAAAAAAAAATCATCATTTTGATAGTTATTGTTATCATTTTTATTATTATTATCATTAATATTATTATTACTATTACTATTGACATCGCCATCGCCATCGCCGTCGCCGTCGCCGTCGCCGTCGCCGTCGCCATCGCCAACGCCATCGCTATAGCCATAGCTAAAGCTATAGCTATCGCTATCGCTACTGCTATCGCTATCGCTTTCGCTATTGCTATTGCTATTGCTATTGCTATTGCTATTGCTATTGTTATTGTTATTATTATTACTATTGTTATTATTATTATTATTATTATCATTATTATTATTATTATTATTACTATTACTATTACTATTATTATTATTATTATTATTATTATTATTATTATCATTATCATTCTTATCTTTATAACTGATTCATTCTCGAGACATGGATAAGAAATGAACAAAATTTTCTGATTAATTTTGTGTGTTTGGTATGAATGCTGACTTGTGAACATTTAATCTAAAATTTGAAAGAATTAGAAAATCATATTTATTTGACGCAATTTATCGCGAGTTCACCGTTTATTAACTGTGGATGTATCATGGAAACACCGTGAGAACCATGTGTGTACACCGCGTGTACACTGTGTATATACCGTGTATAGACACGTTGTATACACTGTGTATGGGCAAGTCCACCAATTATCAACCAATGAACTGGACGTCAAAAATTTGATTTGTTTGAAATTTTTACCTTTCATAGTGTGCTCTAAGATAAAAAAGTTCAGCAAGTCTCATCGCTTTGAGACCTACCGTTCACGAGATATGCAACATTCAACTTTCGCACTTTGACGTAACTGAGGGTTGAATGCGAATTTTTATCGTATCTTTGTCGTTGCAAAATAAATATGAAAAAATAGGTTTCTCATGTAAAAAATTCTCAGCTTTTCGAATATATCTTTTATTTTCGAATATCTTTTCAAAATCCATCAAAAAAATACGTTTTTTTGTGAAAAAACAGCTTTTTCGAGTGCGCCACCAAACTTAATCATTCTTACGAATTTTTTATCTGAACGCTGAGATTTTTTCAATGAGAAACCCAAATTTGTAAAGTGGGACAGCCGCAGGATCTCGCGTAAGCTGAATTTAATTGATGAAAAGTGTAATATTTACAGCTTTTTGTCAATTGAGCGTGTAAATAATGCTGCAAAATAAGCATGAAAAAATAGGTTTCATACGTGAAAAATTCTCACCTTTTCGAAAATATCTTTTATTTTCAAATATCTTTTTAAAATCCTTTGGAAAAACACGATTCTTGAGAAAAAACAGCTTTTTTGAGTGGGCCGCCATGGTTTATCATTCTTTTGAATTTTTTTCCGAGAGCTGAGATTTTTTCAGTAAAAAACCCAAATTTGTAGAGAGGGATGGTGGCGGAATCTCGCGTGAGCTAAATTCAATTGATGAAAAGTGTATTACTTACAGACCTTTGTCACTTAAACGTCCAAACAATACACTTTTCATCAATTGAATTTAGCTCACGCGAGATTCCGCCACCATCCCTCTCTACAAATTTGGGTTTTTTACTGAAAAAATCTCAGCTCTCGGATAAAAAATTCAAAAGAATGATAAACCATGGCGGCCCACTCAAAAAAGCTGTTTTTTCTCAAGAATCGTGTTTTTCCAAAGGATTTTAAAAAGATATTTGAAAATAAAAGATATTTTCGAAAAGGTAAGAATTTTTGCACGTATGAAACCTATTTTTTCATGCTTATTTTGCAGCATTATTTACACGCTCAATTGACAAAAAGCTGTAAATAATACACTTTTCATCAATTAAATTCAGCTTACGCGAGATCCCGCGGCTGTCCCACTTTACAAATTTGGGTTTCTCATTGAAAAAATCTCAGCTTTCAGATAAAAAATTCGTAAGAATGATTAAATTTGGTGGCGCACTCGAAAAAGCTGTTTTTTCACAAAAAACGTATTTTTTTGATGGATTTTGAAAAGACATTCAAAAATAAAAGATATATTCGAAAAGCTGAGAATTTTTCACATGAGAAACCTATTTTTTCATATTTATTTTGCAACGACAAAGATACGATAAAAATTCGCATTCAACCCTCAGTTACGTCAAAGTGCGAAAGTTGAATGTTGCATATCTCGTGAACGGTAGGTCTCAAAGCGATGAGACTTGGTGAACTTTCCAATCTTAGAGTACACTATGAAAGGTAAAAATTTCAAACAAATCAAATTTTTGACGTCCAGTTCATTGGTTGATAATTGGTGGACTTGCCCGTATACAGCGTGTACGGATGTCACAAATACACGTTGGATACACCGTATATACACCGTGTATATACACTGTGTATGTACCGTGCATACATGGTACATACACCGTGTATACATAGTGGGCTCAAGGTCGCTAGGGAGGGCATACAGAAACGGGAAATCAAAACCTTTACGCTCAACGAGAATAGCACAAACTTGTTTGAACAATGGTGGGGCCAATTTGAATGTGCCATCCATGTATAAATTTTTTATGTGGGAGCTCCACTCTTGAGCATCGTCTCGCCCAAACAATAGAATACGATCTTCTCCATTTCCTGTATCGCCCAACAGAAAACGAATCGTCTGGTCTGATGATATGACATAGCTTTTATACGCTTCAGGCAATCCAAGTTGGGTAAAATTAATTGGCGACGGTGGCACAGCATGAAGTACGCGACGTTTACGTTGTATGATTTTCTGGAGGGCTCCTTTGTTCGATAGTTGCCCTTGCAATGCGGATGACGTACCTGCCATAGCATTTATAATTATTTGAGCCGGCGTTTCTACTGCCTCAGTAGCTCTCCGCTTGATAGCGTTTTTTACAAAGTCTGCTCCGATCGATCCAGGATCACTTCCGTGGTTATGCTTATTCACCATCTTCAGTACCTTAAATGTTAATTATAAAATAAGAGCCGAGATATAACTGGACTGTCTGTTTACTAGCGAAAATTCTAATTGAGCAAAGGCAACGTGTCATAAAATGAAGCAAAGGTCATTTGAAGATGGGTAAATGCATTCAGAGAAGTATCTCAGAATACGTGCGAACTCTCCAACCGATGTCAACTAAAAGAAAAGCGAAGTCTATGGTATACCAGATCGTATAAGATTTCAAGATTACCCACAATAATAGAAGAAATAATGATCATGAAAACATACCCCGTTCATGTGACTACACGTATGAAGAGGAGACTTGCACCCATCTGACTTTCTGCAGCACCGCCAGAATTTTTTTGTTTTACAGCTGCTCCATTTATCAAAGATATACGTGAACCCTTCGTAGACGTATTTTGCATTACCTCGCGTAGAAAGTAAATCGCCTTCCATAATATCTTGCACTCTGAGTAATACACACGATCCGTCAAACAAAAAAATCGAAATATACAGACAGAGGACGTATAAAATCTTATAAAAGATAACAAAATTTTTGACAGCTGTGTGAAGATAAAGATTTCACAACTTCAAAAAATAAATGAGAAAATAAAAATTAAAAAATTATTAATATTCCATTGCATTTTTGACAGCAGAATGAACATGAAAGCTGATCAAAATATGGGCTGAAAATGTCTATTTGGTGAGTTACAGAAAATCAAATATATCAGGATGGTATTAATAAATATAACGAAAGGACCAAAATTTGAAAATAACATTTCTTATCTGAAGAATTTTTATCAATTTTGTTTAGAACTATTTTGAGAGATGATTGTAATTTTTTTATTTCGATTGAAATTTGAATTGAAATTATTTCAGAAGTTATTTTGATTGTTGAACATCTTCATTTAAATTATCTGCGATTTTCTCAATGTGGATTCGGTCCAAAATTATTCCAACCCTTCGATTGCCAAAGCCATTTTCTGGATTGTTATTACGTGTGTGTGTGTGTATGTGTGTGGAAGCAGCGACTTGGCCTAACCTATTCTAACCTTTCGAGAGCCCCAGTCATCGTCTGGGTGTTTCGCATGTGTGTGTGTGATTAGCGCAGCCTCTCAGGATGGGGAGCGAAATGAGGATCGCTCGCGCTCGACGCGCGCTGAAAATTCGAAAAAAATATCCTAGCACTCGAATCAAGCCTCGCGCCAAAACGTCCTCGCACCGAAAGGCCTCGCGCCGAAACGTCCTAGAGCCGAAACGTCCGAGCGCCGAAAAGACTAGCACCGAAACGTCCAGACGTCGAAACGTTCGAGCGTCGAAATGAAGGCACCGAAATGTCCGATGCTTTCGGCCTAAATTATCCTAACCCTTCGGTTGCCGGCCGAATAGCCATTTTGATTTTGATTTACTTTCGACAAAAACGAAAAAACGAAAATTTCATCGATATCTTGAAAACTTATCGAGGTATCCATTCAAGACCAGCAGAATCTTTTGCCTACGGAAGAAGTCGATTAAAATCTGCTTGCACATTTTGGCACCATGAAAATCATAATCTCTTCCATGGCATAGTTGGAACACGACTATTATCGGTATTTTGATAAGCTGTCGTCTATCAGTATCAGGGATCGGTATCAGGGATCGCATGTTTTGATTCAATAGAGTAGTCTGGGCTAGTATACAGGGTGTTTCAAGTTGAGCGCACCGAATGGTGTTAGTAGATTCCTCGGGACATTCTGAGACTAAATTCTCTTTACCGAAAATTGGAGGGCCTAATAGTTTACGAGTTACGGAATATCTTAGTCGACCAATCACACGGCCTCGAGCTGACCGAGTCAGGGACGAGTCAAAAGAATAAAATTAGTAGTGCCCGTGGGTCTCAGCCCGTGAAATTTTATTTTCGTTTTTCGTAGGTGACATCGACATCATCTTCGGGAAATGTCCTCGTGAAGCATACGTCTTCCTCATCTGCGTCCTGGTCCTCCGCTTCGTAGTTTTCGTCGTCCAGGTCATCCGCTTCATTGTTTTTATCTTTCAGGTCATCCGCTTCATAGTTCTTGTCGTCCACGTCCTGCGCTTCGTGATTTTCGGCGTCTAGGTCATCCACTTCGTAGTTTTCGTCGTCCAAGTTATCCGCTTCGTTGTTTTCATCTTTCGTATCATCCGCTTCGTAGTTTTTGTCGTCCACGTCCTGTGCTTTGTGATTTTCGGCGTCTAGGTCATCCGCTTCGTAGTTTTCGTCGTCCAGGTCATCCGCTTCGTTTTTTTCATCATCCCGGTCATCGGCTTCGTAATTTTCGTCGTCTAGGTCCTATGCCTCAGAGTCATCGTCGTTCAGGTCCTCCGCTCCATAGTTTTCGGCTCCAGATCGTCCGTTACGTAGGTTTTGTCGTCAGTATTCACGGCCTCAGCAGCACTTATTGATGAATTATCGAGATCAGAAAAGTAAAGATTATTCACCACACTTGACGCTTTTGTTCTGCAGGTTTGAGCGTCGGTAAACATTTTGTATGCCTGCGAACAATTATCTTGTTGAATGTAACGAAATGGCGATCCAGCAGTAAGTTAAATCGATCGGTGTCAAACAACGCATCTTTAGGTCGCTATAGCACTTGCGTGAATTATTTTCGAAAATAAACGTGAAGTATCGGAAATGGCATAATAATCATTTTACGAAACACGTCGGGCAATACGAACGGTATTATCAACAGTGATTGTCATTTCGTTTCAAATTTTCAGTGTAGAAGTCAATGCACCCTTATCATAGTTGTTTTATGATACTCTTGCGGCGATCGTAAGATTCATCATGAAAATTAAATAACAACGCTATCAAGTTAAGAACATATCAATTCATTCAAAAATGACAGACGAAATTGCGATGATATCAATGATAATGAGATATTGAAAAATAATCATAATACTGGTGATAATTATAAGTTCAAGAACTATAGTAAGAATAGAAACAATAATGAGAACAATAACAATAATGACAATAAGACCAATAATGAGAACTATAACAATTTCAATAAAATGAGAACCATAAGAACAAGAGCAATAATAAGAATAGGAACAATAATGAGAACTACAACAATAACAATAAAACAAATAAGAATAAGAACAAGAACAATACTGAGAATAGAAACAATAATGAAAATTTCAACAACAAAAATAAAACGAATAACGATAAGAACAAGAACAACAATAAAAATAGCACCAATAATGAGAACAAGAACAATCGCCATAAAAAGAATAATGATAATAATAACACGAACAAGAACAACACAATTGCAGTTATTCTCATGTTGAAAATCTTATTGGTTTTGAATGTCGCGAATAAAAGACTAGTCGAAGTGTCGGAAGGTAACCAAAAATTTCCGAAATACGGTCCTGCAGTGTACATTTTTTTGGTTGATCCTGCGAAATTTAGAAGTATCACAACGATAAATAGAGTAATTACTGCCAGCGCAGGTACAAGACAATCAGGAAACCAATAATAAATGAACTGTATGACTCGCCTAGAGCAGGTGCTCAAAGTTTCCCCCGTGCATTTGAATGCATTTGTTTGCACGACGAATTAAACTTAATTGTGCTTTTCTGAGCATGGCCGGTGTACAGTAGCGATCGCTTCGTCGATCAGAGCTCGTAATTGTGGGATTGTGTGTATGGGCACACAATACACGTATTGTTTTATGTGACCCCATAAAAAATAATCCAAAGGATTTAGATCCGGAGATCTCGGAGGCCAGGCAACGATGCCACCACGGCTAATCCACCCATTCGGGAACTCCCTGTCCAAAACGTGTCGCGCACGCCGTGCAAAATGTGCTGGTGCACCGTCGTGTTGGAACCAGGTGTTAGGGCCCATAATCACGCATGCATTTCCTAACAGCATCGGCGACTCCTTTTCTGAGAAATCCGTATAATTGATCCCATTTAAACGGTGCGGGAGTACGGATGGACCCACCTGAAGATGAACGACCCCTTATTTTTCAATAGCCGTGTATGATTTTGTCTTCCCTATCATTTTCAAAGTGATACTGCATTGCAATACGTCTGTCACTATTTGTCGTCTAAGAATATTCTTCTTGTTAGGTGTGAGTTATAAAGTTGAGTTGAAATTGAGTTGAAATTGAGTTGAAATCTGTTTTGAAAGGCTCGAACCGCAGTCGCGTGGGGATTTTCGTGACCCCACACATGCAGATTGTGGTGATTGAACGTAGAATTGAAACCGCCGCGAATAATCTTTCGGTTGTAAACCCTGCACTCGCGTGTAATGGTAGGCGTGTTGATCATCTTCGGTGAAGACTCTTTGAACTGTCGAGTGACTAGTGTGACATGTCATCGCAATATTTCTAAGGCTGAGTGTTGGATCATCGTCTACTATATCTAAAATCATGTCCTCTCTTGCCGGCACGCGTACATTTCAAAGGCCTTCGATGGCGTTTCCATCATTCCGATTGCTGATAAGTTGCCCGGTTTCCCTCGCCCTGTTCACTAAACGTAAGATAACGTTTTTGTCGGGCTGTCGCCGATTCGGGAATCGCACAGAATATTCAACCGAAGTAGCTTGTGCACTTTGCCTGCACTCACCGTATAAAATCAGCATGTCGCGATATTCTTCTGCAGAATAATTCATTTTTGTACAATGAATACTTAACAAACGATGTGTATGATCGTTGAGGTGACCATGGGTTGCTTGTAAAACAAAAGATAGACAATAGACGATGCATCGCAATTCCGCGCGCTCGCTATCTGGACGATCATGTTTTGTTTCCTCATGCCACATATTATTCATGTTTCAAATGATCTAGTAATTCAAGGACTCATTTTAAAGTGAAATAGATAATTACTCTGCAAGAGATATTTATTATTCATTCATTCTATTAAGTATTGTTTAAGTATCGTCTATTCATTAGGTATCATAATGAAAATAATGATAATGACTACCAAACATTAACAGTATTATCAAAAACATTATATTTTCAACTCGCTCAGAAATCAATTTACAAAGTAGATTTCGATATAGAATTTCATTGCGCATCTTCTCTTTCTTATGAACTTTATCAATATTTCTTGTCATTTTTTGAAGGCTTAAACAAACGGACATTTTTCACCGAAAAAATTTTCTAATACTTTCTTCACTTCCACTCGCAAATAACTTTTTTAAATATGCATAGTTCTGTCTCAAACTTTGACACAATAAACTTCTATGTATTGAGTGGTAAGTTGAAATTTGACTCTGAATACCAAGTACAAACAAAATGGCGTTTCTGAAAAAAAAGTTCATCGAAATTATTGTATTATTTCTTCAAATCAAAAAGTTTAGTGACAAGAGTTCAATTTTTGAACTTTGAACTATACCGAAATGTTCGTCATAGTCAAAAGAAGTTTTCTGTAAGCTTACAGATTTTGAGATCGATTGAGATTGTGTGAGAGTATTGTTAATTTTTATATAACCGCGTGCCCGGCGAGCGCGATACATTGCTGCCTCCGAAAGGCTACATACACAATATCGTAATAAAAATGTACGTTTTAAACGGTAACCTGTTTTTTAGCGATATAACATTTAATTTGAATGAATAAAATGAGAGTACTCAAATTATTTACTCATAAAAAATATTCATTTGAGATAGAATATTTGAAAATGAAGTATTATTTACAATCTTTATGCTAATTTACATTTATAATATTATTTTTATAATATCCACTGACCATCACTGTTGAGGATACCGTTCGTATTGACCGATGTGTTCCGTAAAATGATTATTATGGCATTTAGCATTTAAAATTATATAACTATAAATTAGATAACTACAAGGCAGAGGACGACGAAAGCTACGAAGCGGATGACCCGAAAGATGTAAAAAACGAAGCGGATAACCTGGACGACGAAAACTACGAAGTGGATGACCTAGACGCCGAAAATCACGAAGCGCAGGACGTGGACGACAAGAACTATGAAGCGGATGACCTGAAAGATAAGAACAATGAAGCGGATGACCTGGACGACGAAATCCACGAAGCGGAGGACCTGGACGCAGATGAGGAAGACGTATGCTTCATGAGGACATTTTCCGAAGATGATGTCGATGTCACCTACGAAAAACGAAAATAAAATTTCACGGGCTGAGACCCACGGGCACTACTAATTTTATTCGTTTGACTCGGCCCTGACTCGGTCAGCTCGAGGCCCTGTGACTGGTCGACTAAAATATTCCGTAACTCGGAAACTATCAGGCCCTCGAATTTTCGGTAAAGGGAATATAGTCTTAGAATGTCCCGAGGAATCTACTAACACCATTCGGTGCGCTCAACCTGAAATACCCTGTATATACATCTGTAGGACCCACAATCAATGTGCAGGCTGTTCATGAATGTCATTGTGTGTGTGGGTTTCACAAAATCCCACGAAAACTAGTCGTGGCCACCGAAAGTCTCGCGCCAAAACGCTCCGCGCCAAAACGGCTTGCGCCGAAACGGCCCGCACCAAAAAGGCTCGCGGCGAAACGTCTCAATGCCGAAAGGACTCGCGCCGAAACGTCCCAGCTCCGAAAGGACCTGCGCCGAAACGTCCCACTCAGGAGGCCTCGCGTATACTGGATACGCTCGAGCTAAGTGGGAGAAGCCATAAAAATCACTCAAGCGGAACGACGAGGAAATTCTGTCTTACCAAGGGCTCTCTTAGAGAGGTAGTACTGTACTGTAATGATATTTCCAGTGCTCTTCGGTAAAATAATAAGATTGTTGAAACTTCAAAAATCGGAAAGAAATAGGAAACATGCTTGGTCCACGATGGGAGTTGGCTCAAAAATTTTCAAATTGAGTCAAGTTCTTTTGAGAATTTTTCGAAAAAAATTGAAGGACCTACATATCCTTGAAAACGTGATTTCGACCCAAAATTGAACAAGACATCATGACAACTTAAGCCAAAAAAATGTTCAATTTTTTTTATCTTTCTTTGTAAACTCCGTTTAAAAACGAATAGTTTGAAAAAAAATGTCCAAATCGAACAATTTTTCAAAAAGTTATGGACGATTGAAAAAAAAATCGTTAAATTTTCGGAAAATTGACACCTGAAAAACTATCGGCCAAGAAAAGTTAAAAAAAAAAAAAAAACAGCAAAGTGTCTTTAAATAGGCACTGAAACATATCTCAATTATTAACAAAATCGCTGATGCACACTCATTTGATAGGTAAATTTGGCATAAAATGCCCTATATATTCACTACCGGTAGAACAGAAAGGGAGACGTTAGAAAAAGTATCAGGCCAGTGAACCAATAAAGGGGATGGCCAGGACACATACCGGTTCATCATTTTATGGCTTTAATATGTTCATATCATGGAATAATTAGTAATAACTTAACTATAGCCGAACGTTGGTGAACGATAGATGCACAATTCTCAACAGTATCGGTGCAACTGAGTAATGCTGATTCGGAACTGAACCCTTTTTTAAAACAATAGCTCCAATTTCTAAGACCACCGATCATGAACTTATTAGATCTCGCTATGGAAGACGTATTGTGTAAAAGTATTGACACAATAGGTGTTATTGATTCAACATAAATATTCAACCGATTCTTCACTAGTTTCATTTTATTATATCTCAGTTTCAGTCAATAATGAATATCATCAATGTGATAAAGGTTAAAACAGTCTTGAATCATGTAGTCAACAGTGTTATGGGTGTGATCGTTGTAGAATGGCTGGAAGGAATAGATCGAAGAAAGAGAGCAATTCATCATTTTCAGAACCATCTGTGCCCACCATGTTTGTATCGGCATCCGAGATAACTTCCTTTAGCAATATTCTACTTTGAATAATCTCCTATTGATTTTTCATTGATTCCCATTGAATAGTATTTGCAAAACAGATTTGAAATATGAAAATTAACTGAGGGAGTGCTTGGCTTTGTTGCCTGATTTAACGCACCAGGTTTTTGTACTATTTTGCGTAAAGAAAAGATGTTTGTAATTTGTCTCTGGAACAGAGATTGATGTTTTCGAGGTTTTGGCTGGTGAAACCATTTTTGTACTTGGCGGTAATTTTTTACATTCAACAATATTGAAAAAAACTATTTTCAAATAATACTTTCAAAGAACAAGGAATTTTGTAGCACGGATTTGCTCGATAGAATTGACAGATTTGAAGTCAAATGGTTTTGAAAACTTCGAAATTTTATTGGAATTGTCAAAGTCTGGAGGATACATCAAGTTGAGGTGACATACCCCATATGAAAAATGTTTTAGAATAAATTTTTCAACTTGTTCAGCTACAACTTGTACGTGAATTCGTCGACATTGGGGCTTGCGAACGATGATGGAGATATCGCAGTTGTTGGACCTGGCTCTATGACCATAGTGGAACACCAATCGTTTCCAATTCTTGTTCATCGGTGACTAAGCTTCCAGTTATTCACTTAAGAATTTTTGAAACACTGGTGTATCCTAAAATATTTTTTCAATAACCCTGTATCGTCAGAGTAGATCATCGGTCTTTTGATGTATAATCAATTAAAAGACACAATGGTTGTGTTCTCAACTTTCCTTATAGTTGAATGCAGTCAAAGCAAGACTTCAGATGTTGGCCACTAATTGTGCATAAAACAAGTTCACAATATGTGGCTTTTCACGTGAAGCGGGCCACTTTTTGAGTGACCATTGCCGATTTCGACCTCGACCGGGTATTTTGTACTACTCATGGACATAAGACTTTGAGCCAATCTGAAAGCCGCTGCAAGTCTCGGTTTGCTACCTAGCATAGGCAATAGAAATGCTATTTTCGCGCGCAAGCTCTTCTTTCGTGGCTCATATCTCAGTTGTTTTCGAAGGAAAGTTCAAAGTTATATAGTGATTCTTGTAGCTATTTTCATACGCTTTCGAGTCATTATACATACGTACCTTCGCGACCATAATGCGGTACTCAAAAACTCTGTTGAATTAATATTTTCAATTTTCACGAAGTTCGCCCATTTTGAAAAATTTTTTGTTTATTTGTAAAAAAGGGTCAAAATACCCCCTATACATACCCCAAGTGGCAAAAAGATATTATTTTTTGTTTGGTCAGACTTATATTTTTTAATTGTTTTTTATTCTGTATTTTACTCATGTTTACCCCATGTTTCATGAAAAGTGGCTAATAGTGATCATTACTGTTCAATTTGATCCTACAAGCTCTTTAGAAGTCTTCACAATGAAAAATATCGATTTGATAACGAAACTCCACCTGTTTCAATGTTATAGTGAGTATATGAAAAACATCACGAGTCAGGTTTATCTGAAATAGTAATATCGCTATTCAATAAATAAGTAAAAGAAATAAACAAATATTGAAAAATATTATTCTGACCAAACAAAAAACAATTCCACTTTGCCACTTGGGGTATACATAGAGGAGATTTTAAGCCTTTTTTACAAATAAACAAAAAAAATTTCAAAATGGGCGAACTTCGTGAAAATTGAAAATATTAATTGAACAGAGTTTTTGAGTACCGCATTATGGTTGTGAAGGTACGTATGTATAATGACTCGAAAGCGCATGAAAATAGCTACAAGCATCACTATATAACTTTGAACTTTCCTTCGAAAACAACTGAGATATGAGCCACGAAAGAAGAGCTTGCGCGCGAAAATAGCATTTCTATTGCCTATGCTAGGTAGCAAACCGAGACTTGCAACGGCTTTCGGATTGACTCAAAGTCTTATGTCCATGAGTAGTACAAAATACCCGGTCGAGGTCGAAATCGGCAATGGTCACTCAAAAAAGTGGCCCGCTTCACGTGAAAAGCCACATATATTGATTTCCGTTCTGAAGAATTGATAAATACGGAAAAAAGTCGTTGCTTAATTATTTCTTGCAATATCAGTTAGTTGCTAATTTTTTTAATAAAAGTTTGTTTCATGAACAATAAGCACCCAGCAAATCTGAGGCCCTAAAAGCAAGTGCTACTAGCTTAACTGCATCGATTGTAAGAGGCACTGGTTGACAAGTGCTAACCTTATCTCATTATACTTCAAAGTCTATAAAGAACTGCCATGGTGAAAAACGTATTGATGTATCTACCCTATATACTGTTGGAAATTTTCTCTAGTAACGAGACCCACCATTCTATGAACTCTCCAATTTATGGTATTTCATCTCACGCAATTATTTATTCAACATTGACGAATGAAATATACGAAAAAATGACATGAATTCAACATATTATTCTGCTATTTTGAAAAATCTAGGTTACTTCAACACATCGAGATCAAACGAATAAAATCTAATTTTAATTGTATAATGTTAGTTGTTTTGATACGCATTGAATCTGTGTAGTAAATGTAAAAATTGAAAATATAATGGGGCCTTCCATGTCACGTCGACCAACCCGTATGGCTGGCGATTTTTGAGTCGGCTAAATTCTTTTTTATCTTATTACCTAAGTAGCTTTCATAATTCTTATGGATTTTTTTCAAATTCATTATCGAATCTGAATTTTTAACAAATTTGACCCCAATAAATTTCAAATGCCAATTATAGCTCAGTGAATAATAATGGTATTAAGAAAAATAGGGATATCATTTTTTTTTTAAACACGTAATGAAAGGTGGGGCGTTGCATGGCAGTTGAGCGGTACGAAAGTTGCTGATTGCATGCCAGGACTGTGAGGTTAGGCCTGCACATGCGCAGTCCACAATTATTGCACTTTCGTCCTTGTTTCGCGGGACGAACCGCTGACTCTGTAGACCGAGAATGATAGCAGTGACAGGGTGAAGCTGAACTGCCATGCACATCCCAGTTTTCATGCACTGGTTATGAAAAATATCGCCTGCGACTAGGGCCAAAAGTTGTCGATTGCGACTCATGTGTTTCCACTCGTCTGTTTGCAAACTTCACACTTGTAATGATCGCCAACTTCCATCCCTAGTCAGACAATATTCTATTTCGTCGCGGAATGTACTTTCATAGAAAAAGATTGTGAAAATGATCTACAAATTTTTGGAATGGTTTTATTCCGTTTCAAAATCAAATTCATCGTTCTAAACACGATTGCAATAATTGAATTTTTCGAAAAAATTCTGTAAAATACTTTTGATAATTCTCCAATCATGAAGCCTAGACCTATCGTGGGATTCGAATTATTTTTATTTTTTGTTTTTATTTCAAAACGCCAAAATAAAAATATCTTTTCATTAATTTAATTTATTCCAATTTCCACGATTGGGGTATGCCCCGACATTTCAATCAACATCGGTCGAAGCAATTTTGGACTTGCTCGAACCTTTTTTGTATGAAAGTATCTGTCGAAACACCAAGCCTGAATTTTTTGTTTTTAATTTTTCCAACTATGCGTATCTGAGATATGATTAAATTTTCTATTTCAAAAACTTGTATTTTTGAAAATTTGAACAAATTTAGAAAATGTATTAGAATGTAACGAAATTTTAAGGCACTAGAAGAAGATGGAGATTTCATTACAGCAAAAGTTAAATTCGGAGGATGATAAGGATAATAGTATATTGTGTATTATAAGTGGAGAGTAAGCAGTTCCCGTATCAAGTGTGAAGTTATGTGCATGAGCCGAAGGCAAGTGCTGGAATCACCCGACTACGAGTGTAAATGTCGCATGAGCCAAGGCGGATGCTACAAACTTCATACGAGTGAGAGACTGCCGATCCGCCCACGACACACACGATAATTTTCGTCAGATCTGCGAAGAAAGCACAATAAATAGTAGAGCTTATACAACGGTCACGTCCCATGCCGCCACTGAGGGAAGAGCTTATACATCGCTGGCGTCCGATGACGTCAGGGAACAACTGAATTAGTTTATAGTGCCCATGCGCAAAAAAAGCGCTTGTGCGGCAAGTAGACCATTTACGATGTGCGCATGCGCCAACTTTTTTTTCAGTTCACCGTTCGGAAGAGGGACTTTGCACGCACTACACCGGCATCGGAAATCAAACTTTTGAAGCAAGTGTGATAAAAAGAAAATTATTATTGGAAGGTATTCTATTTGGTATTAATATGAGCAAAGAAGCTCCGAAAGACATCGGTCGGAAAAAGTATACTTAAAAAATTACAGTAAGATGGATATTTATTCAATAGTATATTGTGTATCAAGGGCAGAAAGTAGGCGATTACTGACGAGCGTGAAAGTTGCAATCACACGAGTCAGAATCGTCTTTGTGGCCGTGATGCACACAATATTTTTTGTTTCTCCAATACCCGCACCGGAAGTTTGCTCTGAAGTGCATGTGAAAACGGAGGAAGGTAGCACTTATCTCAAATTAAACTCGATATTATCCTAGTTTCTTAGTACTACACTACCTACAGTACAATTTTTATTACTTATCCTTACCTAATCCATTTCAAGTGGGTATCGTATGTTTTCAAATTTTGAATATCTATAAAAAGGTGTTCACGTGACGGGCTCTCAATCCGCGAGCCACTCATTCAAGATGCAGCCCCGCCACAAACTCTGCTACCACCGCCACCCGCCCGGCCACCCAGCCGTAGTGCGCGTAGTACTTGAGATACGAGTATGCGGTTTTCGTGTGGTCGCGCGCCGCACTGCTGCACAGATAGAATGCGCTATTCAAGTGCTTTCAATTGTTGTCATGGCGTGCTTTTGTTTATGTTTGTGAAATTTAAAAAAAATGACATCGAAACGTAAACAAGGAGATTTTTGTTCGATTTTTTCAACAAAAAGAAAGAAAGTAGAGGGCAAATCGAGCAAAAATCAACCAATATCACCCTGAAACAATGTCAGCGACTTATCCTTGTCGACTCAAAGTTCATCAGGTACATTCTTCTTATTATTTTATATGGACTTGAATGAAATACATATAAACACGATTAGTCGAGTGACAGCGTGAAGTAATATTTAACGTAAATAATGTAATATAATATCAATCATCCAGTTTGTTTGGTTTTGCACTGTTTTAAACTAGCTTTCTTCGCACGCCCACCGCAGCTGCCGTAAATTCCATAGTTTTATACCGCGTTATTTACCTGAAGCTGGTCAATAATGTTTTAAGGGGTGAAAGTATTCAGCAATAAGAACAACTTTTACTGTGGGAACAACTTCGAAATCGAGAAAAAATCAGCAGTTTTATACACTTCGGTCGAGTCATAGGTATGTTACTTTTATAGGGAATAGCTGATTTTTTTCGCAATTTCGAAGTTGGTCCCATAATAGAAGGGAAGCTGTTCATATTGATTGATGCGTATCATTTTAACCCCTTAAAAGATTATTGGCCATTTTTAAATAACCTTGTAGAGTAGTTGCGAAGAGTTAGTCTAATTGTTGTTAAGTCGTTGATTTGGTTATGTATAATTCTCTACTTCGTGTACAAGTTGTAGTTTTGTTTGCTGTCGTTACAGAGCCGGAACCAGTGCCAGTGGCTAGTACATCTTGCGTACTATTTTCTGGTCCTGATATTGGTGGCAAGCATTCTGTAGCTCTAGGATCTTTAGTCACTCGTCCACTTTGCAAATATAAAAAAGCACTAGAAATCTTTAGAAACCATTCCGCTACCAAGTACCACAAAATGGCGGTGTTAAAGAGTACACATTTCGAAAGTTCATATGAAAACCCTGAAAAGGCTGTCAATACCCAGTGTAGAAATTGCATTGGGGCTCTGGCCAGGTACTAAAAGGTTTGCCAGATTACAAATCGGGCCCAGATCTGGCTGAACTATGGCAGCCTGTTAGGGGCCCAGTTAAATGTTACCATTTTAGATACTGCCCCAGACCAGGAACCAATGTGGCTACCATTGAGAAACCACGTTCGCGCCACAGTTTTTTGCGGAACATACCCTGACCACACGCTCCCCGCTTATTATGAATGAGAAATTTGAATAGTCAATTTGTTTAATAAAAAATATTAGTAATGTATTATTTGGTACAGTATCACAACTAAGGGGGTACATACACCTTGAAAATAATTTTTGAAATTCTCAAAATCAAATTGTCAAAATAGTCAGGTGTCAGTGTGAACGGTGTTCTACAATATTTATGAGACCAATGTAAGGGTTGGCGCGCCGCGCGGCGGCGCCTTCTTGCAACTTAACAGTAATATAGCTGTAACTTCTGAAATCCTTTAGATTTTCCGATGCCAATTTTTTTGCCGGTAGATTAGGTCTCTAGCGTTACAAAAAAAATTTAAAAGAAAAACCGATATTTTGAAAATTTCAAAGTGTATGTACTCCCTTAAGAGACTAACATATTTTTGTACATAAAAGATACTCAAATAATATTTCAGTAAGGTATTCATATATCACAAAAAAGTAGATACGTATGTATATGCTCTAATGAGAATGGACGCCAAATCCTTGAGTTACGACTTCATTCCGAAAGCTCTACTATCTTATTTTTCAATATAAAATGTACCAAAATAATATTATCCAGTAAGGTATCTATATACCATCTTAAAAAAGGAACTTATACATTATGACTTATTAAATAATGACAAGTATATGTAGGCACATGTATATTAGACTGGGCGTTAAAAATTAAATTTCTTGCCATGCCCCTTAAAAAGTTTCCTTTTGATGAGAAAACACTAGAATTTTTGGCTTTTTTTTTAAACAACACGTGCCTCAAGACGATCTAAGTTGATTTTTTTGGTAAAATCATGTTTTTTTGGAAATATCTTATTTAATATGTAAAAATACGAAAGAAAGTTTACTTAAGCCTTGGAGTTAAGAAATCTACATATTGAAAATAAGTTTGTACTAATTTAGTTTTAGAATAAGAATATCAAATTGAATATCCTTTATTTTTTATTTAATAGACAACATCAACTAGGAAAATTTTTGAAATTTTATTCTGTTTCTGAGTTTTTATTTAGTTGGGTTCCAAAATTGTTTATATTTTAGATAAAATAGTATTTGTCAGGAGAAATTTCCAAAAAACATGA
The DNA here is from genome assembly GCA_963924015.1 of Macrophya annulata. NCBI lineage: Eukaryota > Metazoa > Arthropoda > Insecta > Hymenoptera > Tenthredinidae > Macrophya > Macrophya annulata. Next base: position 14,693,479 of record OZ001258.1, read on the forward strand.
TTTTACAAAAAATCAACTTAGATAGTCTTGAGGCACGTGTTGTTTTGAATAAAAAAAAAAGAAAACAATTTTCCTAGTGTTTTCTCATCAAAAGGAAGCTGTTTAGGGGGCGTCGCAAGAAATTTAATTTTTAAGGACCAGTCTAATGTATATGCTACAATGAGTACGGACTCCGAATCCGTTCATAATGATTTCATGCTAAAGGCTCTATCTCAGATTTTTCAACGCAAAACATACTAAAATAATATTGCAGTGAGGTATTTATATATTTCAAAAAAAAAAAAAACTTAATAGAGACTCATAAACTAATGACAAGGATAGGTTGAAAGCTCTGAAAGCTCTACTATCTCATTTTTCAACGCGTTGAATGCGACAACCATCCCGAATTCATCGAATAATTTGCAATTATGTCAAACTGATGTCAGAATGACGTCATGTCACGTCATGATTTCCGTAAGATGTGAGTCATATATGAGTCATATATGACTCATAATTTCCCACTTCCTGACGTAAGATTCTTACGTAAGATAAATGACGTAAATATGACCTCCAATTGACATCATTATAACTTAACTGGCGTCAAAATGACATAACTCTGATGTCATAGAGAAGTAACGGTGGTACCGGAAGCTTACAAAAATATGACGTCCAGCTGACGTACTTGTTATTTAGCTGACGTCAAGATGACTTAAATTTGAGGTAAAATAGTGCTGTAAAGTTGCGTCCAATGCTTACAAAATTGTGACGTCTGGCTGACATGTTTATAACTCACCTGACGTCTCGATAACATAACTCTGATGTCATAGTGATAAAAAGTATTTAAGAATGTTTACAATAATGTGATATTCAACTGACATAAGAAATCATTCACATTATTAGAAAAATGACTTACAATTTGTAGTTGTAAAAAATATGAGCTTGGACACTAAATATAAAAGTTAAAATTAAGAAATGTCATATGAAATTCCACTTATGAATTATTAAATCAATACATCATAAAACATAGAACATGAATATAAGAGTATCGTTGATCGTTTTTGTTATACAGTCGTGACATTAGTATTATATGTCACTCGTATGTAAAAGAATGACCGGAAGCTGATGACGTATGACGTTCATCGTACATCAATTTTACGTAAAAGTATGAGTTGTTTCTTATGTAAGCATATGACGGTATTATGATATCCTTTCGACGTCAGAATATGACTTGTAATTTATGTAATTGTATGATTTATTTCTTAGGTAAATACTATATAAATTTATGACTTTGATGTGATGTCACACATATGATAGGGATAAGACATAATATTTATGTAATATTTAAGTCACAGTTATGACGTCATATAAAAGTCAAATTTCAGGTCAGTACTATGTCATAATGATGTCATACTATATGACATCATATCAGAGTCATCAATAAAGTCATTTTTATGTCATATCTATGTAAAAATCCTATTGACCTACCTATGATCTCTATGTGACCTATCTATGACGTCATATGGAGGTCATGTGTTTACTGGGTATTTAGTTGAATATTGTTATTCATTTTTAACAATGACCGAGAAAATACCTCCAAAAAAAACTAAACAAAAATGTCCTTCGCTCAATTACCGAAAAAGTAACCTATTCAATACTTTTGATAGGTGTTTTTAATTATACTTACGCAGTGCTGTCGATACTCTGGATCGCTTAGTTGATTATGAAAATCTTTAAATTCCTGCCGAGTTTGAAATGGTCATTCAAAATCACTATGAAAAACTAAAGCTGTTTTTTTAGCATCCGCATGGGAGGAAGCTCTACTCGCCTGAACCGCTGCGCACAAGTTATTGATGGCACTAGTATTCTCCTGCAAGTCGACGAGTTAGTGCCTTCAGAGTGTGTATTATTAGCATAGTATCTGAAAGTTGGAAGATATTATTATTATCGATTGTAGTAACTGTTATTGACTCTAGTATGAGTTAGCGTTGAATACTTTTTGTATAGGCTTTTGATGCCTGTTACACCATGTCTGCAGCGTTTGAAAGACGCTGATCAAAAATTGGAGTTTTGCATAAGCGAGGGAATCCCATTTTTTGTGCCGGTGGCACAGGAAATTCTGAAGATTGAATATCAAATAGTTCCTCAACTCAGAATATAATTGGTGCAAATCTTTTTCTGGATAGGGCTGCAAGATTTATTGAATATTAGTTCACAATTTAAAATCAAAACCTCAACATACCCTGCAAGTCACCAGTTGGATCCCAATTTTCTTGTTGTGGAATATCCTGTTTGGGGCACGATGCTTCACGTACCAGTGCTCCTGATTCTATAAAAGTATTTGAAAGATTATTCACAAAAACATGTCAAATTATAGTTCATGAGCATCTAGCGGAACTCAAATGATTTATATACCTTCCGAGATATATTCCCCTTCAAGGCTATCTACATCAGTGGGCACTATGGATGGTACATCCCCTACAGTGTTTGAAGCTGTATTGGGAGAATTCTTTGTCTGAGATGTTGGTTGTTGTGATACCTTTATAGATTTTGTACTTTTCACTGCTCTTCCAAGAACATTTATATTAGTGTGTACTGTGGATGGTGTGATATCTCCTAGTGAGTTTGAATCTCTTTTGGAAGAACTCTTCGTCCGAGATGTTGGTATTTGTGATAACTCTACAGGTTTTGCAGTTTTAACTTTTTTAACTGTTTTCTGATCCGAAGAGGGCCAACCAACAATAATTATTACTTAAATGTAATTTAAACCGGAGTTAACTGATTTGTGAAAAAAATGCTTACTTTGATTCACGTAAGATCTGTTTTCAGAAGATTTGGACGAACTATAATTCTGACCAGGTCTCTGATGATGCGTTACTTTCTTTTTTTTTTGTTAGCAAGATCTTTTTTAATTTTTCTGCATATAGGTGTAGATGGAATATCTTCCGTTCTTCTGGCCAGAATCTGTCGCATAAGCAAATTCATCCTTTTCTAAAGTACCTAGCCTTTCAATAGAATTCTCATATGTGTCTACATTGGAAAAATTGAAAGAGAATTAAAATTCAACTACAACAAATGCAGTAGAACTTTGATTATCCGCAACGCCGGATTTACCTCTACTGCCGCCCTAGGCCTCAGAAAATTAGCCGCCCCTTTGATCGAGAAATCGAACAAGGAATAATATTTTTCTATTAAATTTATATAAATGGTCATATCAATATTTGAATGTGTCGTGATTATGTCGATATATCTGTACTTTGCATACAAGGCCATTATTTTTTTTCATCAAAATAAAGCAAAACACACATGTAATCGTATTAAATTTTATTATGATCGTCAAATAAAGAGTATAATCGTTACATGAAACATAAAAATTTATATCGTCACACGCCTTGCTTTGTCGGTCGCAAACGTGCTGATCAAGTCGTCATAATCGAGGGATCGCAATAACTGCGATTCGATGCTGAGTATGGCAAGGGCATTCAGCCTATCTTCCTTCATTTTGGAGCGCAAATAATTTTTAACGCGCCGTAAACACGAAAAGCTACGTTCTCCGAAACAATTCGTAACAGGAGTACAAGCACATATGCGTAGCGCGATGTCGATGTTGGGATAAACGGTTGAAAGATCGTCTTTTCGAAGTGATTTCAACAATGCTATTGCAGTTACCCGTTTTTCCTCGTTTGCAGAACAGTGTGCACGAAAATGAATGCATTCATCAGCAAAGCTTTCTTCGAGATCTGAACTATGAATAGCCTGTAAGGCCCGTGCTTTTGCTGTCACTTCAGCTGGGCTGAGTGCCGGTGGATCAGTTAGAAAAGAAAACTTCTCATGAAATTTTTGATATGCCTCACGTCGCTTACGCAGTTCACAAAGAAGGCTGTCGATGATGATAAAAAATGTAGCTACTCTGAAACGTTCTTGACCAGTCATTTCCACTTCTTCTGATGCAGATTCACCTGCGCGAACTTTGCGCTTCTTTGTCCGCTTTACATCTTTTTGGTACTCTTGCTCTTCGGATAACTTCAGTGCCTTGCGTTCAAAATTATCAAATTGTTCACGAGTTTCGGAAACAAGAATAATTAACGAATCGTAGAGCTGCACAACTGTGAATATGTCAATGTCGACTGTTTGTAGCTTCTTGTTCGTGATATTTATACGATTCAATAGAAAACCCCAAAAGCAAGTCATGAAAGTAGTTTCTAGCCGCTCAAGCTTGCACCGAATACCTTTGGCTTCACACCTTGTGTTTGCCTTTTGCTGCTTATCTCGTTCGATAGAATGTAGTGCAGCGAGAATATTGTCTCGGGATTCATATAGGCTTCGACACGCATCTGCGCGGGCCGACCAGCGAGTCGCGGACAGGCTTTTTATGGTTACTGTTTTGTTTTGTGAGTCTTGTGACCCCGATTTGGAGCGGCATTGAGCCTGAAAAATATCCCACCAATGCGTTGATGCCGTAAAGAAGTTGTAGAGTTCTTGCAAAACTGCAAAGAACCAGCAAGCCTCTTCGCAGCTTTCTGCAGCAGTCTGCCCCACCAGATTAAGCGAATGTGCTGCACAAGGAATATAGTCGGCTACTGGAGAAAGCTTCTTAATTTGTGCCTGTAATCCGTTGTATGCACCAGACATATTGGAGGCATTGTCATAAGACTGCCCACGACAATTCGCGATATCAATTCCAAATTTTTCCAAAGTCGCGGTAATAGCGTCTGTCATTTGCTGCGCTTTGTGACCCACGTTGGGAATAAATTGCAAAACGCGTTCGATGGGTGAACCGTCAGCCTGTACATAACGAACGACAAACGTCAGTTGGTCAACGTGCGATATGTCTGGCGTCGAATCTACAATAAGTGAAAAGTACTTGGCCGATTTAATCTCAGTTAGAATTGTATTTGTAACTTTGTTCGCCATGGATGCAAGACACGGTCCACAATAAATATGACTTGTAATTTCGGAGTAAATTAACCAGTTTCGGAGATTCTTCTCTCCATTTAAAAGCTGTCGTTCGAACAATGATTTGGTTAAGAAGCGTGTCTTATCATCATAAACACGCTTACTTTTGACGAAATCCACCTCCATATTTTGCTGAAACCCTTTCATCGCTGTGGTCTCGTGTAGACTCGTTTATTGTCCATGTCACGGGATCTCTGTCTACAAAAATTGGTGACCGTGCAGAGATGACTAATGGCTTCGAAACAAGATCGGCACTAATAACAACTTTACTTTGCAATGTTTCGACAGGTTCAACACCAGTACTCGGGGCACAGGGAATACAGTCATTATCGGAACTTTGACTTTGGGCAATGTTCACACTTTTCTGAGGTAGTTTGAAGAATGCATCCAATTTACTGGTTCCTTTGATCAGTTCTGCTTCTTTTATTGCTTTTTCTTTGGCACGTTTTTTGTATTCTGCACCGCTTAGTCTACTTCTCCCATCACTCATCTTCAGAGATTAGATTCAATTGACAATGTCACTGGTCATAAAACTCGCTCAATTAGATTGTATGTCCCAAGAGATCGGAAGAATACGATACACCACAAGTGCCCACCGAGATATTGGGAACATGTGATTTTTTACTTGTTTATATTGTAAAGCCGAAGACAGACTCCACAGGATCCTGCAGGCATAAGCGCAATGCTACCAGTTGGTGCGTACATTGTAGTAAAAATACAAATATTCCAATTTCTATGATAAATACCTTAGTGAATACAATTCGTTCATACTTTCAAAAAATTTTAGATAAGATTCAGTTATTTGGGTTTGCGAGAATTCGAAAAAATAAATTTCGGGGGCAGCAGAATTGATGCAATTCGTTTTGAAACCGCGGTTGACTTCGAGACGGACTCGGTTACATAGGATTAGTTTACGATTTGCTTTTAATTGTGGTTTTTTGATTTTGCTTTTGAAATTTGCGTTTGAAGTCATTTCAAATGGCGATTAAATTTTAGAAAAAAATTCATCCCTCATCAATAATAAATGAAGAAAAAAAAACATGTTGTTCAAAATTTGCCGCCCCCAAAATTTGCCGCTCTAGGCCCGGACCTACTGGGCCTACTGGTAAATCCGGCGTTGATTATCCGAGCTATTGTGGGCCGAGAAGACTTGATCAAGAGACTTGGATAGTGCCTCTTTACGTTACATTGTCCCTTTATACATATTACAATGACATCTGAATCAACAACGAACAATTAATTATGTATGATGAAATGATGTATTGCTGCTTCTTCTTTTCATTAGGTTATGTTATACACGTGTAGTTAATGCATTACCATCCTTCTCAAACGAAACTGGATTTAGCTTCCTTTTAAACTGATTACACGTTTTAGCATATTTAATAAGACAATTGCTAGACTATAAAGTAATGAAATTTACTTACTTCACTGAAAATCGAAGGTTTTTCTCGAGGAACACGTTATTCATCAACGCCGGCAATGGTGAATTCAGCGGGATTCCGCCCGAACCTAACCTAATCGCAGACTCGCTCCGTGCACACCTATAGTATGTATAGGTGTGCACGGAGCGAACTGTTTTCAAATAGCAGTAATATAGCAGATATGCGGAATGAACAAAGAACGAAATAATTTTTTTTTATAGAGTGATAGTCTCAAGATTTAAAGTTCCTTTTTCCTCTGTTTCTTCTTTTTGTTCCTTTAATGAGTGCCCATATAAAGACTGAAAATTGTTTATTTTTTTTTTATCGGAACGATTTTTCATTTTCTTGATAGTGCTGTTTGAACCAGAGAAAATCTCACCGTGAGATTGAAAATTGAATGAGAAATTCAAGAATTATACAACATTGCGTGTGAAAAATCAAGAGTTTCAAAATGCTTTGCGTTATAGGTAATGATATTCACAGGATATGAAATGGGGCAATAGGAATGAATATGGGATAGGACCGATATAATTCATGGAATTCATGTTTGAGGGTAGCATTGAAAGTATTAAGATAAAGACATCCGTGTATCAAATTCAGAATTGGATCCCTTGATGCCCAAAGAAGGTTAAAAATACTCAACGTGAATTGATAAAAAATTGATTTTTATTTGGTTTCAAGAATTAGGGGGTCAAATTTTAAATTCAATAGATGGATGGTCCTCATCTTACACTTAGACTTCTGAAAACCACCCTTGAACATGAGTATCCTGTATCAGGGCAAAGCGTAGTTTAGGTACTACGCATGTAGAAGAGAGAGAGCGTATGTTTTTTTTACACCATCTGGACAGAGAGATAAGGATAATTTCATCACTTTCGCATTTATGAAGTCAATGCGACAGGATCTTGTTTTTAATAACGGCCGAACGTGGGGCTCCCACATTCGTACATGTTTCGAGTTGCTGGGATAAGTATATAGAGGTTTCTTTTTTCTGAATTCTTTACCCTCTATTCTCACCATGTCAGGATTTTTTGATATAATTGTCATTTTTTCGGTTTGTATTATTGACTCATCGTGTAGGAAAACAACGCTGTCTGGTGCTTTATCTGTCAAAATGTATGACTTGTACTTTACTCTTATTACTTGCTCAATCCCAGCCTCATTGATTTGAGTTTTTAGTACTTCAATTCGATTCGGAATGACTGCTTTTTTCATTTTGATCAGTTGGGCTTCATGTAGGCGCCGACTTACTTGAGATAAAGGAAGATGAGCTGATCGTACAGATTTCTTGATTTTATTGAGTAAGCTCTCAAATGGATAGGCACTGATGCAGTTTAAAGAGCAATCCATATTCTTGACATCATCAGCGACATGTATTAGATTATGATTGAGGATTGTGAATTAGCACCGTACAACCTTTTCAAGGCGAGAAAAAATTTCTCCGTATATATTTTAGCATGCTGATTATATATAAGCGCAAAATCGTTAGAGCAGAGAATGCGAGCAGCCACATGAAGCAGAAGAAAATGCTTATAGAGATGTTCTTGTAAAATGTTCTTCAAAATAATGGGACCGATGTACAGAAGGAAAAGCCTGAATTCAGTGCATTTCCATTTTGCTACATAAATGGTACTTCTGAGTTTTCTTTGGAATTCCAATGGTATCCGGTATTTGATAGATGCTCTTCTTCGGTTGAGTTACAGTTTACTCCTTCGTCCCAGCCGTACCCTTAAATCTCCAGAGTGCCAATCATCCATGAGCTTCTTCATTGCTCCGCCATCGAATAAATGTAACTTATCTAGCAAAAAGTGTGTGATCATGTCTATCGGAGGAAGTATATCTAGCAGTGGACTTATACCATTATGGTGGTTTGGATCATCAAAATTTCTGAACGATTCATTAGTTCTTGGTTGTTCGTCTACATCAGGATATATTGTACAGAAACCTTTACCTTTTCTTACACGGTCTTCGACAACAGTACATCTTTCACATGCACTAAAACCCCCATGGCCTTTAACATTTTTCAATAATGCACGAGCTGGACTATCACATATGAAGTATTTCAGATATACTTTGAACCTTTTTGCATGTAAGGTAATGCCAATCTTTTTGTAGTGAATTGATTTCATATATGAATTCATGAAAAAAGTCAGCCAATTCATGAGGTTTAGAATCCCCACAATAACATCCTACAATGAATGGTGTATACACATCCATTTGCGAACAATGCATCTTGCAAAGTATCGGCCAAAATTGTTTTGAACTTGATTTGAAAACCGACATTCCATCCACATTAGCTTGTAAAAAGATTTGGTTTTTAGGATGCAGGGCTTCGATTATAAAAGCTCGAAGCCCACTTTCTAAGCCAAAATAAACGAACTAACCACTTTCTGTTTCTGTTCTGAATTCGTTTTCAAAAAAGTCTTTTTGGTAATTCAGGTAATAATCTTCTGCGAAGAATATCTAGTAATTTATCAAGATTCTTCTGTGGAATGTTGGATTCAATAGCCCACTCTCTAAGCTCCTGATATAAATATATTCCTTTCTTCTTCCTCGTCTGTAGATTCTGACGTATGATTTCTTATGTCACCATACTCCTCCTCTGTTGAAGATTCACGTATGCTATTTTCGTCTTCTTAATCTTCTGTCATATCGTCCGTACTGTTTGGTTCCTCTTGGCCTACTATTATTGATAGTTCAGGATGTTCTGCTAATGTATCACTATGATCTTAACATTCTCTGGGTTCATGTGGTTCATCTTCTACATGAAAATGTATTTTTCATGTAGATTTTTTAATTCGTATATGTCAATAGATGATGAATTCCATCTGATACTAAAGTCAATATCTTTTTTTAATAATAATGTAAATTGGTTTGATTTCAAATAACGTAAATAAATAGTACAGTTGGCATTTGACGAATTATATTTAATCATTATTGTCTTATACCTGATACGTTTGTTGAAGTTTCATCAAACTGATTTCTTTATGTAACCTCCCGTATTGGGATCTCCATCCTTGTCTCTCCTGCTTAGCTTACTCTAGAGTAATTGGATACCGCTGAGCGGTATAACTGCTCAGGCTGGCAATGGTTTAAACGATACATACCGTGACTTTCTCAGGAAGCGGAACGCTAGGAATACCAACTCAATACTTCCGTATTCTAGGGAGTGCGTTCAACCATACCCTGTTCGGGCTAACATAAAATAACAATAGTTAGTCTGCCAACCGTTAGGTATAGCCAAGGCCCTGATCGGCCGCGGCGATCAACCTACAGTCAATCATCACTATCGAGTTCAAACAGAATAAAGTTAGCCCGAATAGAGTATGGTTGAATGTGCTCCATAGAATACGGAAGTTTTGAGTTGGTATCCCTAGCGTTCCGCTTCCTGAGGAAGTCACGGTATATATATATATATATATATATATATACATATATATATATATATATACATACATACATACATACATACATACATACATACATACATACATACATACATACATACATACATACATACATACATACATACATACATACATACATACATACATACATACATACATACATACATACATACATACATACATACATACATACATACATACATACATACATACATACATACATACATACATACATACATACATACATACATACATACATACATACATACATACATACATACATACATACATACATACATACATACATACATACATACATACATACATACATACATACATACATACATACATACATACATACATACATACATACATACATACATACATACATACATACATACATACATACATACATACATACATACATACATACATACATACATACATACATACATACATACATACATACATACATACATACATACATACATACATACATACATACATACATACATACATACATACATACATACATACATACATACATACATACATACATACATACATACATACATACATACATACATACATACATACATACATACATACATACATACATACATACATACATACATACATACATACATACATACATACATACATACATACATACATACATACATACATACATACATACATACATACATACATACATACATACATACATACATACATACATACATACATACATACATACATACATACATACATACATACATACATACATACATACATACATACATACATACATACATACATACATACATACATACATACATACATACATACATACATACATACATACATACATACATACATACATACATACATACATACATACATACATACATACATACATACATACATACATACATACATACATACATACATACATACATACATACATACATACATACATACATACATACATACATACATACATACATACATACATACATACATACATACATACATACATACATACATACATACATACATACATACATACATACATACATACATACATACATACATACATACATACATACATACATACATACATACATACATACATACATACATACATACATACATACATACATACATACATACATACATACATACATACATACATACATACATACATACATACATACATACATACATACATACATACATACATACATACATACATACATACATACATACATACATACATACATACATACATACATACATACATACATACATACATACATACATACATACATACATACATACATACATACATACATACATACATACATACATACATACATACATACATACATACATACATACATACATACATACATACATACATACATACATACATACATACATACATACATACATACATACATACATACATACATACATACATACATACATACATACATACATACATACATACATACATACATACATACATACATACATACATACATACATACATACATACATACATACATACATACATACATACATACATACATACATACATACATACATACATACATACATACATACATACATACATACATACATACATACATACATACATACATACATACATACATACATACATACATACATACATACATACATACATACATACATACATACATACATACATACATACATACATACATACATACATACATACATACATACATACATACATACATACATACATACATACATACATACATACATACATACATACATACATACATACATACATACATACATACATACATACATACATACATACATACATACATACATACATACATACATACATACATACATACATACATACATACATACATACATACATACATACATACATACATACATACATACATACATACATACATACATACATACATACATACATACATACATACATACATACATACATACATACATACATACATACATACATACATACATACATACATACATACATACATACATACATACATACATACATACATACATACATACATACATACATACATACATACATACATACATACATACATACATACATACATACATACATACATACATACATACATACATACATACATACATACATACATACATACATACATACATACATACATACATACATACATACATACATACATACATACATACATACATACATACATACATACATACATACATACATACATACATACATACATACATACATACATACATACATACATACATACATACATACATACATACATACATACATACATACATACATACATACATACATACATACATACATACATACATACATACATACATACATACATACATACATACATACATACATACATACATACATACATACATACATACATACATACATACATACATACATACATACATACATACATACATACATACATACATACATACATACATACATACATACATACATACATACATACATACATACATACATACATACATACATACATACATACATACATACATACATACATACATACATACATACATACATACATACATACATACATACATACATACATACATACATACATACATACATACATACATACATACATACATACATACATACATACATACATACATACATACATACATACATACATACATACATACATACATACATACATACATACATACATACATACATACATACATACATACATACATACATACATACATACATACATACATACATACATACATACATACATACATACATACATACATACATACATACATACATACATACATACATACATACATACATACATACATACATACATACATACATACATACATACATACATACATACATACATACATACATACATACATACATACATACATACATACATACATACATACATACATACATACATACATACATACATACATACATACATACATACATACATACATACATACATACATACATACATACATACATACATACATACATACATACATACATACATACATACATACATACATACATACATACATACATACATACATACATACATACATACATACATACATACATACATACATACATACATACATACATACATACATACATACATACATACATACATACATACATACATACATACATACATACATACATACATACATACATACATACATACATACATACATACATACATACATACATACATACATACATACATACATACATACATACATACATACATACATACATACATACATACATACATACATACATACATACATACATACATACATACATACATACATACATACATACATACATACATACATACATACATACATACATACATACATACATACATACATACATACATACATACATACATACATACATACATACATACATACATACATACATACATACATACATACATACATACATACATACATACATACATACATACATACATACATACATACATACATACATACATACATACATACATACATACATACATACATACATACATACATACATACATACATAACATAACATACATACATACATACATACATACATACATACATACATACATACATACATACATACATACATA